>CM032425.1:5564757-5900950 GCA_019049465.1 Dryas iulia moderata
ACTTCTGCCTTAGGTTTGGCATTGTATGTAAAGTGGTGAAGAAGAAAGAAATTAACACTGGGCTTTATCTTGGGTAAAAGAGAGGAGAAATTAAAGTAATATATTATATATACCTAATTATTTTCCCGAATGGGAATCGAACCCACGACCATCGCTTTTACAATAAGTCGCTAAGCACCTGTGCCACTAGGAGCGGTACGGTTGTATTTTTTACGTTTAAAATGATTACAAATATTGAATATAAATTAAAATTCATTTTTGTGTAAATTATTAAACAAACATAAGATAAAATTCTTCAATAATATCATTACTATAGGTATATAGGTTGGTAACTTTACACTAATTTAGTTTACTAAGTCCTGAAGTTATTGCAAATATTACTTTTAAGCCGAAATGAAACCAAAAAAATATTATACTTATTATAACTATGACTCAGCCTTTCAGCCTTCCTACGTTAATTGTAAAAGTAGCGTAAAAAATATATAGTCCCCTTTCATCACCGGAACTCACCTAACTCGTTTAGTTGGTATGTCACTTAAGCGCTTGTCTAAAGCTTTTTGCTTAAGGCTTTTAGTAAAAGGTTAAAGTGGTTTTTTGTTAATATGTTCGGGTCGCTGTAGGATTATCACTTTTACATCGTATATCGATGTCGTTATCACGCAATACTGAAGCATCAAAAATATAAAGTACATAAAATTTTAGGATTATAATCCCGATAATATTATAAATACTTTTTTAACTTATCCTATATCCAGCACACAGCAGGATAGATAAAGATGACACCGTGTTAAGACACTTCGTTGCCCATTTTCCAACGAATTTCGCAGGGATTGCGTATTAAGTATCGGATCTCAACGCCGCACTCTGCCTCCACACCAGAGGGAAGGAAATGGAAATAATAAATATTTTCATTCCTCGAGTGGGAATCGAACTCATAACCAGTTGCGTTTACAGTCACGATTGCATCATGTACATTGCACCACGACTGCAATCTAATTATAAATATTAACAAAGAATATTCTTCTAAAAAACTAAGTGAGTTAGACTGGACTGAAGCTACTGAGAGCAGAAACGTGATCTTTTATATGTCAACCCCAAATATATTAGAATAACACTAAATTAGGTTTATTTTAGATATTATGTTATAGCATATAGCATGTAAATGATTTCAGGCCGAAAGTAGAGAACGGAATATCTTGACACTACGTTCTCTTTGAATATCCTGATATGCGGGAAATAGCGTGAAATAGAGAGAAACAGAACAGTCAGAAGTATGTTGAATGAGATGTTGATATGTTAAAAATACCATTTCTCCAAATGCTTGTATTAAAATATAATAAAATTTAATCAAAAGAAGTTAGTTTTATAATATAATTTAGAGTGAAGCATTTAAATTTATGTATATCCTTAAACCTTGTTTATATACATAGATTATGCGCAGAATTTCCTTTAACATTACAATTTCAAGCGGCATTTACGAAGTCACTGGTCCTTGGCGCAAATCTCTCCCGAGGCATCAATCAGGAAGGCTTTCGGCCCTCCCTTGTTTTTCAGTGGAAGTACCACTTCAATACTAAGTGTGGACAAAGCGAATTAAACGTATTTGAAAAATAAAATAAATAAATGAATCATCAAGCACTTAGTAGACAAATTGCATAAAAATAATGAAAAAAATGGTTATGTATGTACCTATATAAAAATATCATAAAGATAAAAAAATCAAATTCAATTCAAATTCAAAATATCTTTATTCAAATAGACTTTTGCAAGCACTTATGAATCGTCGAATGAACACAAAGCTACCAGCGACTCGGAAGGCAGTTCTGCTGAGAAGAGCCGGCAAGAAACTCAACAGTTGTTCTTTTCAAATATAAAAATTACAATTTTATTATTTGTGACAATGGTAGCTAACCTGCATTGGCCCCAAATTAGATTAATTCCACACATTTTTATCCTTTAATAATTCTTCTTCAGAATAAAAAGCCTTACTTATTAATATGTTTTTTACAATGATTTTAATTTTTTTTCAGTGGTAAATCTAAAGCAAGTTATGGAGTTTTATTATATATGCGTATACTCAGACCCATAAAAGATTTATTTACTTTTTGGAGGCGATAGCACGGCGTTACAAAATGAATGAATAAAATTGTCACAATTATATTAATAATTAATAAGTAATATGTATGTTTTTTCATTATCCTGGTGTAGCAGGAGTATAGTAGGAGGGAGCACCCAAAAAAGAGATGCTTAGTCTAACCCTAATTGAAAATCAACCAAATTGAAATCAACTCAATTTTATATATTAAAAATCATTTTTTGTAATTACCCTAAGTTTTAACTGTGTGCGCGCATTCATACAATGTACTAATGATATGACTTTTACGTAAAAAAAATTAATATTATTTTTTTATTTAGGAATGACAAGGCAAAACAGGGGATTTCGGGTCACTTGATGTTTTACACTTACTATTTATATATATTAAAAATCATTTTTTCTAATTTCCCCTAGTTTTAACTCTGTGCGCGCATTCATAAAATGTACTAGTGATATGACTTTTACGTAAAAAAAAATAATATTATTTTTTTATATAGGAATGACAAGGCAAAACAGGGGATTTCGGGTCACTTTGTGTTAGGTGAACAACATCGCCCACGGCCAAGTGTAACGCCAGAGGAGCTGCAAGAACTATGCCGGCCTTTGAGGTGGAAGTAATACTCCTGTTGAAGGTACTCCCGTCCATGAAACACTGCCGCCAAAAATATTCAAAAGAATCCGCCTGGAATTATAAATTAAGTGAGCGTATAAAGTAATGGAGTTAACGCCACAATTATATTTTACTGGATTGACGAAATGAATATAATTTGATTATAATAATTAAGAGGAAATCGAAATCACAATTAATTATTTGCCTTTACAGTCAGAAGATTTCTTAAATTTTATTTTTAATATGCATAGCATATTGTGTGTGTACAAGTATACTAATTTCACCTTCATTATAAACATATATTTATTATAGCTTTTATACGTACATTGAACGGAATGAAAAGACGTTATTTTCTCATTTTCTTGACAACAGTCAACAGGACCTTGGGCAGTGTTTAGTATGCGTCTTATACCGCTGCCCTCTATGTGATGATATCCTCCAATAGATTAAACACGGATATAAAAAACTCGACACTATATTAGAAACGATTTGTAGTAAGTATATATTATTATATGTATTAATTATTTTGTTGATTTAATAAATTAATTTCATTATGTTATAGCACGAGCCTTCAAGTGTGACGTTAGCTCCGCCAGTGGTACGAATATAAAAATATATATAATTCGCTAAGTGGGAATATCTGAGATTAATAAGCATAAAAAGCTCATTTTAATATAGTTGTATAATAAATTTCTTTAAAATATTTTGTATATATTATGAAACTAAAATTATTAGATGTCAATTTGTAACAAATTATGTAATTATTATTAATGTCAAACGTAACGTAAACGTACGACTCCTAAAATAAAAAATATTCCGTTTAAAAATATTTTGTACATGACGAATTTCTTTATTCTTTATATTTCTTTAACTTACATAAAAAGCCGATTTACTGTGAAAAAAAAACAATTTTAAAAAATAACTAATTCTATAATACTTGTCTACTGAAAAAATAGCCATATCCAGTAATCATATGGACGTGTAAGGTCTCCTTGAGTTTCCGATTAACTCGTTCTCGAAGGCAGTTCATGATTTTCGAAAGATCGGGGATTCAGGAATGACGGTTGAATGCAAATCTTTTGGTTCGTATTTTACGTATTGCGGTTCCAATGTAGGGTTTGACCTTTTCACAACTACAACTATAAATAACTACATACTACGTAAGTACTTATAGATGAACTTATTATGAGTCCCACATTCTCGTCCATCTCTTTGCTTGTGTATTTAATCCGTATCTTCGTCGTATTTAATAGTTTTGATTAAGGGGCCAGTCGTGGCGCAGTGGCACAAGCGTATGAGAGTAAACGACTGGCTGTGGGTTCGATTCCCACTCGAGGAGGGGAAAAATTTGATATGTCCATTTACTTCGCTCATACCAGAGCGAGGCAAAGCGCGGCGTTAAGTTCCGCCACTTAACACGCAATGCCTCCGAATTTGGCGTAAAGTGGGGAACGGAGTGTCTTAACTTAAGCGTGAAGCCAAAAAAAAGTTATTTAAAAAGTATTATATACTGAAAATACCAGGTTCTATTTAAATTGAAGTATATTTATTGCTACATACGTGATTAAATTTAAATAATGTCATCGTGGCATAGTAGCAACGTTTGATTGTAAACGATCCTTGATTGTGGATTCGATTCCTACTCGAAAAAGAATGATCATTATTTATTAATTTTCATTTATCATCTCATCGTTCTGGTAAACAAATCAATCGCGCCGTTGAGGTTCCATCAATAAGGACGCAAACTGTCTCGAATTTGCGAAAATGGAGAACAAAGTGTCTTGACACTAAGTTCTTTCTGACTACTAAAAATAAAAAAAAATCCTAGATACTAATAAATTAGTTTTCTATCACAAGTAAATAATCAACTAGATCTGTCGTATATCATAACGTAAATGGATGTGTGTGGAAATATATTGCCAAATAAGGTTATAAATCTACATACATATATGTATGATATAACAGGAACGATCAATCTGTTTGTGAGTGAGCGGCACTTAAAACTGATCGATCAACACAATTTTCTTCAAATTCATCGAACCAACCAACAGCTGTTAATTTTATATATGTAATGTAACTTTAATATATAATGTTGATAAATGACAAATCGAGCACATAAAGCGATATTTTTTAAATTAGTCGTTATATTAAAATTACTATTATTATTTATTGAAATTTTTTGTTTTCTTTTTCTACCTTCACGTTGTATCCCGCACACAGCAGGGTAGGCAGGGAGAACCTAGTTTTAAGACACTTCGTTCCCCACTTTCTACCGAATTGCGACCATTGCGCGTTGAGTGGCGAAACTTAACGCCACGCTTTGCCTCTGATACCAGAGCAGAGGAAATTTAAATACCCAATATTTCCACTCCTGTGGGAATTGACCAGAGAGATCGAACTAGTCGTTTAGACGTTCAGTCAGTCACATTTTCGTGCCACTGCGCCACGACTGGCCCCTATTCAATATGACGGCGCATTGCTAGCGCAGTCAATAGAATAAAACCTCGGAACAAGATTTGACAACTGTCAATCTGGCGGAGCGTCGTCTCGCTGGTCAGCGCGGCCATGTTGAACTGGACTTTTCATACATCAACGGCAAGCGCACCACGTTAGCGACGAATCGCTATAGTTCCAAGCGATCTTGTGTCTTATTATTTCGAATATTAATGAAATTGGTTAATTAAGTGATTTCTTAATTATTAGCGAGTATATTTTATTGTTTTATTTTGTGAAATTAAATTACTTTAAATTGTGACGTTTGTTATTATTGTGTCGTTCTTTTGAAAAACATGGCTGATTCTGACAATGAAGGGCATTCGCCCAGAAATATAAAAAATAAATTTATTATTTTATTAAACCATTATGAAAGCTTCACACGTCGATCCATTATTACAAAGTAACAGATTTAATAAAAAAATATATTTACACAACTACGTACAAAAGACATTGCAATAACAGTGAACTCGATATCAATATTCAAGTAAGTCCTTGACATTATTGAAATGCGAAGCGCCGTAAAGTTTCATAGCTGAAGGCATGCTGGAATACTGTTTATGTCAGCACTTTGTGATTTGAATTCTACATTTTTCTTAGTATAATTCTCAGTGTATTAATATTAAAATTAAAGTGTTATTTAAAAGCCTTAGACTTGTATTTACTATAGTTATAATAATTGTTTATATGAAGGCATTTGCTACAGATGACTTTAATCGTTGACGTACTTATTGTAAAATAAACAAATCAGAAAAGCAAAAAAAAAACTTTTTCCCGTAAAGCTGGACAGAGTGAACCTAGTGTCACGACACTCCATTCTCCACTATTCAGACAATGGAGACATTGCATATTGAGTTGCATATGGCATTAAGAAACTGATATGGAAGCAAATGTCGCAAAGATAGTTATTATGTATTTAAAAACAATATACAGGATACTTATATCAGAATATGTTTACTATTCTTCAACAAGTTTATGCAAAAAAATACTACTATCCTTACTGTTAAGTTACAAAAAAGCTCCTGTATATAATGTTTTTAAATAATAACAATTTTTGTGACATTTGCTTCCATATCACATATGTATGACATAGCAGGTTTTTGAAATCCGTATTGTGGTTTAAGTTTATCTGACAGAAAAGTATTATCTTATTACTTTTAAAACTAGGAAAACAAGGTCATCTAGGTCTAAAGATATAAAAGATTATCCTGGATTCGATTCCCACTCGGGGAAATGATTATGTTTTATTTAATTTTACCCCTGCGGGGACGGGTTAGAATACAATTCCCCTCCGTCGCTGGGCAGCGTTCCGTAAAAGGCAGGTAACCCAGTAGCTAGTAGGTAGTAGAAGATTCGTTCTCCGACTTGGTCGCGACCATTATCATGTCATAGACGAACCGCCAATCATCTGATGATATGTTCCGGTTCGATGGCATGTAAGTCAGCTCTCCCCGGTCCCACCTTCCCCATCCTTCCTTTTTTCTTTTCTCTTCCCCCATAAGGTTGGCAACGCATCCAACTTTTCTAATGTTGTTGCTCTCCATGGGTAACTACTTACCATCAGGTGGTCCTTCTGCTCGTTTGCCACCCTTCCATCAATAAAAAAAAAATCTTTTTCCGCTCCAGTGATAAGACAAGGCATGGCGTGAAGTTCCACCCCTGAAAGGGTAACGACTCGAATTCGACCCCAAAGTGGAGAACGAAGTGTTGACTCGACGCTTAGATCTCTTTGCCTTTCCTAGTTTACGAAAAAAGATTGATACTGAAAAAAACACTTAGGTACCAGAAATATAAGTTATTGCTGATTCGTCTCTAAATATACAATACAAAAAACCTTAATATAGAAAACGGACACTATATTGCACCTTTATAACCCACAGCTAGGTAATAGGATTCTTTTGTGTTGGCCAAGTATAAAGAGATTTAGGTCGAAGGAAATAGGGACTATAAGTATCGGACATGGAGTACGTTTAACATCCGCCCTGAGAAATATATCTTTTTACGTAAGTGCGGAAATAACATCATAAATGGAAGAATAAAGGAAATTGGTTTTAGTAATCTTAAATTGACTACACAGTGGTGCAGTTAGCAAATGAATAATTCACTTTACTTCACTTGTACAAGCCACGGTTGTGGATCCTATTACGAAAAATGTTTTTTTAACTTCACGCTGTATCCCGCACACAGCAGGATAGGCAGAGGGAACCTAGTATTAATACACTCCGTTCCCCACTTTCCGCCGAATTCGGAGGCATTGCGTGTTAAGTGGTGACACTTATCGCCGCTATTTATTATTTATAAAAATATTTATTTATAAAATAAAATTTACAATATAAAGTTTCGCAGCCTAATATTAAATATATTTAAAAAGAGCGAAAATCAAAATGACTTGACTAACTGTCAGTGTCTTAAAGCGGGTAAAAAATGTTGTTCTTCACTTTCCCCCTGAAATCGAGACATTGTATGTTGATTGGCGGAACCCATCACTGCACGTTGTCATCGTTATATGCATCATAGCGGAAAAATAAAAATAATTAGAATATAATCACATCACAATCTTGGATATCGATGTCACAACAAAAAGTGGAATGGGAATCGAACTCACGACTAATCGCCATTCAGACGCTAATAAGATAATCTTTTATCGTAGGTACTAATAATATGAAGAATATGTTAACAAGACATGTAAATTTGAACAATCAGGTTTTTTATCCAGCAATTTTTGCGAGGTTTTAAGCTTCACTTGACATATTTTCCGTTAAACCATTAACTCATTCATTGAACCGATGATCGTCGTTAGGCCACACGTATAATATGCGAATACGATAAAATTATAAAGGAATAAAGATAGCCTAAGTATTAAACTTAATATATTTTTAATCTTAATTTTGGATGAGTTTATTCGGATTCGGACGAAAAGTGGAGGGCGGAGTGTTTCTATAGAAGGTAGGCAGAGTGCTTACATTGCTATACGGGAAAAGACTTCAGCTTCATGCTTCTTATTTTTTCTTCATAGCAGGGTAGTTAGAAAGGATTTAGTGTTAAGACGCTACGTCCTCCATTTTCCGCCTAAAATATACTACTATAGTACTGCGTGCTAAGCGGCAAAAAATCAACACAGCAATTTATCTTAGACTAGCAGCCCGCTCGCGACTTCGCCGCGTAAACTATGTTTCGGTGTATTGCAACCCTCAGGGGTGAATTTTTAAGAAATAAAGTAGCCTATGTTTAACCTTAGATTATCAACTACGTTTATGCCAAAATTCATTACAATTGGTCAAGCGGTTTAGATTTTTCATCCAAACTTTCATCCCCTATTTCAACCCTTTAGTGGTTGATTTTTGAAAAAATAAGTAGCTTATGTTAGACCCAGTAGTTTTTACTATTTTCATTCTAAATTTCATCCAAATCGGACCGGTAGATTAGCCGTGAAAGCGTGACAGACAAACACACAGATATTCGCATTTATAATATACTAGCGACCCGCTCGCGGCTTCGCCACGTGAACTACCACTTTCATCCTCTATTGCCTCTTTGGGATTGGTTTTTTTTATAAAAGGAGGGTAGTCTATATTTGACTTTCGTCACTAATTATGTTCATGAGAAAATCATCGATACATTTAGTGCAATGTCTATATTATTTGATAACATATAGCGGTAACTGTTCTAGTAAGAAAACGTACGAAATCTGCTATCATATGATAGTAGATTTCGTACATATATACCATCTGGTATATAGTATTATAAACCGGTCATAATATCTTAAGAAACTTTACGCTTTTTATTTTACAATTGTGTTACTTATTGATATTAAAAAATAGGTTTACTTGCAAATAATCAATGCAATTTGACTTTGCCAGTTTTTTACTTTTCTGCAGGAACTGTTTTGAATACCAGGGTAATTTTTAAAAAAAGAGAGATAGCCTATGTTTGACCTTGCCTCATTAACTATTTTCCTGAGAAAATTCATTCATTTCAGTCAAGGAGTTTAGATCTTTCATTCTCACTATATACTAAACATACATAAGTTTCATCCACTGTTTCAACCTCCTAGGGTTTGATTTTTTATAAAGTAGCCTATATGACCCTGCGTCTTCAACAATCTTCTTTACGAATTCCCGTCAAAACATAACAAATAGAAGAGATACAGATTTTTGCATTTTTATAATAATAATTTTAATGAGTGCGGATATGTCTAATACAATGTCAACTATATAATAACAAATGGCGCTACCCGTTGCAGAAAACGTAGTGACATCTGTTGTCATATAGATTATATAAATATATAGATTATATAAAGTTTTATAGACCGGTCAAATGTATATTTAATAAATGTTATGCATATTTTATTTTATAATTATTTTAATTAGTGATATTTAAACAAATTTAGCTTCACACGTGAACTATCGACATAATTTGAATGTTTTTTTTTTTAATTTTATTTTTCTGCGGGAGTTATGTTGAATACCGGGATAAAAACTATCCCATATGTTGCTCTAACCTCTAAGCTAACTCCATACAAAAATTCATTAATTTCTACTTGGTAGATACCGATATACAAATGATTTACTTATATCGGTTTTTTATTTTTTCCAAAAAAACTACATGGAAAACCGGGATAAAAAGTACCCTATATGTACCTTTGGACTATAAGCTATCACCATACTAAAATTCATTCATTTCTATCCAGTAGTTTTTGCGTGATTGACGAACAAATTAACAGACAGACAGACAGACAGACAGACAGACAGACAGACAGACAGACAGACAGACAAAAATTCTACTGAATGGATTTTTGGCCTCTGTTATCGATATATTAACGCACCCAATTAAAATTTTTCTGAAATTTTTCATGTACAGAATTGACTTTTCTACTCTTTTATTATATATAGAGATTCATCTTAGATACCAGATCAAAAAAATAACATTTAAATGTGATCTTTACTTCCAGTGGTAATCGAATTCAAAATAATAGCGTTTACGACTGTAAATTGTCACATTGTGCCACTGTGCTACAGTGGCTACTGAAACTTTAAAAAAATCTAATTAGGCTTAAGCCACTACGTCGCAATTAGTTCTATTAACGCAGCTTTTGCGTCATCTCAAGAAAGACTTAAATACTTCTTATGATAAGTATTTCTTATGAAATTTAAGTACCTTTAAATATAATTTTGTAGAGCCGAATCTAAATACTTAAAACAAGCCAAACTAACTGACAAAACATACCTAATACAATCCATGACTACTAATCATTCCAAATCATTAAGCCTGTATCAAATTTGAAAGTGAAGCGAGAACGGTTATTCTTACACAGTAATTTAAATGAGTTTAGGCTAAAACATAATTCCATTTTAACTATAACTTATATGTCATAAACAAAATTTTATTCAAATGTATAAAAAATGTTTGAATAATTTGAAAATTTCCTAAGCCCAAGGATACCTATTGATACATAAAAATATATCACTTCTGTAGTATTTATTTTATTTATTTAAGGTACAAATGCATTATAATATGAAAGTTAATTTTCTACATTTCGCCTTTACTGTAAGTATGTCAAATATAGTACTCCGTTTTTAAATAAAAAGTCGAAAATTTTCGCTTATTTTATTTATTTGTTTTTTTTAGCTTTACGCTGTTTTCTGCTCACAGCAAGGTAGGCAGAAGGAACCTAGTGTTAAGACACTCCGTTCCCCACTTTCCGCTTAATTTTGGAGGCATTGCGAGTTAAATAGCGGAATGTAACGCCGAACTTTGCCTCGATGATATGCCTCTTCACTTATTTGTATTTTTGTTTTTGTAAAATGTATTAAAAAATTGTGAAATTAATACTACATTACAATTCAAATATACCAAAAACAATGTTAGAATACAATAATTAATATCAACGTATAGGTATTTAATGTAAACAATTGTATAAATATATAACTTACAAGAACATAATATCCAACGTATTACCGTCCACACTCACATAATACGTAGTCATCGTTATACATAATGAAGTGTCGCTGTTTGCATCTGATTTCCCTCGAAGGCGCAGGTTAATGAGGGTACGCTCCCGTCCTACTTTCCATGCCGTGATTTCTTTTTACCGACGTAAGCACAAAGAGACCAAGCGACCTACCGTTGATATGCTTGTATAGATTGTAAAAGTTCTATCATTGCTGATAAAGAAATAAGTTTTTATTAACTTTTGTTGTTAGCAAGGTCAGGGAGAACTTAAAAATATGATATTTATTTATCAGCTTTCGATTCTAACTCGATGTACCAATTTAATATTTGCCTAATATAAAATTAAAGTAATATACTCTAATTTTTTCACTGTCGAAAGATAGTGCGCGGCATTGTGTAGCGCTATTTCAACACATGATATCTCAAATCTGGACAGAAAGTGAAGAAGTGAGACATTGTGTTAAAATGGCGGAGTACAACACAGAAAAATAAAACTATCAAAATCAGGGTAGGAGGGTAGGAATCGAACCCACAACCAATAACGGTTACTTTCCTAAGTAAGCACGAATAAACCAAGCCACCTACCGTTCATATATTTGTAGGTATAGATTGTGAAAGTTTTATCATTGCCGTATAAAACGAAATTGCTGATAAGGAAGTAATTTTTTATTATCTTTTGCCTTACGCGTTATCTTGCGTGGCAAGTTCAGAGAGAACTAAGTGTTAAGATACTCCGTTCTCAATTTTCCATCTGGATTTGACATTATCTGTTTATTTGAGAAATGGCGGAGCACAACTGCCTAATGCTTTTATTTTTAAAGTAAAAAAAACATATTAAATTTAGTAAATCAAGTAGGATTCCCCAAACAATGTAACTATCGCTGGCGGCAGTGTACCACTGCATCACGACATTTTTAATTACATGACTACAATATAATATGCCTAGGTACACAATACATTAAATAAATCAGTCCGTTGAAGTAATACAATACTAACTAATATCATTTTCGCCACGGCTTAAAACTTTCACATTAAATAATGAGATAAAAATATAAAACAACTATTAAAACTTTAAGCATTGGTATTAGAAACATATAAAAATATGAAGGGCCAGTCGTGGCGCAGTGGCTTGAACGTGTGACTGTAACCGACTGGTTGTGGGTTCGATTCCCATTCGAGGAGCGGAAATATTTAATATTTCTATTTCCTTCGCTCTAGTATGAGAGGCAAAGCTGCGGCGTTAAGTTCCGCCACTTAACACACAATTTCTCCGAATTCGGCGGAAAGTGAAGAACGGAGTGTATTAACACTATGTTCCCTTTGCCTACCCTGCTGTAAGCGGGATACAGCGTGAAGGTAAAAAAAATGAATGAACAATGAATGTAGCAAGCCATTCTAGAATTAAGCTTCATGGTAATCGGGTTACGTCAAAATTCTTAAACACTTGTTACAACTTATTTTCGTCGTTAACATCTTTATAGGGAGATATTTCTTCTAAAAAGGTGTGTTAACATCACTTCACGTAATATTTACACATTATTTGAGGTTAAACACAATTAATTTAGTAAATTACTATATATTGTTATTTCACAATTCGAATAGATCAGATGCAAATACTTAAATAGTAATATTTTATGTATTTATTATTTTGCTTAGAGACAATCGGACCTATTCATTCCAGTTTAAGAATTTTGCTAAATATCACAAGCCATAGGTACGTCATACAGTCGAAGTACAATAAAATACATTTTTTAAAAACTCTGCAAGCGTATTCACTTAAACGATTTACACATATATAATAAATCGTCTATAATTATATTCAAATTATTTTTGTTTATAAAAAAAAATAATAGCCTATATTAAAAAAAATATATAGAACGTTATAATGTAATAAACACAGAAAGATACACAATTTCTATTTATAAAGTAATTATTATATTAATGAACTTAATTAATTGTACGGCGGAAAGAACGAGCAATTACGACTCCCTATTTTATTATTAAAAGTCTACCTGATGTTAACGATTGTATAAATATATGAAAATCATAAAATTATATACGATTTAGGTTTTCGAGAAAGAATATTTTTTTTTTTAAGATTCACAATTTGTTTTCATAGCATAGTTGCCAGAAAAAACTAGTGTCATGACACTCCATTCTCCATTTTTCATCCGAATTCAAAAATTTCTCAAATTTTGCTGAGGCCAGTCGGTGTTTATAAATATTAAATATCTAGGACGAATAATTTACAAAATATAAGCTGGTGGAAATCATGTTATATGGACACTTTACTAAGTCTGTAGACGTAACTAAATGCCGGGTTATGTCTTGTTTTTTAAACATTCTTAAGGAATCAGAAAAACGCACTACTATAGAATTCATTACAATTATCAAGAAAAAAACCGGTAAATATCGCTAATTGTAAGACTATTAAATAATTAATTCGTAATTATCTGTAATTCGAAGTAATTTTGTAATTGAAATTAAGAATTTTCGCTTAATAGGATAAATTAGAAAAGTCCACCTGAGAACTTAATAGCTATGCTAAAAGCTTTTCTCTGTTCACCGTCACTAATAACGTGTAGTCTCGGACGCTCCGCTACGTCCATTAATAAAGAACCCTATTTAGCGTTTCTTTGAAATATTATACATTTCGTAAGTATTAAATGTCTTTTAATGTTCATTAACTTTAAGTGTATAACTTGGATGATGATATTCGCTTAATATTCGTGTATATTTCTTTGAGTTTTTATAATTAATTAATAATTGCTACTATGTTTATACCCGTGGGGGGACGGGTTAAGACTACAATTCCGCCCCACCACTCAGTGGCCAGTCAACCCAGTAGCTTGGTGGCAGGAAATTCATTCTCCGACTGGCTCGCGACCACTATCGTGTAATAGACGAACCGCCAAACATCTCAGTCAGTCGCTGTCACACTGAGTCAGTATGATTTGAATTAGATATACATATAAGCAAGACAAATAAATAATCAATCCTCTAATGTCAGAAACACGTAAAAGGATACAGTATCTAGCGATACGCTATACGCTGACATACATCGTTGGGAACGGAGTGTTCCAACACTAAGTTATCTTTGACTACTCTGCTATACGGAAAAAAGATTAATCTATAGATTTAGACTTTTAAAATAGTGAACGTAATTTCCCGTTTTAAAGTTACTGATTCGAAATTGAATTCAAAATCTTTGGCCCAATAATCAGAATCATTATCAAATTAATGAATAACCTAAAAAAGTGATATACGTTACGAATGTAGATATACTTATGTATGGAATAATTAATTGAAAATAAAAGAGAAAATAAGTACTAATACTCAGTGCCGTTAAGAAAATCTCAGTACAAGTTAAGAATGGTGTGAAAAATGGAAAAATCGGACGCAATCAAGAACAGGATTGTGTACGCGCGGATGCGGAAAGGCAACGGAAATCCTCGATTTTTCACAAAATAAAGACATATTATTTTCCACTCGTGTTCTTAGTAGCGCTGTTATTCTACGAGTAACATATAAATCTCTACATCCGGTGCTAGATATATAGCAGAGTTAAAAGGCTTGTTGTTTGTAGCTTATAATATTTTTATTCGTAGTATATTATATAATATAGTTTAAATACTTTTAATTCGCGGTCTTTAGTCGTGTATTGATTAATAATTGAAATCTCATACCAACAAGAAAAAATATAATACTTGAAAGTGATTGCTTAATCACGACTTTATAACAATTTACTTTAAAATTTTTGGATATTTACTTATCTAATATATTTTTTTTTATTTTAATAACTTTAAAAATATTGAAAAGTTTAATATAATTGTATTCAATCTTGCAAAAACATTTCTCGTACATGCTCTTAGGAAAAGTCATACGTAAATCTCGCCAAACAAAGATGCTAAAAACAAAAATAAGTTGTATAAAGCATATAAAAATTTCAAATTAATTCAAACATGACTTGATAAAAAAGGATAACAAGAGAGCTTGGACGTTTTCCAAAAAGTACGGGGGACTTCCGGAATATTTAAATTTTTAGGCATTTTCTAAAAAACCAACTATCGAATTTATTAAAATTTTCTTAATTAGCTTACTATGAGCTTCATTTAGCAAACATCAAGACAAACTTTAGATTTGTTTATAATAAATACTTCTTAAGGTAGCTGTTTGTATTCCCCACTCGGGAATCAAATCTCCGACCTTTATTATTGCATATTAACACCACCACGAACAGAAAGCATGAAAAATCTTATTATAAAATTAATTTGCGGTTGGGGAAGTAATATCGCCTATCAGCATATTTTATAAATATAAAGCAATTTTTCATGATAGCAACGATCATAAATCACGACAGTGACAAACCAGACCATTATTTTTTTAATATACGAAATGAGTGACACTGACAGGATAAATTGCTAAGTGATCTTCTTCCGGGTTATATTTTAGCGTAATTTGTTGTCTTTTGTGTACTATATAATTATTTAAATTATAAATGATAACAAAAAGGGTAGATCATAAAAAAATATAAATCCATACTTATATTATAAATGCGAAAGTCTGTCTGTTTGTCTGTTACGCTTTCACGGCTAATGTACCGATTGTTCCGATTTGGATGAAATCTCTAATGAAAGTAGTAACAAATTCAGGATCAAACATAGACTAATAGTTTTTTAAAAATGTAGAGGTTCGCATTTCAAAAATCAACATTTAATTTTTGAAAAATATGTTTAACACTAGATCTTCAACTATTTTCTATAACTCGCATCAACGGGGTTGCTAGTTTTATTAAATTTATCTATTCCCGCTATTTGTACCCATAAATACCACAACAAGTTAGTCAAAACGTACCATGACGGTGCTATAAAAAATTCACAAAGCAAATATTAGCGGCCACACCCCACACAAGCCTAAATACTTAAATATTAAAAAACTGAGGAGCGCGCTTGAAATTTTAACCGAATGTTCCGAAATGTACTTTACTAAATACTGCTTTTTTCAGTTATTAAAAATATGAAAGCATGTATTTGTAGGATAACGATATGGTCACTTGGATGAAAATCCGACGTTGTGTTCCGGTACACTACGTAAAATACTAATAAAATTCGCGGTAATTAAAGAGCATATTTTTACATTACTACCGTCTTTATTTGTATAAGTATGCATAAATAAGAGCTTTGCCTCTCATACCAGAGCGAAGGAAATGAAAGTGTTCAATGTTTCCACTCCTCGAGTGGGAATCGAACCCACAACCAGTCGTTTACAGTCACACGCTTGTGCCACTAGGCCACGTTGCCCCATAATATACTATATATAATTTTTACTAAGTAGTAAAAATATATTTTTTACTATAACTAAGAACATTTAAACGTTTAAACGTGGCAGTTTAATGTCAACGGGTGGTAAATGGAAACTGTATGTCATAAAACCATTAATTAAGTTCACGCAAACGTACGGCGGACATCAACTAGCTTTAAAATAATATTAAAAATATTTTTACTATGCCTACTTTGATAATAATACAGCAAAATGCAAAATGTCTCATAATCGATTAATACTTCATAGAATACTAGTTCGCTGATCTACGCGACTTTAGCTATTTCGTTATATTCCATATCTAGTAAGTTTAGTCTAATAAAGTAGCCTATGCTTAACTCTAGTTATCAACTATATTAATGTCAAAATTAATTACAATCGGTCAAGCTTAGATTTTTTACACAAAATTTCACCCTCTCCTTTTTTAAAAAATCAAGGTTGAAAACCTTATAGGACTTGATTTTTTAAAAACGTTGCCTATGTTTGACTCTATTTATTACTATTTATTTTTGTTAGTATATGCGTGCATGTGAGCGTGGAAGTATATAATATGTGTATGTATGCTTTATGTGTATGTATGTGTGTGTATGTATGTGTGTGTGTGGGTGGGTGTGTCTGTTATATATAACTAGTACATAGTATAAATATATCTCACTAAATATAAGTTGTATAAATGTAAGTTGTATAAATGTACATGTAAATTTGCAAGAAATAAAAGGCTTTTTTTTTTTTATATGTTTGACTCTGGACCTTCAACTATATTTATTTCAGATTTTCATCCAAATCAGACGGGTAGATTAGCCGTTAAAACATAATAGACAGACAGACAGACAGACTTTCGCATTTATAACATTAGTATGGATAGACGTTCTGTATATCTGTGTCACACTTTCATAATTGACAGTTTGGTGGTGGAAGTTTGCTCGTGTTTATCTAGCACCGGCTAGTACGCTTTGTGGTTAGTTCAAATTCTAGCGGACGGGTAATGTTTGTGTTCTAAACACAATTGCTCCTATATTTCTCGATCTAGTTTAAGTTAGAGTGCAGTGTTAAGCTTTGCCACAAGCTAAATTAAATTTTCTAGGTATTTGTGGCTAGAAAAGCTACTGTCAAATGCAAATAATCTATTAATATGTGTTATGTCTCGGACATATATCTTTGAACTCTCTTTATATGGCAGAGGAAACCTAGTGTTAAGACACTCCGTTCCCAACTTTCCCCGTTATAAAAAATATGCAGATGGAAATGAAAATTGTCATTTTTAAGGTTTTTCTGGACAAGGAGCACTCCTTGCGAGTCAAAAAGCTAATATTTTCATAGCAATACCTTAGGAAAACATTATATTATTATAAAAATATAAAACACTATAGGCTTCGACTAGACTGCTTTTATTTAGTTTGTTAATCTTGTTGGTTTTATTCATTGTAGGGAAAAAAACGATAGGTTTTTGTATTTATAATAGACCACGTTTTATCATGAAATAATAAGGGAATGGAAGGGAAGAGCCGAAATGACTAGTCTGTAAAACAGATGAAATTAAAGAAAATAATAGTAATTTGTATTATATATACATAAATAGCCTAAGAAAGGGAAAATATATATCAAATAATATCAAAAGGGAAAATGGAGTGAATAACTTGACACTAGGTTTTCTGTTGCTTTTTATGTGGCAAAAACTGTGAAATAAACTTTTCACTACTTATGATAGTCAAAAAAAATTAAAAAGCTTACTATTATGCCAAAAATCGTTATAGAAGCTTTTAACACATAACTATTCAAATAATGTTTTCGTGTAGAATATGTAAATGGAAAGTCAAAAGCATATGTAAAAGAAAATCTCGTAGCTAGACGTGTGATAGTAAATTAATTTTCCACCTGAGAGCCGTCCAGAGACGACAGGTTAAAAGCTTTTCTTTGTTCTGCCTAGATAATGTAGAATCTCGGACACGCTTCCATTAATATTCATAAAGATTTAAAATAGCTATAAAATACTATTTACCATAGAAGTTAGTCACTAACATTTAGATTAAACTTCACCTTTTTTTTATTATTTCTGTGAATTGTCGTTCAATACAAAACGCAATTTGACAACATGACGAATGCTTTTTTCATTTTGACGGAGGTTTTCGCAACTAAATCGATGGATATCAATTAATCTGTAACTGATATTTCTTACTATATTTTGTTTAGCAGAGGCTAAATAATAATATCACTCACATAATAATCGTCTTGACACAGTGGCATTGAGTCTGTCTATGCATGTGACGATTTTGGACTCGATTCCCAGTTTAACCGACTGATTATTAAATTGGATATATTTAATATGGGTCCAGTCGTGGTGCAGTGGCACAAGCGTGTAAAGCGACATGTTGTGGGTTCGATTCCCACTCGAAGAGAGGAAATATTTCATATTTTCATTTTCTTCGCTCTAGTGTCGAGACAAAGCGCGGCGTTAAGTTCCGCTACTTAACACGCGATGCCTCCGAATTCGGCGAAAAGTGGGGAACGGAGTATCTTAACACTAGGTTCCCTCTGTCTACCCTGCTGTGTGCGAGATACAGCTTGAAGCTAAAAAAAAAAGAATGCAGTAGGTAATGGACCCTACATTGGAGTATTTACACTATATATATAGGAGGCATAAACACTTGAAGCTAAAAAAGCAAATAATATCAAAGAGCACCGCGTCGTAACAATCAAGAGAAATGACCTGCGAGTGTATTTATGCGGAAAACAAAAGACGATTTGTCACGCAGTTACAGACGTTTCCTTTGATTTCTTTCTATTTCACATCACTAAATCGCTTTTTACTGTTATTTATCATATTTATGTCTTAATTTGATTTATTTTGGGACTAAAGCCTATTGAACAGCTTCACGTTTTTTCCTGCGGGAAAAAGCGCTGTACGTGGCGGGGTGACCAGCGAGGATCTAATCTAAGCATAGTATTTTTTTTTGCTTCACGGTGTATCCTGCACATGGCAGGGTAGGCAGAGGGAACCTGACTATGTCTTAACTTTAAGATACTCCGTCCTACACTTTTCGCCGAATTTTTGAGGCATTGCGTGTTAAGTGGCGGAACTTAACGCCGCGCTTTGTCTCGTTACCTTCTCGGCACTACTCGAGTGGGAATCGAATCCACAACCAGACATTGAAGTCACACGTCTGTGGCACTGCGGCACGACTGGCCTCAAATCACAATGGCGGAATTCAACGCCGCGTTTTGTCGTAGGTACCAGAGCGAAGAAATTAAAATTTCAATATAACCTCATAAAATCCTCCAATTGGTAATCAAACTCTATTGAATAGTCTAAATATGTCTTTTGTGAAATTTCCCAATTTTCGGGTATTCAACAATACCCATTGATATTACAATACAAGCGCATAAAGGTTATAAATATACCGTGGAAATATACTGCGGATTTTTTTTGCATAACAAATAAGATAATTGTGTTCACGAGTTCGTTAGATGAATTCAGCATACGCATTTCACGGTGTATCTTAAATTTGTATCGAAATGGTGAAATCGGTTATTCAAATTTTGTCTGTTCATACTATGAAACATAAAAGCATGTGATACTTGATGATAAAATAATAAAAATAATTCGTATTAATAGATTTTTTTTTAGCTTCACGCTGTATGCCGCACACAGCAGGGTAGGCAGAGGGAACCTAGTGTTAACACACTCCGTTCCCCACTTTCCCTCAAATTCAGAGGCAAGTGGCGGAACTTAACGCTGCGCTTTGCCTCGACACCAGAGCGAAGAAAATGGAAATAATAAATAATTCCACTCCTCGAGTGGGAATCGAACCCACAACCAGTCGTTTACAGTCACGCTTGTGCCACTGCGCCACGACTGGCCACACTGATTAATACAAGTAGGTCTAACGTACATTGATACAAGTTTGAAAGTGCCTAATGTTGTTTCTCGTCTACAAACGTAATGTTAAGACACTCCGTTTCCCACTTTCCGCCGAATTCTGAAGGCAATACGAGTTACAGTTACGAGTTACTTGCGTCAAAACCAACCTCTGGCTTCAATCTCAATTTTATTTTTTAGAATACAAAAAGCTCTTGCATTATTTTCAGCATCACGGCTGATATAAATTATGAAGATTTAATAAAGCGAGCTCAGAAACGTTTAAGTTTGAATAAAGGGAGCATCTCGTATTTTTGTAATTTATTACTGGTTTGGGTAAGTAAAGTAAAATTTGAGTTTATTTTTTGATGGTAATCTAAAATAATGTTGTATATTTAGTTGCAATAATAACTGAAAATAATATCATTTTTATGTTTCAAAAAACAATTTTCATTGTTGTAATTGTTCAAAGTACTGTAAGAAAAAATATTTTTATTATTTTAATCGATCACTGCAGATAAATAATGGACAGTGCAGTAATTATTTTAATTGTTTATAAAAATTACATTAGAATTTATTTTTTTAAATAACTTTTTAAAATAACACATTATATAACCGTATTACTGCAATATATTTACCAATGCATATGTGACTGAGTAAAACTGACCGAACAACGCCACAATAAACGTGAAAGACAAAAAAAATAAAAGAAAAGGAAATATAAAACAAGATTCAAAATAACAAGAGCACAGAGCTGCGTCCGTAGAGACGAACAACTCTATAGTAAAAAAAAGTGTTATTTTTGACTCTATGATAATACATAAATTTACTTACTTACTCAGATTGAGAAAAGTCATGTTCTTTCTTCATAATTCAAGATTCATTCATTCCTCCAAAAAGTTTATTTCGACGAATAAAAGAGAAAAAGTTTGACGTGAACAGGAAAGAGTCAAGATTCTCAATCAAGTTCAATCTCACTTAAGTTTGTCTTATTCAAGGGTAAGGGTACCTTTAGAGCTTAATAAGACAAACATATATAATAGGTACAACAATCAATTTTCCTTATTCTTATATTATATTTGAATAGTTTTAACGTTTTAATGAGGCCGTTGTGGTGTAGTGTTTGACTGTAAAGCTATGGTTGTGGGTTCGACTCTCACTTGAAGAATGATTATATTTAAAAAAATCTTTTCTTCGCTCTGGTAACTAAAGCAAAACGTGGCGTTAAGTTCCGCCTTTCAACACGCAAAATCTCGATTTCGTGAGGAAAGTAGAGGAGCTCGTGTCTTGATACTAGGTCCTCTCTGACTACCCTGCCAAGTGAAAAAATCGTAAAGCTGCACTTTATCCCTTTAATGTGTTTTTCACACTCAGAAAACTGATAAAGATATTTTAAGACAACATATCAAAATTTGAAAACCATTCAAGCATTCTGACCGCTAATATTTAGATTTTTATAGTCACCATTAAAAGCTTAAAAAAGATAATTACATACCTATATACTCCGAATTAATAAAATATATACTCGTACTTTTTATCATATACAAATTGAGAATGAAAATATGATTTGTATATTAGTAAATTATTAATAATCATTAGCATTAAGCACTCATTCATTTGTCATAGGTATCTTACTGTAGTGGCAGATGGGCTCTCCTGGGCAATCACATCGTACTCAGCTTTCCCTTGCTAGACCGAAGCATTGTATGTAATAATAATATAAATAACTCGACACGGAAATCTCTTTGATCATCTGAATAAGGAAAATAAACTCAAAACAATGTACGTTTATGCATACAGCCTTTTCGTTGTTCACTTATTGACTGACAGATGACGCATAACCGAAACCACTGGGCACTGATTAGTGAATTCATATTTGGTATGTAACTTTCTTGAAGATTGGGGGAGCAATAAAAGGCTTCCATAAGATCTAACTCAACACCTTATGTCTCGAATAGAGGTGAAAAGTAGAGAACGGAGCCAGTCGTGGCGCAGAGGCACAAAGTGTGACTGTAAAGCGACTGGTAGTGGGTTCGATTCCCACTCGAGGAGTGGAATTATTTAAAATTTCCATTTTCTTCGCTCTGGTGTCGTGGCAAAGCGCAACGTTAAATTCCGCCACTTAACACACAATGCCTCCGAATTCGGCGGTGCGTAGAGAACAGTGTCTTAACACTAGGTTCCCACTGCCTTCCCTCCTATACGAGAAAAAGCGGGGAACGTGTTTTATAAAGGTTTAATTCAAATAAACTTATAAAGATCCGCTCATAAAGTTCTAGCATAAGGTAATGAGATCAATAATTGAGTAGCATACTAATTGAATTAACTATTGAAATGAGAATACATAATTGAGTACACACTCCTTAACTAATTTAATTAATTAATTTAATACAGCTTCACTTTCTGATTCCACTTCACGTTTTCTCGTATAGCATGATATTCAAAGAGAACTTGGAGTTAAGATACTCCGTTCTCCGTTTTCCATCCGAAATGAAGACATTGTGAGCTGACTGGCGGAACTCAACGACGTGCTTTGTCATAGATACCGGAGCAAAGGAATGTTTATTCGGTATATATAATATTTTTGTCAGTATTGCAATAAACACAAACAATTAAATTTTTATATTTTTTTTATATCTTGACACTAGTGGCCAGTCGTGGCCCAATGGCACAAGCGCGTGACTGGTAACGACTGGTTTTTTTTTTAAATTATATTTCCATTTTCTTCGCTATGGTGTCGAGGTAAAGCGCGGCGTTAAGTTCCGTCACTTAACACGCAAGCCTCTGAATTCAGCGGATAGTGGGGAACGGAGTGTCTTAACACTATGTTCCCTCTGCCTACCCTGCTGTGTGCGGGATACAGCGTGAAGCTAAAAAAAAAAAAAAAATCTTGACACTAGATGACACATCTAGATGAGGTTGAAGTCATCACGGCACATTTAGAAAGTATAAAATGTTAGTTATATGACGAGTATTTCATATTAATTCATCATTATATAATTATACTAATTAATTATTATTTCTTCCTATTTACTGAGCAAAAGGCGACTTTCGGTTCTTGCCCTCAGCAATCATTGTAAATGTAGACTATTATCACAAGTTATCTCAGCTACTATCTACATACCGGAGATACCTACGTAAAAATAAACTTACCATCATAAATTAAAATATTTTTTCATAAACAAAATAAAAACAAATATTTCAAAAATTATTATACACCTACTATAAAACTAAATTTATCACATTGGCTTAAAATATATCACGTCTGGTGCACTGCAGTTATTGGACAAGTTTCACGACCGATTTCATTCTGCAAATAGCAGTTCGACTTAAATGGATACATATATTATGTAGATAAAAAGCAAAGTTGTATTTTGTGTTTGCCAATCACTGCTGAACATATGGGATGGGACTATGACTATCGATATAGACTTTTTTTTATTGAGTAAAGAGGGCAAACGATCAGAAGAACCACCTGATGGTAAGTGGTTACCTTCGCCCATGGACATCCACAACAATAGAATTGTGAATGCGTCATGGATCTTGAAGGTGAAGGAGGTTAGGAGGGAGGAAGGATGGGAGTGGTGGGAATAAGGACAGCTGGCTTACATGCCATCGAGCTGGAACACATCATTAGATGTTTGGCGGTTCGTCTTTGATATGATAGTGGTTGCGAGCCAGTGGGAGAACGAATCTCCTACCACCAAGCTACTGGGTTACCCGTCTTTAACGGGACGCTACCCAGCGGCGAAGGGGAATTGTATTCTTAACCACTCCCCCCACGGGATAAAAGTATTTGTAGATTATACACTATTTCAATATTCATTCCTTAAGAGTATAACTGGTATTTGCAAGTTAGTAAGAAAGTGCATAATTTTAAAAGTTTCTAACATTAAATTCTCCATTTGAATTGTTAAATGACAAAAAGTAGGTATAGTACCCGGCAACAAATAATGCACATCGATGCTTAGAATGAAACAGTCGGTCAGTTTCGGTTTCGTAGAGCGCTGTCTTGGTCACTCAGTTGGTATGTGACGTTTCTCTCTGGTCTATTAGTCTTTGTACAGATACGGTAGAGTACGGTCTGTTTCATATCCAAATATATATACAGAGTTGTTAATGTTCCAAATTTTTATTTTTACAATTACATCTTTAAAAAAAGAGGAAATCTCTTCTACGGTCAGTCACGTGAAATTATGTACAATGCAAAAAAACAAGCTGTTAAGCCTACAAAAAACAGGATTAATCGAGATCCATTTACACATAAAATAAATATGATTATTATAATGGATCCCGATTAGTTCTATTTCTTTTTATTAATTAACCAACTTCAAAAAAGGTGGAGGTTATCCATTCGTTTAGTTTTATTTTCATATTTTCATTTTTAGGCGTGAAATTTAATTATTAAAAAAAGAAATTCACACCATTAAAGTTGACAACTATTGTTGTCGTTGTAACATTTTTAATAGATATGGGTCTATTGTTATTTTAAGCGACGGAGACAACGCTCTATGAAGTCTAAGCTAACCGATCGTTTCATTCTAAGCATCGATGTGCATTATTTATTGCCGGGTACTATACTAATTTTAGTGATTGCAAAAATTCTACATGCATCGTGCTTATTTTATAATTCCTATATCACATAGGAATTATAAACATGTCATTTTTTAAATCAATAATAAGATTCTTCGTTTTTTGTCTATAGCTAAAATCTAGTGGTAAAACAATCCCTTCTATAAATAATTTAGCAATACATAAAAGCCAATACATAACTATATATCTATACATAAAGCCTCTTTGCATAAATACATCCATATACATATATTTGCATATTCTTGGCTGAGTGCGTCAAACGCGTACAAGCTCGTGACCCGTATACAACGCGGGTCAAGTGTTCACTTCGTTAGCGTGGGATGACAATAGGATCTCTCGTCTTGCAAATGCTATGCTACCTGCAATTTATATCGGGTTTATTTTTATTTCAAATAGACTAAGGCATCATTGAATTTATAACGTGACATTAGTAAGGCCTTCTGGGTGCAGTGGAAGTACGCCTGGCTGTTAACACGATGGTTGTGGATTCTCTAAACTTAATATATTTAAATTTAATTTCTACGGTCTAGTGTCTATGACAAAGCGAGACGATGTGCCACTAAGCACGCAATTTTTGTCCGTGGGGGTTAAGAATATAAGTCCCCTCCGCCGCTTAGTAATGCCCCGTAAAAAGGCGTAACCCAGTAGTTTTCCGGTAGGAGTTTCGTTCTCCGACTGGCTCGCGACCTCTATCATGTCAAAGACGAACCGCCAAATATCGTTTGCCTCCTTTACTCTATAAAAAATTGTCTCAATTTTGGGCGGAAAAATCTCTGCAGTGAAATAAAAAGCTTGAAAATGCAGAAATATGTAGAATGTAATATAGTCCTTAGTCTTTTTCTGGCTTAGGCCGTGGTAAAAACAAATTGTGATGTTGCATTTAACATTTGACATCACTGGAGAAAAGAGTGATTATATCACTTCTAGGTCCTTTGTGATTGTTTTGCAGAAGTGTATAAAAATAAAATAAAAACATGTACATATACATACATATATAATTTCGGTAATAATGCTTATATATTTTTTTTAGCTTCACGCTGTACCCCGCACACAACAGCTCCCCACTTTCCGCCGAATTCTGAGGCTTTTTGTGTTAAGTGGCGGAACTTAACAACGCGCTTTACCTCTGATACCAGGCCGAAGAAAATGGAAATAATAATATTACCACTCCTCAAGTGGTATTCGAACCCACAACCAGTCGTTTACGGTCACATACATGTCCGTGTTCTGCGCCACGACTGGCCCCACGCTTATATTGCCTAAAATTTAGCATGGTGGTAGCTTATAGTCCAAAGGTACATATAGGATAGTTTTTATCCCGGTATTCGATGTAGTTTTTTTGGAAAAAATAAAAAACCGATATAAGTATTTTCTTCATACACTGATACTTACAGAATAGAAATAAATGATTTTTTGCATGCAATTAGCTTAGAGGCTAGGACGTTATGTGGGATAGTTTTTATCCTGGTATTCAATACAGTTTCGGCAAAAAATAAAAAAAGCTGACATAGTCAAATTGTGTTAATTATTTTACAAGTGAAGCTAATATACTTCTAATTTCATTTACTAATATAATAATTATAAAACTAAGAAGTACAAAATAAATATGCATATATTTCATATTTATACAACTTTTTGTTTTTTTATAATGGCAGCATTGTCATGTCACTATACATCATTTTAACTTCTCCCGTAACGCTAAATTGAAATTTATACTTTTATATCGTTAAAATGGTAATATTTGTGAAAAAAAGTTTCCTTATAAAGAATTAATAATGCATTTGTTAAAGATATCATATTATATAAATTCTCCATTGGAAGATCATCTTCATTTTGTTCCACGCATGGTATGTTTTTGTCTAAGAGAATCTAGTGCTAAGACACTCCGTTCTTTAACTACCGCTGAATTTGAGATATAGTGAGTTAAGTGAAAATCAGAGCCACGTTTTATTTTACTGGAAAGCAGAAATGAAAATAAATTAATGGGATTAATTACCCACTATGGGTATCAACGGGAATCGAACCAATGACTAATCGTATTTACGAACAGACATTACCTCGCTGCATCATAAGGGTGCGAATATTGTTTCATGTTTTCTGTCGTGTAATATGTTTTTTTAGCTTCACGCTGTATTTCGCACACAGCAGTTTAGGCAAAGGAAACCTAGTGTCAAGGCACTCCGTTCCTCATTTAACACCGAATTCGGAGGCATTGTGTGTTAAGTGGTGGAACTTAACGCTGCGCTTTACCGCGACACCGAAGCGAAGAAAATGGAAATATTCCACCCCTCGAGTGGGAATCGAACCCACAATCAGTCGTTTACAGTCACACGTACGTGTCACAGGACTGTGAGTAAATATGTTGTAAAACTTAAATAATACTATCATAAGCAGCCATATTATATAAATAATTGATTACGTACGAACGAAAACTAAAACTGTTAGAAAGTCCAAACTACACGACGTAGACTTATCTCCTACAATAGTTCAACTACTTCAATATTTCACAAAACTATAGCCGCTATAGTAATTTATAGTCTTTATTTCCGAAGCAATAGATTCCATATTAGGTTGTATAGCATTTGATTCATTACAGACATTTGTAAGGAGTTTGCTGAAACTCTGCTCTTAGAAGGTTCTCGTTGGATTTGAATATTGAAGTACTCTTGACCACTTCAATTTATACTTAACTTCGACTTTGACGCTGGTATTTTCATAATTTAGAAGGTTTAGATACTTAGACTAATTAATATTAAGCATTACATTAAGCCGTCTAAGGCCGTTGCGGTGTGACATTGTCTGACTATAAAGGTGATGGTTGTAAGTTTGATTTCCACTTGGGAGAATGATTACAAGCTCTTTTCGTTTTCTCTGGTATCTAGGGCGGTGTTGAGTGGTGCCATTTAATACGCAGTCTCGATTTTGGGCGGAGTGTCGGTTCTCTGTAAGTTCTTTGTTTTCACTGGTAATCGATATTAGGTTTTAAGTGGCAGAACTTAGCGCCACACTTTTTCTTAGCTGGAAGCGAGCATGGAAAAGAATCGAACAAACGTATTTACAATCAGCCACTGTCTCACTGCTATTGTTTTTTTTTCTGTATTTGATATATTTTTTATTATTTATTTTTCATAAAAATATTTTAAAATATTTCATATAGCATAATTTAGAGAATGTTCTGGCCCGGAACTTCAGGCATTTATCAATACTACCGCTATTCCGCTCTTGTTGACTCCGTATAAAATGTTATTTCAATTGAAAATTCTTTAAATTACAGTAAAATAATTTCCATAGATATTTAGTTTGTAATGTAAATTTGTAACTGTGAGCTTTGCCTGAAGCTGTCAATTAATCTATTAAGTTTAAAAAATAAAACATTTAGTGTACATTTTTATAATAATGCATTATAGAAATATATTAAAATAATAAAATAGGTAATATATAAAAAATAAAATATATACATATATTACTAAGTCCTATACATACAAACATATTTGTATAAAGTGACATGGACATTATACATCTCTCCCGGTCCACTGTCTTTAATAAATATATCGCATATAATTTGACAACACATTGGGAATATTTTAAGTCTGTCAGATTACACCGTGAAAGAAAAATAAAATATTAATGCTTACTTGTAAACGTTTACACTTTAAAAAATAATTTTATTCAAAAGAAAAATACTTACAAATAGAATTGATAATATATTTTATGCACCTAAACATGCTTATCGTTTCGTAAATTCCAAAAACCAATAAACGTTAGGTAAATTTCAGAATGTGCCCCCAAATTTCAATTTCCGAATATCTATTAGAATTGAAGCCTACTTTAAGCCTTGCTCAAATACAGTGTAACGTAAATTGCACGTGCCATAGGTACGAGTATATATGGAAGTCGACAGAGGTTGAGAGCACTCAGTGAGCGAGTGACGGGCGCCCGGGGACCAGCCGCCAGCCATTGTTACCCCTTAATTTTAATTAACAAGATTATTTCGAAAATTCCAAGCGAGTACGCAAAATAGAATGTGAATTGAAAATTTGGTTAATAAATTATTAAGTCTTCTGAAAATTCAAATGGTGGTTTTGAGCTCATTTTGGTTTCAGGGATAATCTGAAAGAAAATATGTTTTTTCCGATTCAGTTAGTGTATAGCTATTTCATTATTATTGGGCACTTCTAATTTTAGACTATTTAATTATTAAATAGCAGTAAATAAATATTATTGACATCTTTGCAAAGCGGTTGGAAAGTATCTGACTATGACCACCGTGATTCTGCATTCGGCTAAATACAGACAGATAAGTAGAGATAAAAAATATATTCTTCGTTTTTACTTTACCTTTACCTATCGTTCCTAGAAAAACTTGCAAGGATAACAACAATAACGAAACTCTTCGGTTCTATGCGTAATCATCAAGCTCTTTATAAACTCCCTATTTCATAAACCTCTCTGTACCTGCATGTCCCCGGGGGGTCCTCACGTTGTTTACATGACCTTCCTAAAATATCATCGACACTTTGTTTTCAAAGATCAAGTGAGGTCTGACCCTTGTTCTTTTAACCCTTATAAAAGATAAGGTTTTGATGCGAAATTACAAACAAATTTACCAATTATTTGTTTATAATTTCGCGTCAAAATGAACACGTAAAAATAAACTTAAAAAGCGATGTGAACATAAAATTAGAGATTAAAAATTAGGTTAGCATTATAATGTATCTAATTAAAAAACATTTGAATAATAATTCAATATGGATTTATGCTTTTTATCAGCCTTCATTAGCCAAACCATCACACATTATAAAAAATATCTTTACTTTATTATAATACTTACCAAAACAATATGATGATGATGATGATTGTTTCCGACCGATTTCGGCCATGGCGACTACATCAGCTCCGCAATAAATGTTGTCTTTCATGTGCTCGCGTGTGGCTTATGTAGCCACCTTTGTTCACAAAGATCCGCCCGCATTGCGGACACGTGAGCACACCGTCAATGAAATTATAACTGATCGCCACAGGTGGTCGGGCCTTCAGTTCGTCGCGCTTGGAGTCAAGCTCCAAGCAGCGCTGTATTTCAAAATCATGAACTCCGCTTTTAACCAGGCCCCTCCACTCTGGCCGTTGAGCGGCATACTGTTCCCACAGCGATGGCTCAATACGACACTTTTTGAAGTGTCGTTTCAGTACATCTTTATACCTGAGGAACTGGCCGCCATATTTACGCTTGCCTTCCTCATGTTCAGAGTATAAGATGCGCTTCGCCACTCGCTGCTCTTCCATCCGGGATACGTGGCCGACCCATCGTAGCTGACGACGCATGAGATAAGCCTCTATGCCGCGCACATTGGCTCTACGCAGCACTTCAGTATTTCTTACACGATCAGACCACCGAATCCTAAGAATCCTACGCAGACATCTGAGATGGAATCGGTCCAGCATGCGGATGTGACGGCGGTACACAGTCCAGGTTTCCGCAGAATATAGTATACTAGGAAGAACAACTGCCATATAGACGGACACTTTCGTAGTCAGCTTCAAGTCATGTGAGCTAAAGACTTTGGACAAAACAATATATAGTAAAAGAAAACAGATTTTAGGTAAAAAACGCAGTTCACATTTTACCAAGAGCATAAGAAATTAAGGCATTTCACGTTTCTGCGAAATTATACAATAGTTAAGAAAGAAAAAATATAGTAGCTTATAATTTTATACCTGTTACTTACCTCCTTACTTACGTCATTAGAAATAAAGAACGCTTATTAAAAACATGATGAATACCTATCATATAATTATATATATTATATCAAATTTACTTTACAAAATCAAAAAATTGAGTTACAAAATCAAGAAATACTAAGATGAGCTAGAGTACTTCGTAAATAACTTGATTTAGTCGTCTTTGATATGAAATCATCGTCAATTAGTGGTTCCAACACTAATGCAATTGTTCCAAATGCCATGTAAGATATGAAGCCTCATCTCAGTGAATATGCAGATATTGTCGTATTATATTCCAAGTGCAATATGTACAGATATGGTACTATTTCAATACGTCAATAAATGATATTATGCTTTTATATTTGTGAAAAGCCTATTGAATTTTGTTAGTAAATAAAATTCTGATTTCTCATAATTTCTATTTTGTATAGGTTTCATTCTTAGATACGATGATATCGAGCTCACAACCATTGTGTTTACATTCCCACATCCGTTCGTCTATTCAGACATTGTCCCACTACACCACTACGGCTTCTATTTAATTTCTCTCTATATTTTCTAGCGACAGTAATAAAAATGGTAAACATATATACTCCATTTTATTTTTAGAATTCACTTCGTAAAGTACTAATAATTATGTAACTCATATGTTTTACTGAAAATCAGAAAATCATTACCTTGCAAACATCAACATAAATTTTTTTGCGAAGAAGGATTGAACACGACTTTTCATACTCTATTCCAGCTTAATCAATATATAGATAGACATATAGACCAATCTCTGTAAGCCGTTCCAGAATTCAAGCCCATTACTCTAAATCTGAGAAGACCTTCCTAAGTCTGACTGAGTTGACCAGTAACGAGTTTCCCTTGCCTCGGCTAACTAAAGATTTTTGGCATTTATCATACGAACATGTTACATACTACTTGGTTGGTCGACCCTTAGAGAAGTTCGATTTTTCTAAGTTAATTTTAATTTATTTTTATGTTTACTCTTGCGTTTTACTAACAGTAAACAGTGATCTAAACAGAAAGCGTCAGTATATTGAATTGAAATAGACTATCAACAAAGAACGTTAGAGGGGTCGTTATTGAGGTATTTACCTCGTTGTCGCTAAAACATAAGGCGGCGATCAAAGAGATGTAAAAACAAATAAAATAACGTTGATTTGTAACAACTAAATCAAAGGGAGCTACTAAAGAAATAGTTCACACTATATTTGTGTCAACATATTACAGATATTCTATATGTATATAACGACCCTCTCAAGACTTTGCCTTAAACTACACGACTATGACTATTTTTTTCTTTGGCCCACCCGTGATATAATGTAGTAACTTTTTTGTTTTTTTTTTTGGGCGTACTAAAATACGATAAACACTAAATGTTATGGGACTTTAACTGCATTTAAGTCGGTTAACCTTTTTCTGAAATAAGCGGGCTGAAATGAGCACAGAAAAACGAAAGCAGACAGAAATAAAACATTTTTTTTTTGGTCGTATATCACTCGTGGCGTAGTGGCACAAGCGTTTGACTATAAACGACTGGTTGTTGGTTCGATTCCCACTCGAGGAGTGGAAATATTTAATATTTATCTAGTTTTGAGGCAAAGCGCGGCGTTAAGTTCCGCCACTTAACACGCAATGCCTCCGAATTTGGCGGAAAGTAGGGAACGGAGTGTTTTAACACTAGGTTCCCAATGCCCACCCTGCTGCTTGCGGGATATAGCATGAAACTAAAAAAATATATATATGCGGTGTACGTACATATATACCGTATGTGTACGTGCATATACCGTCGAAAGAATAAACATGAAAATAAAATGTGTATAATGCTGAAATATTGTCACTTTCTTGAAGCTTTACTCACTCAAGTTTGAGATGCATTGTATAGAAATCCGATTTTCCTCTAACATGACTTGAATGGAATTCAATTTGAAAGTTGAGTTCGCATAGCATGGAAATCTGTATACGTCACGACGAAATCGTATTACTATTATAGTATTTATAAATATATTATATAAATCCAGACTTATATTATAAATGCGAATGTCTGTGTGTTTGTCTGTCACGCTTTCACAGCTAATCTAATGGTCCGTTTTGGATGAAATTTAGAGTACGAGTAGTAGTTTTTCAATAATCAACCACTAAAGGGTTGAAATGGGGGATGAAAGTTTTTTTTCAAAATCTACACCGCTTGACCGATTGTAACGAATTTTGGCATATATATAGTTGAGAATCCAAGGTTAAACATTGGTTACTTTTTTTTTCAAAAATCCACCACCGAGGGTTGCAAATTACCGAAACACTTACGTAATCACGCAGCGAAGCCGCGAGCGGGCCGCTAGTATTTTATAAATACACATATTTACGTCGTAAACGTCATTGTGAAATTCTTACGCACTATAATCTCCATTAAACTATTAGGGTTATTAAAATAATACATTTAAAGTATTTTTTTAATATAAAATGCAGAGAGTTTTGTTCCATTATTCAACACAATGAGTTTCTAATTTGATGGATAAGTGTAGAAACATTTAAAACAAAAGAGAATATTGATCTTTACTATACTGTAGATAAAGTGTAACTGTTATAATTCGCGATATAAATTCGTGTTCAACTCTTTGGGCTTCGCTAATTAAATGGAAAATAACACATTTTTATGAAACGTATAAACAAATAAAACGTAGCGAGATTTGAACCCACGTCAAAGCGTCTGATAAAAAAATGTTTTTATATTCAACGTAAATAATAAGACTTTCAAAGTGTTAAAATATTCGTTAATTTTATTAAGTAATCGGTAAAAAAATAGTTATGTACTTATAGGTATGTTACAAACTTCCCTTTATCGAAAAAATGTCAAATGTCATGTCAAAAATCTAAAGATATAAAAGAACGTTATTAAGTCATTGTGTTCCCAAGAAATCTAAAACATAAATATATAAATGACATTAAACTGAAATATTTGAAATTGAAATATCTTATCAATTTGAACGAATGCCAGTCGCGACAGAACTCGAAGCATTTTTCAATAGACTTGCTATTTCATTTGTATTTGAATGAACTATTACTTGTTATTATTTGTTTTAATTATTTTTGTTTTAATAAAATAAGTTATTACCATTTAGTAAATACGTAACTAAAAATGTTTTCATATTTGGCTAATTTACCATGTAATTTATTAATTCGGGGCCAGTCGTGGCGCAGAGAGAGAGGCACAGAGTGTGCCTGTAAAGCGGGTTCGATTCCCACTCGAGGAGTGGAAATATTTATTATTTCCATTTCCTTCGCTCTGGTGTCGAGGCAAAGCGCGGTGTTAAGTTCCGCCACTTAACATGCAATGCCTCCGAATTCGGCGGAAAGTGGGGAACGGAGTGTCTTAATACTAGGTTCCCTCTGCCTACCCTGCTGTGTGCGGGATACAGCGTGAAGATGATAAAAAAAATCTAATAATTTTTAAATTAGCTTATACACTTAGTAACACTTACATGATAGTATCTAACTCATATTTACTGGCCATTTTGAATACCCATGAGATACTTTGTAGTTTGATTACTTAAAAAGATACTTCAGTATATAGAAGTACAAGAAGTAGTAGTAGAAATGGAGAAACGATGCGAGAAGAAGAAAGAAGCAAAGAAAAAAGTTAGAGAAAGATAGTATATGTTATCGCTAACAAAACGACAGCGTAGTGGTAGTGTCAAGATTTACAATATTTATATATATATATAGATTATATTATAATATAATATATATATATATATAGATATATAGATATATAGAGTATATATCTATAATATATAGATATATATATATATATATATACTATAGATATATATATATATATATATATTAATATATATATATATTAATATATATATATATATATATATATATATATATATATTATATATATATATATATATATAAACCTATATATATAAATATATATAAACCTTGGATTTGTATATCCTAAAAAGTCTACGATAATAATACCTTAGGTTAATTATGCCCTTTTACAACATGTCATTAATACGAATAACTTTAAAAATATCAGAAGTTTCAAATAAGCAGAGCGACCGCGGCGCTATAATATTACTTTAAAGTTGAGGTTAACTCAATTCAAACATGACTTTGTCAAAATTAAGTAACAAAAATATACAGGTCTACACTATTAATTCAAATATGTAACTCTTGTGATACCGAATTTAAAAGAAAGTTGAAATAAGGTGCAGTAGTTCATTAGTAAATGTAAAGGAATACTAAAATACAGTAATTCAGGTCAAATTTTACGTTATTTTACGCAAATTAAGTTGCGGTTTACATCTCGTAATCTATATATATTTTAGCTATAACATTTGAATGGATAAGGAAAATTGTTTTATCACGGCTATTATCAAACAAAATTCTTCAAATAACAATTTGTGGTATTTCAAAGTAATTCGAACGGAAGACGAGAACTTCGAATCAGATTATGATAAACTTTTTGGGGTAAGCCTAAATATGCTAAATATTTAAATTACAAACTTAAGGTCGTGGAAACTTTGGAAAATTTTAGTCAAGTCACAAATTTTAATATTGATGTACATTAATAATAATGTTAGCCTAGGGAAAGCTTAATACATTCCAAATACCTACTATGAACTTCTTTAAATATATACTTTACGAATATTTTACTCTTTCAAATAATTTTCTCATTTAGGTGCCTAATAAATATTAAATACGAGTGCTTTTAAATACAAGCGTACTAAGATTTCGAAAATACCTCGAATCTCTTCTTTGAAAGACGTGAGATGAAGATCAGTAATATTTTATACAGAAGTGTTGGAATTTATGTATGTAAATTAATTGATTAAATGAACAATTAAATGTTTTTGGAATATAGTTAAATTGAAATAAGTTTCGACACTTAACTCGAAAGTGGAGAACGAAGTGTCTCGACACTAGGATACTAGGATTTTTCCCACTTCCGTGATATGCAGCAAAAAGTATGAAGCTGTGTATGTGTATATTGTTGTAGCTTAAAGTTATTTATTGCATATATAATACAATGGGACATGAACGGCAATAAATTAACCAAAATAATTTAACATTATCAGATTTTTTATACATTTAAAAATGCTGAAGTGTAAGGTTTTTCATAAATAAAGTTGTTATGCAACGCTATCTCCTGATCATGACATCGATACCTATATACATTTTCTCTTCGTTTTAAAAACTAAATACCTAAGCCACATGATCGAAGTTGTTGGCATGAGGTCAATTGCTGCCACAGGCTGTCAATTCAATAGCTGTTCCACTTCATTCAATTGAGTATATACAGTCTAAAAAAATAATAGTTAAATGACAATAGCTTTTTGCATATTGCAACTGAGTAGATGTCAGCTTTTATCAAAAAAAGGAAAATGGCCACGACTGGACAGGTAAGCACTTTTTAACAATTCTAATGGTATAAGAATATATTTTTATGTAATCAGACGAAGTGTACCAATCCACGCAGCATGAGAAATAGTTCAGTTTTTGAAAACCAGTTGTTTGTTTGTAACCAGTATATAAAGCATTTCGCCAATGTCACATTGTATGGAGAAATACGAAAGAGATCGATTGAAAATAAATTTCTTAATTGTTAAATCAATGGAGATCGGTTAAGTCACCAATCATCTATAAGATAAGTACGTGTGAGATGAAATATAAAAGCTAATATATATTGTAATATTCGTAACCGTAATCAATATATTTTTAAAACATTAAAATAATAAAATACTAAAATATTCTTATTGCTTTTTTACGTTCTTTTTTACAATTTACATTTTCTTTTCCTGGACCCACCATAAACAACGGGATTGTAAACACTGCATATTTTATGAGCTTTCCTCAAGGAAAGGCTACAAACACTCAATATTGAATTGGCTTTGCAACTTCCCGGTGTCTCAAGAAATACATAGGTATATTTCGTTTTTTATATACTCGTTTCCATTTAAAGCTTATTCCATTTGATAATATTTCCACGATTGAAAAACGGAATGTCTTGACACTAAATTCTTTCTGACTATGTGAGGCTTAGTGTTGCCCAAATGCAAGAACAAGACGAGACTTAGCCAGTCTTGGTCTTGGTCTTGGTCTTGCGCCAATACACCTGGTCTTGGTCTTGGTCTCGGTCTTGCGCTCCCAGTCTTAGTCTTGGTCTTGATCTTGCAGCAAGAGTCTTGCAAGTCTTGCAATTACCTATTAGTCTATTACTATTTATTAAAGTTTACTTTAAATCTTGAAAAACGTATTAGAATTGGAACATTGTGAGCTTGAATTAACATAGCCATAGTAAAGATCAATCAGATTAATAAATAACTGAAGATTTGATAAGAAATTCGAAAAATCAACTGACCTATATGTCGTTTTCCATGGAAGTAACTGTTTCTTAATAAACATTTATGATTTATAAGCTTACATTTGCTAAAACATGTAAAAAAACACCAACAGGAACACCTGTAGGTACTCTTAAAATTCGAAATTATTTTGCATGAGTATACCTACGCCTACGCCCTATGGCGGCAATCAAATAGTGTCAAATGTTATGATTTCGGCGTGGCGGCAACGATTGTTTTAGATTTCAAAAGAATCCGCCGGCGCGTGTATCATAACCATGTACTTCCGAAAAGCGGCAAATACTCAGTGAAATAGCGCTAAGTCCTAGCTGCAAGACGCAAGAGTCTTGCAGGCTATGTCTTGTTCTTGCTCAAATCTTGCACGGTCAGTCTTGGTCTCGGTCTTGCTAAAAATACGCGGTCTTGTTCTTGGTCTTGGTCTTGCAAAAACGCAAGAACAAGACCAAGACTGCAAGACCAAGACTGAATTTGTGCAACACTAGTGAAGCTGTCTTTCAACGATTTCTAGAAATAAAAAAGATAACCTTATAAAAATTGATCCGATTCCTATTCAAATTTATTCACTGTGTCCTATATAATTTATTTGTAAATTCAACAATCATGTTTAACTTTTTTTTTATAAAAGTGTTTCCCACTGATCAAAACTTGAAATAATTCTAATCGTCTGATTCTCATGCTTCATTAGCTTCGTCGGACTCATTGTATTTTACATTACATTGTATTTTATATTGCACATTGGATATCATGTTTTAATTTTTGGTTTTTATCGTCGTAGCGCGTGCAATATCATGGAAGAATAGACTTTTAATATCACGTAACTACTAAAAGAGCAAAACTAAAATTTTGTGACTATAATTTCTAAATGCTGCTTCGCTTATACACTATTTAAATTAGTCAATAACAATAACTAACATATATCTTTAAGAAATACGGCTAAACACTACTTGTTTACCAGGTTGTTACGTTTTTCCTTCCTTCCCTAAAATTCCAAAAATGAAAATATTTAGAATGTGTATATGTAAAACTATGTATGTATTTGTATCGTTTGCTATGTATACGTTATTATATTAATGTACTTATTATGTATTATTATAAAAACATCAGCTGTATGCAAATATTCTTTAGGTATAAAAACCGTAACTGTGCTATATTTCATATATCTCTCCTGCATAATTTTTTACACATTTTTCCTTCATCGATATTTTCTTCCTTAGACCTTAAAATTTCTTCATATTTTATCACGGAAAAACAAATAGCTATACTATTTGTATATAATAGTTACACAGGTTAATTAAATAAAAGCCATAATCAACGTTGTATTATTTATTTTCGTCTGTGTTCCAGCCGCTCGTACAGCGAGCGGCGTGTACTCGTTACGTTAAGTACAAGTAACGCTACTTTACCAAATTTTCGAAATACTGATATTATTTGTGGGACAATGTCCCGCAACACAAACAAACCGCGAGGGCGACATTAAGAGACCTAAATGTATACTATATATTGAACATTAATTTACCATATAAACATACAAGACACAAACCAAAGGAAACCAACTATGTACTCGTATATATACACTATGTGACATGACATATACACTGGTTATTGCTATTGGAACCGATTACTTTCATATCAAACATTCGTATAAAGCGACATGAAGTTATTTTTACCTAAATGAACACTGAAGGTAAAGGAAGGAATGCTTTGGCACCATCTGTCAATACTATTGTTTGTGATGTTGAGCGTAGAAGTAAGGAGTTTCAGGTCTACATTTTAGACTCAATAATCGATAAATTCGTTGGCAGATCATTCCTTTTTATGCTTTTACTGTTATTTTTATATTCACAAATCATTTTGATTGAATTTAATTTAAGAAAATTGTTTTATATCATATTTGTATTATACCATTTCATTCAACAAAGACAATTTTAAGTAAAATTAGTTGAAAAGAGATTCCTTTGAAGTACATTGGTGAATTTTTAACAGTTTCAAAACACGACCTTACCACTCTATTCCTTACATCTACACTCCACAATCTGAGATTTCATAGGAATCTAATTAGTTCATTCAATTTAGTGCTACCCTAAACCATATAACCTAAATATTTACTAAATCCGGATTGCTTTAATGAAATCGCCTTTATTATAATTAAATTTTTATATTTAATATACATTTATTAGGCTGATACGTACATACGTTCAATAACCAATCTTATATTTAAAAATCTTTCCAAAGAAACATTTAGATACATATTATTAAGCTAACAGCATATTAATTCTAAATACGCTCCGTATCTTATCATTATAACATCGTAAAATTAGAACTATGTTCTAACGTAAAATATGATATATTAAACAAATGTGTGTATAACAACTAATATAATATATTATTAACATACTCCATTAAAGCTTCCGGATGTATTTACATGAATTCACAACATATAATTATCTACATAACACGTGGGTCTCTCAGTGTCGCGCCCGCGTGAAGCCAACTGAAGCCGTGCGCCGTAGTCACTACACACTAATGCCGCTAGCGGCTGGCTACTGTCGAGCGACACTTCAAGTCATATTTACAATGCACGGATCGTACTATTGAATATATTAATACTAGTTATTGGAGCCAGTAGTGGATTTGTTACATTGGTTATAGCTACGAAACTAAAGAGAGAGAAAAAAATATGTTTTTTGAATGTTTTTATTAAATGTTAAGTTAAAAAATTATGTAAATTTTGTAAATTGAAATATAGAAAATGAAATATAGCCAAAATAAAAGAACTAAAGAAATTTCATAATAAATAAACCTTATTAAATATAGGTTGATAGTAACTGTTCAATAATATGTATTATACCTTAGAGATCATTTTAAGTTTTTTTTTAATATTCAACCATTTTCACAATTTCAATTATTTAATTCAATTAGGCTATATTTGATGGTAATTTGACTATACGCTAAATACACTACTGACTCCAAATATAATTTCATGACTTGAGGAATAGCGTAATATTCTTATTGGAATTAAACTATAAAATTTCAGATTCATTAAAATCAGTATATTACTTTCTGCATAATGACATGACCGAGTCATTAATTATAATTATAGTTTATAATAAGTTAAAGTCAACTTCATATATAGCTTAAGTATTCATATAATTTATAGCCGAACCTATTTAATAAGTTCCAATCAAATGAAATGTAAAGCGATGAAGATATCTATATAAACTTTTAATATTCTTCTGAAATATCGAGTAATAACTTTGCATAGTAAAATGCTATTTTAACGGCATTTTAAATATAAAAGTCGTTGTGGCAGCCATATGCTATAGTTTCATCGTAAGATGGTTTTCCAATAATACGACCCGAAAATTCCATTCGTGACACGAATGAAATCAGCGTACCGAGTGTTCGGCGTAGAATGATGAGCGTATGATAACTGTATGAGGACGATATCGGTCGATACATGGATGATGTCGAGGCGATACGCTCGCTCCATTCGCGGATACCCGCGACGACGCGCGACGTGAAGGCGACATCGTTTAAAATTGTATTAGATTTTATAAATTCATTTCTAAAATCATATTGTCATCGATTTTCAACCTTCAGAAAAGATTATCGTTAAGAAATATCCGTGCATGAATTCTCTACCACGATCTACTCAAGTCCGCATACAATTGCGATCTAACTAACTACGAATAAATTCTCTTTTTCCATATAATATTATTATGTTTAATTAATTTCATATATAAGCACAATAACATGTCAATACAATAAAGTCCAACTTTTATTATTTAGAGAGTACGTTAAGATTAGTATTAAGCACGCCGCGGCGCGCTGTGCGTAGTACAGTAGAACAAGAATTCATGAGCGAACATTTAGTTTATATAAAAGGCGAGGTTCCAACACAAGTCCTAGAATTATCACAAACGAGAAACAGGTAAAACGGTAAAGTATCAAAAACGTTGTGTCCCATATCAGTCGTGTTCTTTGTGCAATGCTATTATAATAAACATTTATAACAAAACTTCTCTTGAAGTGTTGCTCAAAAGCCATTTGTAATCAAACAGCCTCCGACAGACATATAAACAAGGGTAATTATTATATTACGCTCTATATAAAATGGACCAATCATGGCAGTGAGATTTTAATCAGTGCTGTCATTGGTCGATTTCTACCACTCTTATATGTCTAGCAGACGCTAGTTATAAGAACTGAGGTATTATTTGCGAATTTCAATGAGTATACAGCACGAGTCGTGGCGACGCGGCGGCCCGCCCGCCTAGCTCTACGTAGCGCTGCACTGTTAAATATGGTTTAAAAAGTCCCGTAAGAATTATATTAATATAATATATTTACTTATCATACGCCACTCAAACAGTGATTTCTAAAGTTATTTTTGCGATATAATTTTATAATGAATTATACACGGTATGCCTAACATTTTTATAAACTGTAGTAATAAACGGATTAATTATTTTAACGCTTTAGAAGTTGAAATTCGAAAATAATAGCACTGATCTTGAGAATGCGACCGACTTTCAAAAAAAATCCATTCCTTCATAGAATTAGCGATTCGTAAAAATGCGTCACTAAAATCTATGATAGTTTAACGTACCGTTGTATAACAAAGTAAACAAACATTGATCACTTGGATTTTAAATTTAAAAACATATAGTATTCACGTAATCGCTCGTTCTACGACGGATGTCCATCGAGTTGCGAGCTGATATGGCCTCAGTCTCAAGAACGTCCGACGTCTGTTCTACGATACTCCCTACTCGACCTACTGACTTGTGTCCACCGTCGACACCGACTGACTGACGGGTGTCAGGAGTCATGCTCAATGTTTTTATAAGAAGCAGGACGGTATTTTGGGATGAAGCTCTTAGGGGATAATTGAAAAAAGATTTGTCGGCTTTAGGCGAGGTAAATACAAAATCGACAAGTTAAACACTTACGCTGTAATAACCTGGAAAAATCGCAAATCGAACGTGTAATAACTAACCATTTCAACGATCCCCTAACAACCCTACCTCAAGTAGCGACCCTGTATAGTATTGATGATTAAGAATGGAATGTTTCGCATGTAGATGTCGCATCTAACACCGTGTCGAACGTGCACGCAAGCCTCTGATATGTGGGATGATGTGTGTAGCGCCTCGGGCCTCCACCGGATCCCCGCCGAAGGTACAAAATCGGAACGTACCCACATGTACGTATTCAATTATATACAATGTACAATACAATACGATAAACACAATGGCGTCTACGGGCGGGGCGCCGGCGCGGGCGGAGCGCGGCAGTAAACATTCTCACAATATACATCAACGCTCTATATATAACAAAGTAACGAGCGCGCACCACGCTCGCTAAACAACATAATATACAGCGGAATCGTAGCACTCTTTCGATTCGATACAAAAAATTGACTAGAAAATCTCAATTCGCTATGAGCACTATGTGTGCGTAGATGAGAATATGTCGGCGGCGCGCCACGCCTCGGCCTCTTCCTCCGCGTCGTACTGCTGGAGGAAGGGGTTGGTGCTGCTGTAGCGGGGGCTGAGCCCGCCGGCCTGCCCGTTGGCGGAGCCCGAGGCGGCGGAGTTGAGCGTGACGGCGAGGCCGGCGGAGGTGCCCGGGATGGCGGACCGCGGGGACTCCCGAGAGCCGGGCGTGGCGCGCGGGGAGTCCCGCGGCGACGCGCGTGGCGAGGCGCGCGGGGAGTGCCGCGGGGACATGCGGGGCGAGCTCGCGCGCTCCGGCTGCCGTATGATGGACGACGCTGACCCGCATGGCTTTATTGTTTCCGCAGGGCTGTGGCTCTCTGTAAAGCATTACAATATTAATTTGTACTTAACATTCAACAATTGGTGGATAATAGAGTATCAAATTCACGCTATATCCTACACACAGCAAAGTAGGCAGATATTCTGGAAGCATTACGTGTTAAATGGCGGTGCACAACGCCATGCTTTGCCTTGACACCAGACACAAACCAGAACCATTACAAAAATTTAAATATTTCAATTTCTTGAGTAGGAGTCGAACCGAACCGCATCGAACTGAAGTCGCACTTACAATCACACTTTCTATCCTTGCGTCATGACTGGCCTCTAATTAGTTTTGAATAATCGATATTAATAGCATAGAAAAAATGTTATACCTGAGCTGCTAGTGGGTGAACCGGGAGACGACACTGTCACCTGCCGGGAGCGAGGAGGAGCGGGCAGCGGGCCGCGCGGCGACTGCGGACGATATTGGCCGCCCCTGACTGATGAGAGAACCTGCAACGCGAAAATATATAAATATATGATGAAAGTTAAGCGATTACAATTTTTTAAACATTTTTATTGTGTTATTGCACACTTAGGAAAATTGAAAAAAACATTTATTAAAACGTATAAGAATTTAGACGCAACTGGTAGTAGAACGCATGGCTAAGCGGTCAGAGCTCCTGGACGGTTTTCAGGAAGAGGGGTTCGAACCCCGCTGCGTTTAATTTTTTATATATTTTCTAAATGTTTTTTTTTTCGATTACTTTTTATTATAAGGCAGACTATTAATCTACACACACACATTTATACCACAATGATCATCTGAATGGTCATCATGAATAAATTACCCTTTGTGTGCTTTATTTGTCTTATTATATAAAACAAAAATATTTCATCAAATAATAAAATAATGAATGTTTTTATATGTACATACATGTGCGGGCGGCGAGCGGTCTACCCCGGCCCGAGCCGAGAGAGCTGGCGGCGGAGATGCTGCTGATGCTGCCGCTTGATGCCGATATGGACTGACTGAGGGCGGAACTCGGCCTACGTGTCACAGATAAGCAATACATTATTAAATAAAAACAGTCAAGATCACACTTAGTACTATTGAAAATGTAAAAAACGCTGATAAAAAAAATTATTATACAAATAATTTAATAAATTAATGAATCATAAATATTATTGTTTTTGTAAAAAAAAAATTATTAACAATGGACTTAAAAAATCCTAGTAAGTATTGTGGTGTAGATTTGTGAATGTTGCAACGACAGATATTTAAAAAGCTTTTACATAAAAGGCTGAATCTAAATGGCAACATTTATTTTTATTTAAACCAAAAATAATTATTAAAAAATAGAAATATAATTTATTCAGAAAAGCGAGGAAATTTCCAACAGTTCGACACGGCATTCTTTGCATAACGTTTGCTTTAAAACATGTAAATAATACTTTATCAAATAACTAATTTAAACATTATCTTCCTCTCAACGGACAAACGTAAATCTTGTACATTAACTTCGGGAGCTAGATATTACGTTTAAATCACAATATATAATTTATTTATCTATATACATAAGTCCCGATTTCGTGCGAAAAGTGTAGAACGGAGTGTGTCTTGACACTAAGTTCTATTTGTTTGCTGTTCGATAATTAACGGTAAATCAGTATTTTTTATAGTGCTTGCTTTACAGGTTGATTTTAATTTAAGACCCTTACAAGAATGACTGTAGCAATGTCACTTCTTTAGATAGAAAATATAACAAATTTATATTATTTTCTAATATTATTAAAATATTTTTAATAATATAAACCTAAAATAGACTAACTCCCGAGTTTTTAACATAATATCCTAACCTTGGAGTGTGGCTGAGACCACTGGCGACGCACTGACTCTGTTTCCACGCGGCCCGGTTGCTGGCTCGCCGCGCCGAACTGTCTACAAACATACATGCGTTAAGGTACCGCTTAGTTTAATCACAACAACGACAACAATCATGCACACATATAGATATGAAGCGAATGATAAAACTTATGTGCCGAGCCAATTACATTTTAATTCAAATAATTGAACGATAATGGAGAACGGTCTTGATACTAAATTTTCTTTGTCTGCTCCTTAAAAAAAAATATTACGTTCATACATACATACATACTTTCATTATGTTTTGACATTAATTGCCAAGTTAGACATTCGGTAATGCAAAAACATTTTGAATTTTATATAAAAATGACTATGTTATGAATGATATTGGTTATTTTATAGTGAAAACGAATCAATCTAATCAAATCTTTGAAATTATATATAATTCATAATAAAATTTGTCATTATTTATTAGGACATTATACCTGTTTTTCATTATGCCAATTATTTACTTATTCTTCGATTGCATATCATTTTTATCGAATAACTTGATCGATGTTTTTAAAATATTGAAAAGTAAATTTGCACATAAGGAGTTTATCAAACGCAGCAGAAAAAGCAGAAGTATATAGAAGAAATGTTATATATGAGCTGTTAGTGAAAAATGTGAATAGAAACGTAAAAGTTAGTATTATTAAAAAATATATTTATCTACGATGGCATTTGAGTCATAAATAAATATTTTTATAGAAATGATTATAAATATATATGTATATATATTTTTAAATAGTACTATTTAACTCAAGTTCCCTTATGACTATCCCGCTTTGCGGAAAAAGGATACAGCTGCTTATAATTTAATAAGTGGCCTTTGCAGTTACACATAAAATTCAAAAAATAGATGATGATTTAGTTTTATGTCTTCGTGCTTTCTTTATGCAATTTCAACGACTGAATAATGTAAGCGTGATTGGTTGTGGGTTCTATTCCTATTCGGAGGCATGATTTTATTTAAGTTATGTCAAATCTCCAGCTCCGGTTAGAGAAAACCTGGCATTGAATTCCTTCAGTCATCACACAAATTCTCGATTTTGCTCGGAATAAGGAGAATGCAGTGACAGAAGCTATTTTTTATTTAATTACTTAATAAGCTTCTTTTATTTTTCACCATCACTTTAATAAAAGTTAACATAAGCCATCGTAGAGGTATTGTTGAGTACGGTCCACGATATATAAATAATTTGATAATAAACAGTTCCCATAGATGTAAGTATATAAATGCCCAAAAGAACACACAGCAATGTAAACAATATTATATATAATAGTATAGTGAAAAAATATAAAACATCAATATGATTGTGAAGAGTTTTAATTGTTAAGCATATTTGCATTTCTAAAAGAATAAAGGCGAACTATATCTAAAAGAATATATAATAGAATTAATATCTATTTAACATTTAACTTTAAAAATTAATGAAAATTGACCGAAATTTGCTAAATATTTTGTAAATAAAAAAAATATGTAATTTCAATTCTAGAGAGTTAATCAAAACATCGCCATTATTATTCTAGAGTAACATCAAAAGCGACACAGACGACGACATTACCTGAACGTTTAGGAGGGGGCCATATTTGCAGAAGACACTGTAGCACGTGGATCGGCCGGTGATAATCTAATTCTGTTGGCGGTTGGGAATGAAGCATTAACGGAGGCGCCATAGCCACTGCCAGGTGTTGTGGTGACATTTTATTCCTGTCTTGAGCCGCTACGACTAGGGCTAAGTGGTCGAGGAGGAAGACCAAAGTAGCTCGCGCTGCCCGAGGCAGGCATTCTACGATTGAAGCCATTAGACGAGCGTTTCCTTCTTTATCGTCTGGGAGACATACTCCTGTAAAAATAACGTCGTTTTAGTTGATATATTCTTGTTAAAAATCGACGGATTTAGAATTTTGTTCTAGAATATATACATAAATTAACTTTTTAAAAACTTCTCATAATATTCAATTAGAAAGGTATAAATAAATCATATAAAAATAATATTTTCATGTTGATATTTTTGTGTTATCTTTCGACTTCACGCAATAAATTTAATTTATTTATATGTTATTAATTACATTCATAAAATCAAGTCACACTTAGCCAAATGGTAATTATGAGTTTAGATCCCAGTCAATTAAATGTGTGTGAACAAAATTATATTTGTAGGCTTTATTGATGTTCCCTAACTTACCTAAAGCATCCAAGGTCATTTGGAATAAGCAGCGACTGAACAACGGCTGAGGTAATTCTGTCAAGTAGTCCTTAAGTACTCCAGTAATGACGTTTATATCCGGAACTGAATCTGGGGTCAGCTCAACACCACGCGCGTTACGTTCGAACGCCTCTCGCAATATACGTTTCTTGTTTGCCGATCCACACAATCGGTAGAGACCTTAAAATTAAAAATATTTATTTAAAGGAAACTTCAAAATTATGCCCTTAAAGTACTTCCTAAATTTATAAATTTATTTTAAAAATATTAACGAAATACAGAAAATATATTCCAAAAACGTAATAAAAATCGTTTATTTGAAAAATTAATTAATAGTGTAACCTTTATAATACTAGAACCTAACAAGTAAAATTTTTGAAAGTTCATTTATACAAGCTACAACAATATTTCTATATAAATAAAACATTATAAAATACCTATAATATCTAGGCCACGTCTCTCAATCTCTTCCACACAGCGTCGTACCACCAGAGGCACAGGGGGTGCATGTGGTGGTCTCAGTTCCCTTGCCACTACTGCTTCCAATTCTGCTCCAAATAGCGGTGGAGGAGCTAGACGTGGTGCTGCAGCACGTCGGCGGAACAAATCATGTGGCTCTGTATGTCGCACTCGCATGTAGAGGGTTCCGCGTGGCTCCATCTAATTTATATTTTTGTATTAATTTTTAAATAATAACACAAATAAAAAAATATATATTAATAAAATTTTCTTTTTTTTATTATTTTGACAGTTTACTAATTTTTACTGACTTGTTTAAGTGTATCTGACCAAATACTTTATTTTATTAAGCACTCTCTGTTTTAGTTATTACATAACCAAGTTGATTTATTGCCCAATCAAAAAGAGAAGAAAGAATAATCTGTGTCTGAGGACCAGCTTTCGGCGTTGTCTAATTTCTAAAGCTTACATTCTTTTTAATTAGAAATTCGATCAATTTTTAAATCAAATAATTATCATAATTTTATCGCTGCATTTTAGAAAATTAAGTATCAATCAATTAATAAAATTGAACTATTAATTAGAATAATAAACATGACATTACCTTAATAGCAAGTTGATGAGATGGCGAACGGGCAAGTAGATCCGGTAGAGTAACAACGCCTCGGAAGCACAGCTTGTGTCGGTGCTGCGGATCCCACGAGTAGACGAGCACATCAAGCTGACGATTGTCCACCAGTTCCAGCTCAAAGGATTCATCCCAATCAAATTGGAGCTCGCCTGTACGTACCTGTGAGTAGGAACATTATTTCATAATTTACTGTAAACACCACTGTGGTAAAATTGGAACGTGTTGACTGATGTCATGATTTAATATTAAATCCTCGCTCAAGCAGTGTTAATTACACTAATTAGTTACACTTTTAAATTTTGTAATTTTATTGATTAGTTGAATAAATATAAACTTTTGTTTTACTGTTCAGCATTGAGTCAGCGTTAGATCTTTAAAATATGAGAGAAGTAACAATTGATGGTTCGAAAAGAATAAAAATGTTTCCCTTTGCGTGCTCCAATAAAATAATAATTAGCTTTATGTGTCAAATTTTCTAAGATTCAAGAATTTTCAAAAAGGGATACAAAAAATTTAAATCATCAAAAAAATAACTTACCACAGTCCTAGCTTTATGAACACGATCACATTCCAGCACACAGTATAGATCTCGAGGTGCTACCGACGGCTGTGACAGCGGCCCAGATGGAGGAGAGCCAGGGGAAGATCCACTTTGAGCAGGACGCAAACCTCGACCGGCGAGTAGATGCACCCATAACATTCCAGATACACCGCCAGAAATACGTGATAAACCGGTCATTGACGAAGAAAGTCCTCCTGTGCCTGGCTTTTCTACTTTGTATTTTAGGAACTCTGAAAATACAGCAAGCGATTTATTAACTTACATTAAATAACCTTTTAGATCATTTTTAATTTTCAGAGACATTATTTTTTTTATAGCTTCACGCTGTATCCCGCACACAGCAGGGTAGGCAGAGGGAACCTAGTATTAAGATACTCCGTTCCCCATTCAGAGACATTATTTTACTCCATATTATATAAAGTCTCCATTAAATTGAACTACGATATCTTTGTTAACATATTTTAAGTTATCTTTAACTATTTAATATAAAATTACAATATAAAAACTTTAGAATACAAAAAAATAAAATCTTACCATTAGGATTAATATCAAGATGACGCTGATGTCTAGATCCAGGTGTGGGCACGGGGCTCGGGTTAGGGCAAGTGAACTTTGATCCCAGTTCCAGTAACTGTCGAACACGTCTCGCTGACGGAGATCCGCTGGGCCCTAACTGCTGCGACGATAGCGATCGTGCTGGTAGATGACGCGGACGTTCCAGTCGACTTCTGCTGGCTAGACCTAGCGAGGAGCCGAAGCGGCTGCCACTTTCCATCTAAAAAAAACATCGTTTAAGTATCCTTATATACTCGTATGTGTATACATAAAAATGTGTGTATTAGATATAATAAAATCATTTCGCAATTTTTACACTTTTTGAAATAAAAGTATTTTAACTATTGTACTGGACTGTAAAGTGATCGAATACTTTAAATATACACGATTAATCCGGTTTATATTGAAATATTTCAAAACTGAATAAGATATAAAAAAAATATTAAACATTTTAAAATCTTTTTACATGAAATTATGTTAATTCACCAATTAATGTTACTTGAAAACATTTATAATTAACCTCATTTGCATTCAAAAAGTAACTAAGTGATTTCTGTCCCACTCACGATATGGGTCTATTCATAGCACACAGCACAGGTACAAGATAAAATTACAACATCCTCAAATTCAATTAATTACACCCACATATACTTAAACTCATACTTACGTTCTTCAAAGCGTCATGAATATTTTCAGCAGAGTAGTGCGTGGGCAGGCGTGGGCGGAGGGTCTCGTACAGCGCGCTGGTGGAGGGCGCCCGGGAGAGCCACGCGCGGTACTCGTCAGAGGTGAACACTGATGGGGAGGAGGGTAGCCGCCCTGCGATTAGTGGCTTTGCTTACCGTATAGGTAATTAATTAACTAATTTAGGTAAATCTCCCGTTTTTCATATGTAATGATTGATTCCTTTAAAATGTAATGATTGATCCCTTTTTAAGTGAAAAAGCCATATGTGCTTCCTTATAAATCGATTTTATTGTTTTTAAATTTTCATTAATACTAACAGCACAGAAAAAAACCTATTTTTTAATCTAAGTTATTCGATAAATTTTATGAAAGTTATTTTTATTAAAACTAAAGATTTTACTTATCATAACTCATATTTGCCTATGTAAAAGGATTTTACTGCAAAAGTCTAAAAAAAATAAAGCAAAATTTCTTTTAATTTCAAATTTAAAAATTTACGGTTATGTAAGAGCGTAAAATTAGGCGCTTAGCATAAAACAGATACGTATATTTATATAATGATATATTTATATGAATAATGTCTGTGCCATCAGATATTCTGAATTCCATCCCAAGTTAAGTGATTACTTGTATTGGTCGTAAATCAAAATGATCGTTATCTGGCCTTGTGAAGGTAAATTGCGATGAAAATCATTACTTCAATGCTACACACAGATAATGACCGATATTTATCGTAATGTTTATTTTAAATAGAATTAAATAGCTTCACGCTATATCCCGCACACAGCAGGGTAGGCAGAGGGAACCTAGTGTTAAGACACTCCGTTCCCCACTGTTTATTTCATAATTTATGAATTTTTAATTCAAATAGATTATAAATTTGGTAATTAGCAAATGTTAATTCATTTTTACTAGCCGTAACCGTAGTCAAAGAGACTCTAGTGTCAAGACGCTCCTTTCTCCACTTTTCTCCGAAATCGAATATTATTTTAATCGATATGGCGTGTTAAGTGGTGGAATTTAACGCCGCGCTTATCTTAGGTATCGGAGCGGAGGAGTGAAAATCACATATATATTTCGCCGAGTGAGAATCATACTAGCCTATTTAACTAAATATTTTTAAGATTATGTGTCATACAAACCAAATATTTTATGAGTGAACAAATGAAAAATTTGTTATAATATAAAGCAAGTTTTGTATACCTCTGGAAGAACGTAGATCCAATCTCGAAGACAAAGGTTCAGGCTCGTCTTGCAGAACACTACCGGCACGACGAGATAACCCTAGCCTAAAAAAATTCAAAAATATAACTGTACTATACCATTCTTGTTGATACTGTTAAATAAGTAAGTTATATTATTGTGACTTAATTTTATAATAATAGTTATTACTTACTTATAATCAAAATGACAGTATAAATATTGTAAATCACCTCACCTTTGACCAGTGCCTCTCACGTCTCTTGGTAAAGAATTGAATTTCGATCCGATATCTCTTCCGAGCGTACTACTCCTATAACCACTAAGTCCGGAATAGTATGGTGTCCTTGTAGGAGCTGTAGCTTCAGTGTCTGACGAATAGTCCAAGCTTCGATTTCGCCTCGAAGCGGTACCAAACTTGCTGTACGATGGTAGTCCTAGGCCTGTAGTTCCATATCCAGCACCAAGTGTGGAGCTCAAACCAGTTCCAGTCAGCCCAGTTCCAATTCCAGAACTTAGTCCAGAACCAACCAGACTGGAACCAGTTAATCCACTTAGGCCAGTAGATGACAGTCCTGATGGGAGACCTCCGAGGCCACTTCCAAGACCTGTGCCAGTAAGAGTACTACTCGGAAGACCAGATCCTGGCATGCCTACTCCACCATATCTTTGTCCATATCTTGTTAGGCTAGAAGCTGTAAAGAAGAAATCAATATATATGTAATCTCAGTGTCTGAATTATTGGTCAATAATCGTTTCTTATTTTTAGTGATTATTATTTCATTGAAAGGTGATTAACAATAATTAATTCATAGTTAATTTCAGTGATGTAACAAATGGTTTACTAAAATTTAAGCTCACTTTATAATTTAAATAATATTGATTTAAAAATAATATTGATTTAATATACACTAATGTTTAAAACAAGCTTTAGAAAAGTAAGAATTTACAATTATATAGATATACGATATACGCACCACCACCAGGACCAGCGGCAGAAGCCTTCAAACTTGAACGAAGCAAAGAGTGACGTCCGAAGTCCGAGTGTGTTTCAGCTCGAGGTAGTTGCTGCTCGGAGCCTGAACGTGGTACTCTTCCACCAAATCGTGTACTGAAATGAATTCTAATATGTTATGCCTGCAGGCTTCGGCCACGTGTGGCCCATTTAATATTTTACTACGACCCATCAATCGTTTATTTGTATGTAGTACATATATTCTCCCAAAGCTTTTTCAATACTATTATGAAGTGATTCAAGTAACCAACAAAACAATAAGATTTTTAATAGGCCCATTACTAAAGGAGAGGCCCATTATTACATTAATTTAAAACAGTAATAATATCAAGATACTTAAACTTACCTTCCACTTTCAGAAGGATAGAAAGAATGCACTTTTTCCGCAAGACTTTCAAGCGTGTTAGGATAGGAGCGTTCGTAGGGCACGAAGTGGGTAGCTGTGGACTTCGGCTGTTCTGTTATCACGGGAGGCGGTGGTCGGTAGCTAGATTAAAAAACAAAATGTTAATAGGAATTTTGGAACTATAGGATAAAAGGTTATATAGCTTTTAACTTTAGACAAGCTATAATTAATTTTTAATTGTATATCATCTTATGTTATAGAATTTAACAAACATTGTTTACGGCGATAGGAATTTTAGTGGTTATTTATTGGAATCACGCAAACGAAATTGCAGGCAGCTAGATATATAATATTACTCAGAGTACTAAGCTTAGATCTACTACATAATCATACAAATAGAGATTAAAAATCAACTCACAGCGCAAATATTTAAGGTACATTTCAAAATCAATCGAGATAACAAGTGACGCCTTGAAATACTTAGTCGAAAACCATAATTTTTATTTTCATCCGTGATATTTCTGTATGTATTCAAAAGAAAGCTTGAACTTCAACTTTTCAGCATTTTCAATAGTTGCATGAAATATTTTAAAAATTCCCCTTTTTATTTAAATGACCTACTAACCTCCATGTAGAATGATCAGAAGGCGGTCTCGAATTGTAGTAAAGATCAAGCGGTGTAGTGTCCGGTGAGAGAGCTCCAAGCTGCATACGACTTCTTTCTTCTCGTCCGTCGCCGACCGGCCGCACTGCACCACCGGGCCCACCCGTTGAACGGAGGGTGCCATGTCTAGAAGAAAAAACACGTATTAAACTTAGTTCTCTACTTTTCATTCGTATTCGAGACGCTGTGTGTGTGTGTGTGTGCTGGTGGAACTCAACGTCCGCGCTTTGTCCTGTATACCAGAGCAGGAAAATTAAGTTTATAATAAATCAAATATTGTATTTTGCTTGAATTGATTTAATTCCTTTATATTATTTAAGACACCTATTAATTTTATTTTAATTCATAAAAAATATGTCGCAATATAAAATCTACTGCTAATATTTAATTACCGGAAAAATATGGCATCGCTTAGTTCCGTTACGCAACAAACAACGTCTCAATTTCAACTGAAAATTAAAGAACGTAATTTCTTGACACTAGTGTTACCTACCTAGGTTCTAACCTAGGTTCTCTCTCGGCCTTTCCTGCTACGTATACGAATACCAGGTATACTCACCTACCAGAATAGCTGGTATACCTACCAGAATAGGGAATAATTGTGAAGCTGTGAAAAATACAATACATTTTAAACTTAAGAAATGTTACTCACTGTGAATAAAGTCCATCAACCCTGTCGCGATCACGGTCGTCGTCGTCCCGACAGTCGCGTTTCAAAACGACGACGGGCGGCGGCTTGTGTTCCGCACGAGGCAGTGATGGGGACCCAGGGCCAGATTTACCTAATTGTAAAAATATAAATTTAGAAAGCTTCCTAATTTATATAAGCAATTCTGACATAATTAGTAGATAAGTAAATGTAATGCTTTTTTCAAACTATTATTTAATAAACAATAAATATAATTTTTGTTTTTCAACGTGAGGAATAATATGGTTTCGATTTTATTAAGCAAGACGCGTGAATTTCTGTTCAATAATTACTAATTAGAGGGAAAAATATTTGTACCATGTTTTATTATAACATAGACAAGGCGTGTGCCTTGTCTATTATCCACATATTTCTGTAGAAGTTATTCTAAGCTTGTTTATAATAAACAAGTCCAAAATTACAAATAAAAAACTCTATTTCATTGAGCGATTGTTCTAGGTTTGATCTTCCTTGGAAGAAATGATTATATTTAAATTATTTTCATGTTTCTTTTTTTATCGCTTCTTTCGACTGGTAGAAACCGCAGCTTTATGATCTTAACATTCAAAAGTGTATTACGAATATACTTCACCTTTCCTCTGTCTAGTACACAGCAACAACCGGCGAGGTATTGACATGATTATTACGACATCGTCCAGTGACATGCGCCTAACATCCACCAAGTTCACGGCCAAAATCTCATCTCCCACCTATATTGATGACGGTATTCAGTCAAAATTACATTTGAAAAAATATATAACTATTTTAATTGAAATAATTATTTTAAAGTTTATTGTGAATAAGTTCTAAACGTTTTGGATTTTACTGTTCATTTTTTTAACATAATCATTATAGATATTTATTTTTATTATACCCTTTATTTTACAAATGGGTCTATGTAAATACATCATTGTGCATTATCTTATAAATCGATGTTTTTCAAATAAACACCACAATAACCAACCACCAGTCAACCTTACGTTTGAATTACAAAATCACTTTAGAAACAATATTATAAAATATTATGGTAAAATTACAATTTAAATTAACTTACTCATAGTAAAGTTCGTTCGTGTCACTACTATATAACGGAAAATTGTGTTACTTCAAAAAATTACCGTTAAATTTGGATTATTTTAAATATTTTCAATAATTTTACCTTTAAACAACCACTGTTGTATACTGCAGATTCCAGTGCTATCCGAGATATGAAAACGCCATCTGTCCTCGCCCCTCCGTCCCCTTCTCGTATGTATAGGCCCAAAGTCTGTCCGGGACGTTTGACAATCTCTACTAGCTGTACTATGTGGCGTGCGTCCTATTAAAATACATAAAAAGTTTATATCATATAAATTCGTATTTATTTACTTAATTATTTTATTTTTACTGTTTGACATAAACATTGTGCGAGTACCAAGTGTTAAGATTAACTTAACAATAATATGTTAACTTTCCTTGTAAGTTAATATTCGCATGTAATTGTATGTATTGTCTTTTTGAGTTCTTTAAACATAAAAAAAAATTGTAATATATTTTTAAAAAAATATACATTAAATTTTACTAAGAAACATAACAAACAACATTAATCATGTACACAAATTTTAGGCTGAGTTAAATTGTTATATACAAGATTATCTTAAGAAAGTGCAGATGTTTTATTTTTTTATTGGAAATAGTCACAAAATATTTATATAAAGACATAATACATAACCAATAGGTTTTTTCAATCGTAGATATACTATATATGCAAATATAACGTTACGAAACAACCACACCCATTAATACCTACTTTATAAAACAAAAGTATTAAAAAATACTTAAGAACACAATATATTATCGCTTAAGCTGTCCCCACAGTCCATAACGCGACCGCAAATATACGCAATACTTGAATTAACCGCAGAATGCGGCAGGACCCCACAATGCATAGCGGACGAGAACTGAGAGTGCACATCCCAACAATAGTCTAGATTGTGTTCGCATTCCCTGCGATCTAGGCCGGGAACAATAGCTGTCTAGAGTGAGCTTTCAACACTGCGGGTTACGAGCCATATTGAGGTCAATGGAACGGGAAAATTCACCTGTTTTAAAACTAAATTAAATGCTAATCATAAATATGTATATCGATGGACACTCAAAGAGTCGAGGGCCATGTGTGAGAAATTTCCATGCAATTTTTTCCCCTATAAAACGTTTTTGCGAGTGTTAAATATTCAACGGTGTAATAAAGAAGCGTATATACCCTGTCATAGATTGAACGTGAACGTTGGAGAGAAATTGATTTTTTGAACTTCAGACGGACTTACCTGTAGAGAAAAAAACTTCTTGGCAGCTTCCACGTTATTTCTTCCGACTTGTCTCAGTTCAAGAATTCGTACTATCATCTCACCGCGTCTCTCAACAGCCTATAACAATTAAATAAAGATTAGATTATTTATTTTTAGAAAACGTATGATAATTTAATACAGTTGTAACGATTTATTGATTTTAACAAATTTCTATAAATATTTTATTTCTTAGAAATAATCTGTGGATAATACGGTCAGCTTGTCAACAAAAATAGGTATCGACGAAATATTTTAATGTATTAAATTTTAAGACTTTTATGCGTTTTCTAAAAATTTTAAACTTATCCTAAATGTGTGAATAAATATGTAGCATAAAATGTAATACATTACTTATTCAAATTTTAATATTTTTTTTTTAGCTTCACGCTGTAACCCGCATACAGCAGGGTAGGCAGAGGGAACCTAGTGTTAAGACACTCCGTTACCCACTTTCCGCCAAATTCGGATTGCAGAAATATTAAATATTTCCACTCGTCAAGTGGGAATCGAACCCACAACAAGTCGCTTTACAGCCACACTTTGTGCCACTTCGCAACGACTAGTCCCAAAATTTTAATAATGAAATGAATAAACAGAATTAAACGATTACAAAACTCCCATAGCATGAAAAATATTTAGAAAAATCGATAGCAAAGCGGAATTCTAATCGTAAGATAAGTCGAGTGCCGTTTAAATAGCACGATAGGTATTTACCTCGAGCGCTGCGGCGGTGGTGGCGTCGTGATCATTCTCCACCATTTCAATTTGCCTGAATATTTCATTGCTGACACCCGATACCTGAAAATATTATTGCTTAATACGCTAAATACTGGTTTTAAATTGATTATATTAATTTTGGTTTTGTGATTTTGTATCAAAGACACGTTTTGAAGGTGAATTTTGCAGGTGAAAAATGACATATCGTAAAATTCGTTTAATGGTTTTTTTATATCCTGTACAAGACAGCTTGATCTTTTTAACAAACGAACTAGTGACGTGAAACAGAAAATATCTAGTAGTCCAAAAAATAACGTTATAAAGTATTTATAACGCTGACGAGTTATATGTACATATATTTTTTTATATTTTTACATTTTTTTAAATCATTAAATTAGGAAAATAATATTGCAAAGTCATTGCAAAGTTATGTCGATCAGATAAATTTACATGTGTCAAAAATATCAAGCTATCTTTATCAAGGGTTCACGTTATACGTTAATGAAAAAAAAACGAACTTAAATTGTTAAATATTGTATTATTTATTCGGATTTCCTTTATATTTTGGATTTTTCATATTTCATTTCCAAAATAAAGAACTTAACTTAATACTAATCAAATATATAATAGCTTTAAAGATTTTTAAAGTGGTATTCCAAACTTAGGAAAATTGAAAAAGACATTTAAAGAAAACGTTCAACGCATTGCTCAGTGGTGAGAGCGCCTGAACGGTATTCAGGAGGCGCGGCTTCGAATCCCGCTGCGTTCAAATTTTTATACGTTTTCTTTAAATGTCTTTTTCAATATAATAACTTTTTATACAAAACTTTATAATGAAAGTTTTATGCTGATTGATGGAAAATGCGTAATTTAAAAGGAAACAAAACTACGTGTTACTTAAAATATATATACGCATACTCGTATACTATTTCTTAATATTATATTTGATTTATTTAATAGAATATTATTTCTTAAATATATTTGTAACTTAGTATATATACCTACATGGTCAAAAATTCGTTTTACCTTCTATTGTATTCGTGGCGAATACAAAAAAAATCAAAGAATAACGTAGATATCAGCACGAACTACATTACATTGTACAAACGTTGCATATTCACTGACACAAGTGATTCAGACATTTTTATTCTTCCACTTTTCATATGTCGGTGACACGATAGATCGGCAATCGGCGTGATGGGAAAACTGTCGACAGATAGGTTTTACATGCAGGCCCTTGGATGTAAAACCTATCTGTTGACACAGAGCACACGTATTTGACACTTTTATTTTCCACACCTGATTCTGATTTGTTTTATAATAGAATAACTGAAATAGACTTCATAAAATAGCAGAATAACGGAATAAAAGACAAATCCCGGTGTTAAGTTCCACCATGCAACACATGATGTCTTTCGGGCTTAAGTTGGAAAATTTTAAAGTTGAGAATAAGTTATTATGGCACTAGGTACTCTCTGCTTACTTAAAGCTTCATTATCTTGGAACGGAAAAATATGTCACTACTTTCTTTATGTCTATTCCAAATTTAATGTGTTATTTGGTAAATTAGTATATTTTGGATTTATTTAATATTATTATATTAATATATTAAAAATATTATTTAACAAAGCTTACCTTCCGAAAGTCTGGCTGCAACACGCAGGGCGGCGCGTGATTTGCGCGAGGAGGCTGCGGCAGACCGGGCGGCGCGCGCCCCGGCGAAGCCGTCAGGTCCGGCGCCGCGCGGCCATTTTCCTAAGTAAAATAATATAATATATTATGTATCATCTACTTAGCTTCATCCCGCACACGACACGACAGGCAGAGGGAACCTAGTATTAAGACACACCGTTCCTCACGCACTGCCAAACTCTGCAGGCATTGCGTGTTAAGTGGTGGAATTTAACGCAGCACTTTGCCTCGATACCAGAGCGAAGAAAACAGAAATATTTAATATTTCCACTCCTCTAGTGGGAATCGAACCTACAACCAGTCGCTTTACAGTCACACTTTATGCCACTGCACCACGACTGGCCCCAATTTCAAATTCAATTATAATATAATAATTATTAATATTTGATTTGTAGCTCGGTCTACTACTAGCGGCAAGAGCAACAAGGGGGGAACTCGGTTGGCGTTTGAAAATACAATTTCGAAGATCCTGGAGGAAGGTCACATAAAAATCAAGAGGTGTATAAAGAGGTCGACGACAGCGATCGAGGCAAAAAAAAGGATGCTCTGATTACCCCACAAGGATTAAAGCGTGATGCTATATGTATATATGTTTTTTTTTTGATGCCACAATAGCATAGCGAACCAGCATGGCTGTATACGTAATAGTTGTGAATTAAATCCTACTCAGGGCAGTGATTTTATTTTAATTATATTAATTTCCCCACTCTAGTAAAGCAAGTGCAGGGAGAACTGCCTGCCTATCCTATATTCAAGGATGTGTAACTCAAAGGTTTTATATTTTCTATTCGTTATTTTTTAATTACTCCTGTATCTACCATGTTGTTGTTGTTTCTATTGTTGTTAGGTTTTTTTAATTCAATTGGTTATTTGAAGAAAATTTACATATACAGTTTCATTTCCTACCTAGCTATTCATAAAAAAATCTGCGATTATTTAAATTCATATTTATTTTCATTTCTTCTCTCTGGTACGTGAAAACCTGGCGTTGAGACAGCCTGCCTATTAACTAACAATGCCTCAATTAAGAGCAAGAGTGAAGAAAAGAGAGTCTTAACATTAGATTCTCTCTGATTACCCTATGCAGAAAAAGGTGTGAAGCTTATTACAAAAAATAAACATTACTGTAGTAAATATACACTAATATCCACGTAAATATTCAATAAAAATATGTTATAATTTTATTTCATATTTCAAACTTCATTTAGCCTACAGCTTGTAATTAATTTGTCAATAAAAGCAATAACTATATGTTGAAGACAAAGGCATAGTAAAATGTTATATAAAAAATCATTATTATCGTAAGTTTTTCTCTTATAAAAGTAGAAGAGCATGATGAATAGGAAAAATTCCTTCATTAACATATATATCAAACGTATCAAATGATATATGAGAATGGGGGCTATAAAATTGAGCTCACATATTAGTCACAGTCAAAAATAATACATTTTAATTTAAATACTAGAATTGTATATTAAAATTTCTGCTTTATTCTTTCTAATGATAAATATTCTTTCATATTCCTGTGCTTATATTCTAGAAGTACTAGAAGTCTTTTGCTTGTAAGAATTTTATTTTTTTACCATCACGCCATTTCCCGCGTAGCAGAGAAGTCATAAATGACCTAGTGTCAAGAGACTCCGTTCTCCACTTTCCGCCCATAGTCATGACGTTAGGCGTTTCAATATTTTGAGACGAGTGACGAAACTCACCGTTATGATTATTTCCTCAATATCATTTCATTTCATCATTGTGAATTAAATCATGACCATCCACCCAGTGAGATTCAGACCCCTAACCAATTCAAATTTCAGTCAGACGCTATACTACTGCACCCACCTAATTTATTTGAAAAAATACGCTCTCTTACAAGTCAAGCTAGTTTTGACCGATAGTTACTGGACGCACGTAGCTTATCCATATAAAATATGAAAATATTCCAAAAGAGACAATAAAAACAGGACAACTAGACAAAACAAACATGCTGGTAAAAACAACTGCCCAAACAAAAAATAACAGCGCTACAGCCATATGGGAACCGTTTGTGATTTTTTATTTTTCCCCTTTGTTGCGCTTGTATGCAAAATTAGAAACACCACAGAAAGAATAATATTTAGCGAGACTTTTCATTGCAATTGAAATGAAATTTTGCTAAAGTAGCTTGTAAAATTTTGTTCATGTCATATATTTTTATCATTTTTCTTGTTGATGATGTTAGTCGTATACGAAGTAAGGAAATTTGAAATCTTTAATAACTTTTTCGCGATCGATTATGGGGGGGAAATTAACCACGTTGAGGAATTAAATATAGTTAAATTATTTTTATTTTTCAGCTGTAGTATCTAAAGACCAGTCGTGAAGCAGTGGCACAAGCGTGTGACTGTAAACGGCTGGTTGTGGGTTCGATTCCCACTCGAGGAATAGAAACATTTATTATTTCCATTTTCTGGTTTCGAGGTAAAAAACGCCGTTAAGTTCCGCCACTTAACACGCAATGCCTCAATAAATTCGACAGAAAGTGGGGAACGGAGTGTCTTAACACTAGGGTACCTTTGCTACTTTACTGTGTGCGGGATACAGCGTGAAGCTAAAAACAAAAAAAAACAAAAAAGGTATCTAAGACAACACGCAGCTTTGAGTTCTCCCATTCAACACGCATATCTCGACGTCGAACGGAAAATGAAGAACGGAATGTAATGACACTGGGTTGTCTCGTGACTAACCTATCTAAAATGTATCTGATTTCCTAACCCGAAAACTAAGTTAAAAATGTCAGCAGAATTAAATTATATACCTAATACATTTTAAAATTTCAGTCGTTGAATGTAGAATGGAGAAAATATATAAAACGATCGTCTTCCTTGCTCGCAACCAGAAACTAGGTTAAAGTTCAGAGATAAATGTCCGTGTGTAGTTTTCTATCCGAAACCCCTATTCATTAGAGATCTCCAAATAATCACAAAGACCGATTGCTATCTGAGAAAGCTTCTATAGATTTTGTTGTTTAAAGATTTGTTTGTTAACTAGGAAGAGTGTATCTTTGAAAGAAATACGATAATTGATTATCGTATATATGTTTTATGCCAAATTTTGGTAAATTAAATTATAGTTTAACTGATTGTTACATTTTATAAATTAAATATTTATTTTTTTATTTACTTATTTTTTAATTAACGCGTCTTGTCTCTATTTCAGGAAAGAAGTGAAGAACAGAAATTTGATACAAGGTTCTCTATGACGAAACTGGTATGTGAGAAAGAGTCTAAAAATGTTTTCTGTATTTTTTACAATTTGCACATAAAATTAAGATTTAAAATATAATTTATTCAAATTGACTTTTGCTCTGGCTTTTGAATTGCAGTTACTTTTACTCATCGATTGAACTGAAAGCTGCCACCGATGGATGGAACAGTTTTTCTGAAAGGAACCGGCAATAAACTCAAAGGTTGATCTTTTTATCCTATTTTACACTTAGTAGACAGTGAAAACCCTGTGATAAGTAATTTCATTCCCCGCTTTCAACGCCGCGCTTCGTCTGAGTATAGTTATGTACATTATACCACACAAATTAAGGAATCATTTTTAAAAGAAATACTTGAATTTAAAATATTATGAAATTCAGTTTATCAGATGTCAATAATTATACCAACATTACATTGCAAGATTTTCTGATTGATTAAAGCCAAGCTAATTAAAGCGCGATTATTTTTGTTTTTAGCTTTCCGCTGCATGTAGCACACAGTGGGGGGAACCTAGTGTTAAGACACTCCGTTTTCCACATTCCGCCGAATTCGGAGGCATTGAGTGCTAAGTGGCGGAACTTAACGCCGTACTTTACCTCAACACCAAAGCGAAGAAAATGGAAATATTAAATATTTCAACTCCTCGAGTGGGAATCGAACCCACAACCAGTCGTTTACAGTCACACGCTTGTGCCACTGGGCCACGACAGGCCACAATTAAAATACTAACCAAAAAAACGATTATTATATAAAACGACGCGAAAAACATTTGTAGCAAACGTATAGAAAATTTTAAACCTCAGCGGCATTCGAAGCACCGACTCTTGGAAGCCGTCCAAGCTGTCTGACCACTAAGCCATGCGTTTTACTCCCAGTTAAATCGAAATTCTTGTTGCTTTATTTATTTCTCTCATATGTTTTTTTATATATTACTGTCTACGTCAAAATGACTCGTCTATGTTTATAATAAAAATGTAACAAATCGCAGTCTGTACGTGGAAGGTATATGAGAAAAGTTACTATTGATATTATCAATGTAGAAAATAATGATTTTTATTTTTTTCTGTTGGTCTGTGCATTTGTGCATGTTATTACCTGTGCAACCGAATTAAATGCAGTTATACCCATTTCATTTTTATAATATTCCCTTAATATTTTGTGTCTATTTTATTTTAATTGCTTCATAAATAAGCAAGTTACAACTTTCAATTTTATTCAATAAATGTGCTATAAAATATCATTTTTGTAATTTTTAAATGACTCGAACATCAATTTACGCAGACAAAGCCACGTCACATCGTTAACACACAATATAAATCAAAATTCCAAACAATTTTATATAAGTCGACCAACCCGTTAAGATCGTATACATATCTGGTACGGTCGATTGAGGGAGGCGGGCGGCCCCTGACCTACTTCCCGTACGCACGAGGTCAGTGTACTGCAGCTGCAAGATCCCGAATGCCGCAGAGGTGACTGGACTATCTCGTCTTCTATATTAATAAAAGCTTTTTTAAATAAGCTATTTTTAATATAAGCTTTTTTGTCGTGAAAGCTTAGCTTAACTTACGAGTAAAGTTTTGTGAATGATTTGTATTTTGTTGCGATTTGAAAGTTTATGAATGAATGTAATGTGATTTGCAATTGTTTTGTTATACGAATGTGTGCTACACAACTCATACATAGTAATATTACATATGTGAAATTCTGTTTGTGTTTTTATTATAATTCGTTTTTATTATAATTCCAAAGCTAAACCATCGTCCCGATTTGGATGGAATTCTGAATTAAAACAATTGGAGACCAAAGATCAAACACAGGCTACTTTTTCCAAAAATAAAATATGGCATGAAAGTTTATATGAAAAATATAAACCGCTTATCTTGAACGAGAACGCAGGCCGTTGAAAATATGAAATGACTAGTTGTGTAGTACACGTGGGCGAAGCCGAACGAGCCGCTAGTATTAAATAAGTTGTAATTTATATTTTTCTCTTATTTCGAGGATGTTATGCGGTAACTAGCAGAACTTAACGCGGCCCTTTGTCTATCCTCACATTTTTTTTAATATAAACGTTAAACAAAGTAGAATTTGTATCGACAATCATCGCATGTAGTAAATTTGGAATCCTACTAAAAAGTAATAGTATAAATTCTATTACTATACAATTAGTAGTAGTATAGTCCGTCTGTCAAAATATACTCACAACTTTGATATTTTTTACCATAATACAAGAGAGAAACTTGAAACTTATTCCGATTGTTCAATTTCCCGTACCGCAGCGATACCAAATTTATCTAATATTCGCTTCCGGAATCCCAAATAAGGCAATATTTTACTGACACCCTTTTAAATCACTTCCGGATTATTTTACGCAGTAACAATAAACTTCGAGTTAATTTCATGCGACATTTCAGATTATCGGATAGTTATATTTTAGGTCACTTTACAACTAAATATAAAGAATTGGGTCAGACCAGTAAATGTCATCCGAAAATATTACAGTTTCAATAAAGTTATGACAAAATTCGTTTCTGCTGTAAATAACAGTTTTGAGTAGTCAATGAATGCTGTTTTGGTGAAATCGTAAAATACTTTATAAAATTGATTGTAATAAAATTTATACGCAGCTCTCATTTTAAAAATATGTCTGGTATTTTTAAACAATAAAGATTACCGTAATCAATAACAAAATAACATTAATTTTACTTTTACGAGGAAATGAAATAATAAAACCTTTTCAACATAAAACAAACAAATACAAAAGTAAACCAAACAATGGTACATGCCAAGTCATGATTCATATCAATACTGTTGATTCATCCAGCTAACCCTAACGCGGGGTAAAAATGCGATTACACTGTGCCCCGTCAGACGTGACTTTTCACCCATTTTCCTAACAATCATATGCACGAAAGAACCCTACGTTCTACACTTAATGCATTTCCAATACTTTTTTAGTTACTGTAAAACGCGGTTTCATACTAAGAGTAGGCTGAGATTTTTAATACTATAGCATAAGTATAACATATAGACAAGCTACTCGTAGGTATGTACATTGACACAGTATGTCGTTTAGCACTATATGTATAATAATAAAGTTTAAGTAAATTATTACATTCATAGTGAAATACCATGCTTTTTCGTCGTGAATACTGTAATTACTACCAAAATATGGTGGTAACTGCAATCATGAATACGCCTTTGTAAAATGATTGAAGCATCTAAAAGGTATAAATTACAGTAAAACTTATGGGACTTACGATATAGGGATTTGACCGGGTGTACTCACTCGTTAAAATAAATTTAAAAAAAATCACAGATAAGAAAAGAAAAAAATCCAGAAAAGTACAGGGAATTGGAGTCTGTGGCGTTTAAAAAAATAGAGAAAAAAAAATATAGGGAATAATAATTTTCAAAAAATTATTTGCCAAATTTATATTAATTTTCTTTTTCATAATATATCCATAGTCCTAAATTTTTACACACAATTATTTTTCAATTATTCTACGTACATATATATGTAAATATAGAAACGTATTATCTAAAAAACTAGCCCACAGAAATTCTACAATAACAAAACAATAACAAAAAGTATATAATTTTTTAATGAGATCTGTACTATTATTTCCATAAACATACATACGAGTGTATCTGAGGACACGCGATTCCAGCTCATAAGACTAAACACATATAAATCAAATTTCAAATTACCCGTGACTCAACACGGCGGTATCATTTGTCAGCATAATTTATGCACAGTAAAACAAAGCCGTGCTATTTGCAGAGTTTCAAAGAAATCTATGTCATTATATGCTGACATAATTCATATTTGTTGGCCGATTTAGTCAAAGTTATGATTAGTTTTGTACGTTTTGATAACTTCGATGGTTTTTATTCAAATTAGTTGTAATTGTGTTTGATATTATGTTAAAAATGAATGTTTAACTATAATTGTAGAAGTAATCGGTTTTAAAAATAGTTAAGAATGCAGGTTTACGATTTTTTATATAGTAAATTAATGAGAGAGTATCTAATTATGTCATGATACTCTGTTCTTCATTTTGCCTGACATCGATATGTACCGCGTTGAAAGTTGAAACTTAACGCCGAGCTTTGTCTTCGGCTCTGGTACCTACCAGAGCGGAGAAATAAAATGATTTTAAATATAAACCCCCGAATGATAATCAAATTCACAACCAATCTCATTTACAGTCAGACGCTGTACCACTGCGTCAAAATAGCTCCTAAAAATATTTCATTTATAAAATAATTTATATAACTTACTATTACAACAAATTATAATAAAATAAAAGAAACAAATACTCCAAAAAAATACAAACGAATTGAAGTTGGAACAGTTAAAAAGACGCTCAACTGAACGTTGGGCGGCGTACGCCTAATCGATAGACCGTACTACATCCCTGAATGGAGTGCGCGCGCCGCCCGCCTTACGTAACGCGCAAGTACCACCTGTTGCACTACTATAACCCAGCTATACTAAAAAGGCCCCGCCCATCCACTATCGCGTTTGTTTAACGCTTACTCCGAATTTAGGCGGGTAACCAGTGTCAATGCACCGCGGCAACCTTCGGCGCTGCACTCAAGGGTGCATAGTAGTGGCTAGAAGGCATGATAATGATCTTCGTTACCGGTATTGAAAGGTATAATGAGACGTTTTTATACGGCTTATATGTTGTAAATTATACTTATTTTATGTAAAATACATCTGTTTGATATTTTTTGTTGGTATATTTTTGATTAAGCTTACTGTGATATCTTCTTGCATTTATATAAGTTTTTATTAGTAATAGAAATTGATGAAAGTAGTTTTCATATGAGTATACTTAGGCGAGGGTATTTTGTATTTTTACGAGGTCATAGTGACGCAGTGTGACAGTCTCTGACGGTAATCGCGATGATTGTGTAATCGATTTCTTCTCGAGGGATTGTTTATATTTAAATATTTCTCCTCTCTGTTATATAAGACAAAGCGTGAAACCTTGAATTGGGATGAAAAATGAAAAACGGAGCGGCTCGACACTAGGTTCTTTCTGACTAGCCAATTTCGTGGGGCCTATAACTGGCCTATAAGCCTGGAACTGATTATTGTACTCTATAAGGTGACACAATCTATGATTTTACTGTCATTTTTTTTTAATTATTATTAACAAGAAAAAAGCTCTATAATACTATACATATGAACATAAAATTAATTTCTATAAAACACCTATAACTGTACTCAGTTATTTTGCGTATAACAGCTTACAGAAAACTGAGAAAGATGCTAAAGCAAAGCTGAGAAAATATAATGGAAAGATTTAAATTTAAGACGAATCTCCATTGATTTAATAAACTTTCTTATATATTCGAGAAAATACTTTTAAAAAATCTTCCTAATAATGAAGTCTTTTTCGTCACGCAAATGTTATTGAAATTGTGATTTTAAAACATGCCTTCTAATTTACTTTTGCTTATAGTTATGTAATCACCTCCCATACGTAGAATACATGTCGATAACAAGAGAAGATTGATTGTTAAGTGATTAAAAAAAGGTACCTATAATAGTTAATAGGCAATTGCTTTACTTATCTAATAGAATGTACAAGTTGTAGATTTCGTTCGTATATGAAAAATATTATTTTTTAGTTTCACGCTGTATCCCGCACGTAGCAGGGTAGACAGAGAGAAATTAGTGTAAAAACACTTTGTTTCCCATTTTCCGCCGAATTTTAGAGGCGTTGTGGGTGTTATGTGACGGGACTATACACCGACGATATTAATTTAAAAAAATATATATTTTAGTTAAAGCAAGTGACTGTGAAATAATTATTTTTATGCCTTATGATAATTATTAATACATAGCTGTATCTATTAAGCTATCGTGGCGCAGTGGGATTCGGAGTGGTGATTTTAATTTTGAATATTATAATTTCGCTTCGCTTCGCTTTCGCTCTGGTGCAAGAAAACGCGCGGCGTTGCGTTGCACCACTCAGCGCGCCATGTTTCGATTTCGGGCGGAATATGGAAAATAGAATATCTTGTTCGACAGTAGGTTCTTTCTGACTACCTTGTTATGTGGGAAAAGCAGGAAGCAGAGAAAAATTGTAAAGAAAAAAGAAAAAAACTTACTACGTGCTGTCTTTTTAAATAAACATTGATGGCACGCACGGGCAATCGAATTATATATTCATCTACAACTTAAATATGCTTTAATATCGCCTGATTCGTATTCTAGTACATAATGTTTTAATTTTGCTTCACTCTGTATCCCGCACACAGCAGGGTAGGCAGAGGGAACCTAGTGTAAAGACACACCGTTCCACACTTACCGCCGAATTCAGAGGCATCGCGTGTTAAGTGACGGAACTTAACGCCGCGCTTTCCCTCGAGATCAGAGTGAAGAAAATGGAAATATTAAATATTTCCACTCCCTGAGTGGGAATCCAACCCACAACCAGTCGTTTACAGTCACACTGCGCCACGACTGGTCTCTAAATTAAAATGCATTATATGCATATATTTTTTAATTGGAAATTTTAACCTTAGAATTTACGTGAAACTGCAGAAAGAAACTAAGAATTTTCTCAAGAAATTTTATTCCATTCAAAACGCCTCCCCATTCTATAGTATATACACTTTGCAAGTTGTGTAGTGTGTGTATGAAATTATACGAAGGGGGACGAAGCCTCGTCAAGGCTACGCTGTCTAGACATGTGGCTGGCTTAAGTCATTATTACTAGATCTGACTTTGCATACATTCCATATTGGTTGAGAAATTGAAAGCGGTAAAGATAAATAAGCAGCTGAGTCTACAAGAGATTACTCAAAAGTTATTTTATCCTTATCAAAGGAATTCTAAATGTTGACTAACGTTTGGAGTCCTTTGATCTACAATTACGGAGATGTGTTCGTATAATATAGAGAGATGTTAGCTTAAGCGTTACACATACAAGTATAACATATTAAGTGGCAAATTGATTTTCGTTTAGGCTTTTTTTATAAAAAATAATAAGTAAGTCTGGTTGTGGGTTTGATTCCCACTCGAAGAATATAAAATATTTAATATTTCCATTTTCTTCGCTCTAGTGTCGAGGCAAAGCGCGACGTTAAGTTCGGCCACTTAACATGCAATGCCTTCAGAATTCGGCGGAAATTGAGAAACGGAGTGTCTGAACACTAGATACCCTCTGACACACTCTGCTGTGTGTGGGATACAGCGGGAAGCTAAAAAAAATAACTAAGAGGCATTAAATTAAATCGAACAAAATCTTGTCAACTTTAAGTCGTACACAATTCTATAAAATTCAAACATTAGTAGTATAAAAATATCACAGATACTACAGTTATACGAGTATACTCGCCGTTCTACTTTCAGAAATAACTTTATTATTGATTGTTATATTTTTGTACCAATAACCTATTTTATTGTATGAGTGTCTAGCAAGCACTAGATTACTTTATTGAAATTTTCATTAGATTTACATAAATATACATAAATATTAGTTACGCAAAGAAAAAAGCTTGCTTGCATACTGAAGCTTTAATGCACATTTTAAAGGGGTCACTTAAGTCTTAGGTTGCAAGTCCCAGGCTCTGCGTCGAGCTCCTATCTCTACAATCCAATGAGTCTAGCATTCGCACGGTAAATCCATGGAATGCTATGGAGTTTCAATTTTTTTATATATAGATACATATCCTTAGTCTAATTTTGCAGTGAGAGAAAAAAATCTAATATAAACTTCATTTTTCCCTTTACATGTATTTTAAAAAGGAATAATAATTTGTTATTCATTGTATATTTTCAGCTTCACGCTGTATTCCGCATATAGCAGTGTAGGCAAAGGTAACCAAGTGTTAAGACACTCTGTTCCCCACTTTCCGCCGAATTCGGAGGTATGCCGCGTTAAGTGGTGGAACTTTACGCCGCGCTTTTGGGAAAATATTAAATATTTCCACTCCTCGAGTGGGAATCGAACCCACAACTAGTCGCTTACAGTCACACGTTAATGCCACTGCGCACGACTGGCCCCAAATACGACTACGAATACGAATGTTCTACTTTTCGGATTCTAGGATTTACACAACATGTAATATTGATAAATCTCTCCATTCAAAATTTCACGTTGATTGGCCAAAACTAAGAAAATAAAATAACTTAAACGTAATCACTCCTGCGAGTGAGGATCGAACCCACAACCAATCGCCAATACAGTCGGCCAACTCCTCCGCCACGGCCTCAATATTATGTTAATGATAAATTTTAAAGCACATTAATAAGCTAATAAAGCACATTATGTTATATTTATCTCACTTGACCTAAGTCACGATGATGAAGAAGGCTCATCGTACACTACACTACGGTACGGTCGTCATTGACCGTATTTAGCTTACGTAAGCGTGAGCGTGAGCGTGAGCGTGAGCGGGTCACTTGTGATTAAACCATCATATTTATTGCTATAACTCTGAAATACCGATGCTAGGAATTTAATAAACTTAGTCTGTTTTAGACTATTTTATTAAGGTCTCTTTTGTAGTATGTTATTAAATTAATTATTTTATAGTCAACAACGTTATGGCAAAGTAGTAGAGTCTTGGCGATGTTTACGGTGGTTTTGAGTTTCTAATTTAACTTATGGGATCACTCATAACGATACTTTAAATATGTTTTTTCCAACTTAACAATATTTTCTGCTTTATAATTGTTACTATTTCAAGCTCCTTTTCTCCACATAGCATAGACAGAGATAACCTATTATCGAGACACTCAGTCTTTTAGTTTCTATTCAAATTCATAACATTAGACGTTTAATGGAACTCAACTACACATTTTGTCTTACCAAACGAAAATATATATGAAAATAATTCAAATATAACCATTCGCCCGAATAGATCGCATCTACTACCATCGCAATAACAGTCGGCCTATTCCACTGCGCACTACGATCTCTATTATTATTTAAAAAATAAAAATATAATGAATGAAGGTTCTTTGACATAATATAAAAAGATTTTAGTCGTCTAGACAGGCGCCGGCACTAACCATTAGATGGCATCTGACACGCTGACGTAATACGAGATCGTCCTTCAATAAACCGTTAAAGAGTAGTCTAGTTCTTTAGACTATCTTTTTAACTGTGACATACTTGCTATCTGCTCAATATGACCATTATTGATTATAACATAATAAGTTTGTTTTTATTTTTTGTTTTTTTAGTAGTAGTTTTATGTAAAGTGAGTATACTGAGTGTCTTGACACTACATTCTCTCTGACTATCCTGCTATGCAGTTAATATCACGAAGCTTTCCTAAAAGAATTAAATATTTTTAAATTTTATTCTTTTGCAATAATACTACATACATATGTAAATGTAGTATTTACATTTTACAAATTGAATTTTTAATCACTGGTCAAGAATAAAGTAGATTATGGAACAAGGGTAATTAAATATATTTTTTAAATTCTTTAGTCATTTAATTAATAGATTGTAATGAATAATGTTTACAGTAATAACGTCATTAATTTATCTCAAATTTATCCTATTAAATAGAACTGGAATTCGCCAAAGACTTAAAAGTTAGGTTAGTTAGCTTTTAAATAATAGTGTGAAAGTAATCTTCGTGCAAAAATAAAAAAATGCATAAAATACGTTCAAATGTCCATGGTAAAAAAATTACCCAAATAAAATTACTTAACCCACACAAAGAAGGAAAAATTGAAAACGTAAAATATGATATTTTTTTAAAGATTGCGTTGTTTTTATTTATAAAAGAAGAAAGCTGCTTAATGAAATATCCCTTAAATTCCGTTTAATAACAATTCTTTTACATTTTCAATCCAGTCATTTTTTTAAATAATATTACTTTAGGTTATGTCACAAATAAACATATAGATTTACAGTTTAACTTTATATCCTGTTAAATAGCGAAACTCAACGCCCTGCTTTGTATGAAATGACCAAAGAATAATTTAAATACAATAATTTCCCTGAGTGAGAATTGAACCCATAACCATAGTCAGACAATGTTTTTCTCTCTAAATTCCTACTTTCCTTTATTAAAAACACACATAGTGTCAAAATATTTACTAAATACTCGCCGTACTTGTGAAATATGTAACAGAAATAAGCGGAACGCGTATAATGGCTAGAACAATTTCACAAATATGTAGCTAGCTATTGTGCTATAGTGAAATTTTTATGGGCCATTATCAAGGTTATGCCGTTGAGCTGAGATTTAAAATAATTTCTGGTGAAAAAGCTTTTATTATTACTTATTTTAATATGTAAACTTATTGCAAAATATATAATTTACGTGGTTAGCAGAAGGTCCATGTGTGCTTATTCTGTCATATAATAATTTAGTATTGAAACTATTTTAACCGGATTAATCGCGTATCTTTTTGATATTCCAAAACACATTTTAGAGAACCCGACGTTTCGAATACTTTACATTTAGTATACCTGTGACCAGGATTTTTATTTCAAAATGTGTTTAAATCACGTATGAAAAAAATGTAGTCTGGTCGTGGTTCGATTCTCACTCGAAGATATGATTATATTTTAATTACTTTCATTGGATGATATCCTAAAAGTTATGACAGAAGGTGGTACTCCCTAACTACCCTGCTGTTGGAAAAAACGTGTGGAGCTGATACTCAATACACTCCCTCTAAACTAATAATAAATTATTATCTTAGCATATATATGAGGCCAATCGTAACGTAGAGGCAAAAAGTTTGACTGTAAAAGCAACTGGTTGTGGGTTCGATTTCTACTCGAGCAATTGAAACCGTTAATATTTAATTTTCTTCGCCACGCTTTGACTCTACGAGTATAGTCAAAGCGTGGCGAATAGTTACACTACTTGACACACAATGCCTCCAGAACTTTCCATGATAGGTTCTACGCAACGACATTACAAAAATTATGAATAATATTATTTATATATATATAATTATCTGTCGTCTAAGTGAAGCGCAGTATCTCAGTGGAACACCGTCTAATTGTAAGAGCGATAGTAGTTGGTTCAATTTTCACTAGGTTAAATGTTTTATAATGTTTCCAACTTTCCGCTCTGGCATCTCAGACAAAGCGCGGCGTTAAGTTCCATCAATTTACACGCAACGTTTTAATTACAGATGGAAAGTAGAGAACGGAGTGTCTTTCCGTTACAATCTCTCTGCCTCGTTGCGCGGGAAAAAGCGTCAGGCTTTATTATTATTATTTCTCTAGTTCCTACCAGGTTATGTATAATACTGGCCACATCTTTCATACGACATTAAATTAATGGAATAGAAAAGAGGCACAGATACCATAAACTATGTGCAACTAGGAGCTGTTTTTTAAAGTGGCGAAGGTAATGTAGGTTGCATTAGAGCCGAGATAAGCTTTCGCTTTACCTACTCATTAGAGAGAATGCTTTGCAACGCAATGAGAACTTTTTGTTAGTTCGTTTTGAATTAAAAAATAAATAATGAATACATTAGTTAGTTGACAAGTAAGTCACTATTCATAGATTCTACTTAGTTGTGTGGACATATACTAAAAATGTAACTAATCGCTGTCTGTAAATTGAAAGATATTTGAGGAAAAATATTATTGGGGGCATTTGTTAACGTAATGGAACTCAAAATATTGTTTTTTTTTCTGTTTATCTCTTTTCCTACGCGTCCGTGTACAATTAACCGATTTGAAAGTAGTTTTGATTATTGTTCTTTGGTAATCTTCCCATAACGTTTATCTACTGTTGATTTGAATTCAATTAATTGATTCGTTTTTTTTTAGCTTCACGCTATATCCCGCACACAGCAGGGTAGGCGGCAGAGGGAACCTAGTATTAAGACACTCCGTTCCCCACTTTCCGCCGAATTCGGAGGCATTGCGTGTTAAGTGGCCGAACTTAACGCCGCGCTTTACCTCGGCACCAGAGCGAAGAAAATGGAAATATTAAATATTTCCACTCCTTGAGTGGGAATCGAACGTACAACCAGTCGTTTACAGTCACACGCTTGTGCCACTGGGCCACAACTGGCCACTGACTGACTACACATTTTAATTAATCGGTACGTTTATAAAAAAGTAACAATAGTTTAAATTCTCTTCGTCAAAATTACTATAGAATAACTATTTTATGACATTGTCTGAAACTTCAATTAACGCAGCCGAAGCCGGGAGCGGGTCGCTAGTTTTAAATAATAATAACGATAAAAGAAAAGGGTCAAGTACGAGTTTAACTTGAAAGGGAATGTTTATTAAGGCTCTTATTTAACTTGCTTTATTGTTTCTCTGCTTTGTTCAAAGCTCACATATTCATTTTAAACCTGTAACATGGAAGCATTCAATATTGATATGGAGCAAGAAGATTCGCAGTTTCTTGGTTATTTGACAAACAATTGTGCATTGTTTTTAAGATATATCTAAAAATATATTTAAACTGACTTAATGATGTTAATTGAATGAATTATATAGTAAATAATAATCACAGAAGAAAAATAATATGAAGAAACTATTATATTTATGTCAAAGAGCACATTAATGTAACTTATTGGTACAGTTAGATACATAATTATGTACACAGTAACATTATATAAAAAAATACAATCGGATAGATTATTATCAAAATACTAATGTCAAAATACATGTTACCTTAGCAACGTTTGACATTGGATACAAAATAATGTGTGCAACCTGTAATTATATCAATTTCATGTATTTATAATAAAATTAAATGGAAGATTGGAAGCTCTCTGCACTTCTTCTACATACAAACTGCATACATATGGCAAAATTCATACTCCTCCGTTCGCATAATTTTCGCAAAACAGAATGCAAAGTTCCTTCACGTATTAATCTAATGATAAGACGTATTACTTACACTCGGTACATACGTACATACAAAACTCACTAGTAAAATTCATATATTATAGTTTTCAAAATACAAGCCAACTGGAGTTTAATACTAAAATGCAGCTGTTTTATGAAATGCACTAATTCACCAAAAGATATTTATGCTTGAAAGTAAAATACACAATTTTATACTGGAAATACCATACATTCAAATGAGTGAGCTAAATGAGTCAGCCATACTGCGATCGGTTTAACTATACTCCTAATTCAAAAGATGACTCATCTTCGTACTTACAAGTGACCATAATAAATTACATTCTTCTAGGTCAGTTTTGCAATGTCTTTTATGAAAATTGTAAGGGTAATTGAAAATGAATTGGGATATATTTAAAATTTTTATTAAGAAAAAGTGCAATAACTACATTTTTTTTATAATAATACATAGAATAAATAAAAAAATATATAGAAACAGCGAAATGTTTGGCATTTCGTTTCCTCTGATTATCGCGCATGAGTTGTCTCTTGCAGGGTAGTCGGAGAATATGTGTTTGACAAATACTTTTTTATAATAGGCATAAGCGTTATTAAGGGTACACATATCTTAAGTGCCAACTACTCAAAATGAAATAATTTTTTTTTTGTATAAGAACAAATCAGGAAAGGAGTTTCTACCTTATTGAATTATTACTCAGTGAATTAGGAAGTGCAATTCAAAATAAGTTTTTATATCTCTAAACATATGTACCTACATATATCAAATTCAATTAACCTATTTTTTCTTTAAATTGCCTTAATTTATAAAAAAATCTTGTAAATACAGACTAATTACTTAGGGCACTGTAGATTGAAAAATGACATTTTCCTTGAAAGTAGAGGTGTAGTATGTAAAAAATATGAATGAACTATTTATACACTCGTGTGACTATAGCTATTCTTGGATGAGACGTGACTCTTATAGAGATAAGTAGGGTTATTTTAAACTGTCTACCTACGTATTATTGATTCATTAGGCTTTAGAAAATAAATATTAAATGTAAAGTTCAATTTTTTGATAGATATTTATATTTGAAATAATAAAATTATTTTTTTTTTGTCAATTTACCTATTTTCGTTACAATTTACCTATTATGTTAAGTTTAGTCAGTCGTGGCGAAAAGGTACAAATGCGAAAGGTTGTGGGTACGATTTTCACTCGAGGAATAGAAATATTTAAAGTTTCATTTTCTTTGCTCTGATGTCGAGGCAAAGCGCGAAATTGAGTTTCGGCACTGCCCTTCTTAACACGCAATATCTTCAGAATTGGGAGGAAAATGGGGAACGAAGTGTCTTAACGTTAGGTTGCCCCTGCCTACCCTGCTGTGCGCGAGACACAGTGTGACGCTAATGTCGCTAAAATAATATACAATGCTATGAGCATTGTATATTATTATAAATTATATATTATTATAACTTAAAAAGTTACTCAAGAAAATTAACTTACATCTTTTTAGACTTACTCTTAGATGAAACATTTAATTTATATATTTATACAGTAGATTATTGAAACAAAAAGAAAAAAGAATTCAACTTCAAATAAGAAATGATAAATTATAAGCGTAGATCAGTTAGCCTGATTTCAAGGAATAGCCCCAACGCTAAATGTTGGTACTGAGTGGTACGTTACACCGAACCGATTTATGAGGCAGTTACGACAATATACTCTTTTTACTTAAAATCCATTTATCTAAATTGAAATCTTTTTTTCTAAATCTACATTCCTTTCTGTCTGTCTTAAATAGTTTTTTTTTCAGATTTACGCTTCTTCTAGCCTAGTAGAGTAGTCAGAGAGAACATCACACACCTTTCTGTGCTTCCCTCTCAAATCAGGACATTGCATGTTAAAATACGGAGTTTAACGCCCTGCCTAGTCGTAGACCGACCGTGCTTTATGCGTTTGTAGGAGTGGAAAAATTAAAATCATTCATATTATATTTATTCATTAAATAATTGTTATTTTGTTTCAAAAATACATTATTATAATACTATTAAGACGGACAATCTTAGTTGTAAATAATATTTTCTACAAATTATTGTTTTACAATTAAGTATTTAAAGTTTTTTTTATCCAAATCGTAAATTCGACACATTATCTTTATAATATTAATCATTATAAGGGGCTATTTTCTGGTGCACTGAGGGAGCGTTAGACTGTAAATGCTGTGTTTGAGGGCCTGACACTTGATATTGACTCACGGGAGTAGTATATATTTGAATTATTTTCTTCATCCCCTTTAGTAAGACTAATCGCGGCGTTTAGTTACATCACTACAAACGCGACAAAAGGTGTGTTTTGACACTAGGGTGTTATGTGGGGAAAAGAGTGGAGCTGTATCCTAATAAATTTAAAGTTTAAGAAACATTTTATTGCACAAATAATATCTGTAAATGTTTCGGTAGTCGTAATACAATACACAATTTAATCGAATACATGTAAGACAATGTCATAAAGAAACTAACATGTATAACAAGTTTGTAACTTAAGTCATCCCGCACTTAACGTGGCCGAGAGCTACTTTGGGCGTAACGTGACTGCCATTACCAACTTCATACATTAATATTGGACTTAAGGTATTTCCGACAAACGTGAAGGTTGCCTTCTTAAAAGGGTTAATTATAATTTATAACATGATCGATGGGCGAACAGTAACATATATTACTTATTTATATTGCTATATATTTCTTTTTTTCTTTAGTTTTTGTATTTTGACAAGACATAGCTTTTATATTGTTTTTATACACATTCTTTTTAAAATTATTACATATTTATGCACCTTCATAATTTTACAGTCATAGGGATATGTCATTTGGTTGTTTTATTTCTGCTTATTTAGATACTTCCACTATATTAAGTTGTAAGTAAATCGGAAAACACTTATATAACATAAAAAAATCACTGTTATTTGATCTCACAACTACCATAGACAGTCAAAATCGTGCCAAATGTGCTACGTCGTCGTCATTAAAATAGTTCATTAGTATAAATTAAAAAAAAAAAATGTAAAGTCTAAGTAATTAAGCAAAAACCCTTTACTCTAATTATGGCTTGAATATGCAAATACGTATACAATATGTTTGTTTAAGTGCATATTTAAATGTCTGTACATACTTTGAATTATATTCGAAAATGTTGAGTGCTTTTTAAAAGGCCTTATTTTAGAGGATAATAGCGTAAAATACATCCTTGAAAATACTATTAGCATACTAGCAGCTGTGTTCCACATATTTCAAATGTACTTACGTTTTTACGATAAGTACGTGTTATATGGTTTTGGCTTTAAAAATACACTATGGAAAAGAAGCTATTTTTTTTAAATAGTTGACCTATAGTCAGTTATATAATATATATACTTTTTTCAGCTTCACACTTTTTCCAGCATAGCGAGGTAGTCAGAAAAGACTTAGCGTCAAGACACTCTGTCTTCCAACTTCCGCTTGAAGTTGACACACTATGTGTTGAGTTGCGGAATTCAACGCCGCGTTTTGTCTAACATACGAATAACAATATTAACCAATAAGCAACCTAAACTAAATATCTATTCGAAACTAAAATGAAAATTTTCTAACTCTGATCTTCTAATAACTTCCTGTCAATCTCTGACATCCTCTCGGAAAATGGTTGTTGAATTACATTTACATGGGAAAATCGGCTTAATTTCGTTGTAAATAAGGGTCTACTTTGGTTGATACGTCCTTAGCTCATTAGAGACGCCTACAGCGTCGGCTCGAGACATCAGCCACGCCTACTTAAAGTTTCCTTGCTTTAATGAAAATCGCTGGTCCACGTCCAACACACTTTTAATCGATTTTAAATTGACAGCGACGAAAATATTTTCTTATTACCTAAGATGTCTGCTCGTTGTAGCGATCACATAACTTTGCTAGCTTTTAGCAGGTCTGACGTTGCTTGTATTAGACTTTAAAGGGCTAAAACATCTATTTAAGTAGTATAGTATCTGTACTATAATTTTTAGTAAATTGTTGTCGTTACTAAGTTGGTAAGTGATTGACGATATATACTGGTTGAAGCTTCGATTTCTGCTTGAGGATATATGTATATATTTAAAAAAAATCAAATTTAACTGTCTCTAATATAACAAAAAGGATGGAGTGTTGCATTATGATCCCACTACCTACTTCTCATTCTGCTAAAAATATTTGAAAACGAGCAACAAAATAGACGAGAAGGTATAGATTTTATCATTGTGACTCTAAAATTCAGTGACTTCGAAGACATTTTCTAATTGATATAATAAATCAGATAAGATAAGCGTGGGGAGACCAACAAATTACGTTATAATTATGGGATAAGTGAATTGCTGACGCTTTTCTTGCTATTTTCCTTAACAGCGGGTGGGTACATTCATGAATATTTGATATTATTAATTCTTTTTTAATATAATTTTAATATAATTTCTTTTTGTCACTTGTTTTCTTTCAGCTTTAATCTTTTTTCGGTAAAGCAGATAAGTTTTTCGTCTAAAATCTAGACATTGTAGTTCAAGTAGTGGAACTTAACGGCGCGCTTAATCTTAAGCACCAGAGCGAATAATGGAGAATTATTAAAAAAAATATCATTGTCAAGAGTGCCAATCAAACCCACAACCAACGCGTCATCAGTCAGACCCCATCCCACTACGCCACGATGGCCTCTAGTTATCATTTATAATTCACTATAATTAAAATATATATATACATATATTTTTATCATAATCCAATCAATATGAAAACATCTTAAAAACAATCGCCTCTTTAAAATATAGACTTCATTTTAAAAACATTGAAAGCCTATTAAAATAAGTAAAGAGGGAACTGGCAAACAACCTTGTACCATATTTGTACTATCTTATGCAACTCTGAATAATTAATATTGTCTAGACATATTTAGATCAGAAGCAAAGGTTGCTTTAATCTAACCCGGCTTGATGACAGGCTAACCACAAAGCCTTGGAAAAGTTAATTAGTTTTAACATACATAAACAACTTATATGTCATATATTGCTAACAGAAAAATAGAAATGATATGTATAAATAAAAAAATGAGATATTATAAAATATTGATTTCTGTTTGTGAGAAGAGTTGGGGTTCCACTCCTCGAGTGGGAATCGAACCCAAAACCATTTGTTTACAGTCACACGCTTGTGCCACAGGGCCACGACTGGTCACAAAAGGGGAAATTCTGAGCTGCTATAAGAAAAATTCTGATATACCGTAAAGTTCGATATACCGTGATGTGATTTTTATATGGGTTTTTTAAATGATTTACTTAGTTCCTACTAAATAAAATTGTACCTATATTATATGTATGCGTATTCAAATATTATGAATTGATGAAAACTTACCTAAAATATAAAAATAATGTTAAATCTGTCTGCAATCCAGGGTGATGAATTGCCTAGAGAGAAAAGATACTTAGACCTAATGTTTAAGTCTAACATTATTTAAGTCTAAGTTTAACATTATTTAAGTCTAACGAGATCTGCAGAATTTTAATAGTATGTCAGGATATAATGTTATAAAATATCAAGAATAGATCGATATGGCTGTAATAGTTCAGAGTTTATAACAATCACAAACCCTAATCAAATAAAGTCGTTGGAAGTTTATTTAATAAATAAAATAATAACAATAAGAAAATTTGTGAAATTCATACAAGGAAACTAAGATATTTAACAACATGCACATGTTTTATACACACAGACAATACATTGTGCAATATACGTTGTATCAACATTGGTCCAGTTTCGTTTAATATAAAAAAGATATATCTTTACATTAAATTTTTAAAAGAATTCAAAGATTTGCAAAAGATAATTAACATTTTCTTCCTAAAATTTTACTTACTGAAGCGAAATATTAAAATATATTTCAGTCTTGAATGTTTATTTTTTGTTAAGGATGAGCGGGAAACGATAGACATCTTTTTGAATTTTTAAATAAGCTTCTGTTTCGAGTTTCCATTACTCGGATTAAGATTCAAATGCATTAGTAATGACCCCAAAACTAACATTTAATATTTCATTTTTTGTTATTAAAAAAGTTGAAGTTATATAGCAGTATAAAATCTTTTCCTATATTATGCAATTGTAGGCTATTCTACATTTAACTAAGAGACACACCCAACCTCTTAACGGATACCTACGTATAAAGATGAAACAAAACGCTCATCTCAGTACAATAGTCTTATACCCCCTCCCGCCCCATTCTCTCGATCGCACCTTTTTCGCCTTCTGAGCAATGCCTAATGAGAAGCGTAGACCTAAAATTTGGCGCCAACTCGAACTCTAAAGAGCACTAGAGAGAAGAGCAAACGATCCAAATCTGGAACACCAAAACCTCCCGAATGAAACTCTATCATCAAAGCGATAAAGCCGACATAAATGTATGCACATACATTTCATACAGCTTAAAGCTCTGGACGACGAATCGATTTAAGGACTCCATTTTTTAAAACAAATTTTCTTTATCGGCAATTCTCTTTATAGACGCACAACCTTTATCGTTTCACTTCTGTGAGGAGCAAGGCTAAAATGTTTTTTTAAGGTAATTTTAAAACCCTCTTTTCATCTCTCACCTCATAAATTACTTGAGAAAATCTGGTGATAAGTACGTCCGTTGTCCATTTTGGATTTGTTTTAGAAACATTGTACCATGCAGTTCGTACTAACACTATATTTATTAAATTTAGTTAGCAAAAATGATTTTTCTGTCACAAGCTTATTCTTTACATTAAAAAGAATAAAAAATATACTTTTTAAGTAAATAAAATCAGTATCTAGGCAAGAAATAGTCTATACAGTGTAATAATATCATATACAAACCTGAATAATTAAAAAAGGCCAACGTAATATAGTAAATTAAAATCGCTTCAACCGCTATCTGGAAATCGATTTATTCATTTTTAAACATGAACACACTTTCAAATTCCGTGCAATTATTAATACATTAGTTTTTCTTGTAATAGGTGAGTCGAAGTGGTTGTTTGAATGACTTTTTATATTTTTTTTTATTAAGGTTGAAGTAGTTTTTTTTATTTACCAATATTTTAATGTTAATTGTAAAGTAATTGTCGTTTTTAACCAACATATATATAGAAATTACAGTTTTCTTTTTCAGTTTTCTTTATGTCTTCAGACATAAAGACACGTAAGCTCTAGAAAGCTTAGTTTCAAGCTCTAAGTTTTTAGAAGTAAAAGTGTCAAACATAATAACAAAGATTTTCTCAACAAAAAATTCGGATTAAACAGAAAGAGAGATTAATTAAATAAATAAACAATCAACACGAACGGAATGATTTGTCCCTAGGTTTCTTTTTACGTGAGTTAAATAAAAAAAAAAACATAATACGAAAAGAAAAATCTTTACTACTTTCATACAAGTTAATGCATTTATTGTGTATGTGAATAACATTTATTCCAATTAAGAAATAACAAGTACGGGCTCCATTTTAATTATGCTATTACACAGCTCGCAATCAGTACCCGTAGCTGAACGCTACGAAATTCTCGTAGCTGTCTACGGAGGTTGCTACAATCCAATAACAATAAAGTTTGTTGCAATTAAAATAATTTCATTATTCTTTTGGTTAAATAAAAAGGCATGTACATGTACAATATGGATGTATTAAAACTTTTGGATTTGATGATTGATTGTTTTTTCTTTTTTAGCTTTACGCTGTATCTCGCACACAGCATGGTAGGCAGAGGGAACCCAGTGTTAAAACACTCTGTTCCATATTTTCTGCTGAATTCGGCGGAATTTAACACCGTGCTTTACCTCTGATAAGAGAGCGAAGGAAATGGAAACATTAAATATTTCCACTCCTCGAGTGGGAGCCGAACCCACAAACAGTCGTTTAAGTCACATGTTCGTGCCACTGCGCCACGAATGGCCCCTATTGATTGGATACACAAAATAAAATTATTGTAGATAATAGGAATAAAGAAAAAACTTGCTATTATATAAAGCGTGGTTTGCTTCTATTCACAAATATTTTTTTACTAAAACTTCACATTCTATTCCACTTGGTAGATAGACGGAACCTATACATTACAGAACCTATACATTGCAGAACCTATATCTAAACATTGTAAAAGTTCTTATTACCAGATTGAGAAACTTAATGATATTTAAATATAGTCTACACTCCGAGTGGGAATCAAACCTACAAGCACCGCGTTTATAATAAGACGCTGTCAATGACCTTATATAAAGAGATTAAGAATTTAAGAATGCATCTTAAATATAAATCGAATTCACTCACTACCTACGTCTTATTATAAATCGTCTTTTGTCTTCAACGATCGTTTAAGATATGTTCACATAAACTATGCACCCAAGAACAAAGTTGTAATGAGAACAGAAGTACGTCTCTGCGGTTACGCGACATGTCTACAAACTTAGCTGCGTAGTTTTCATCAAGTAAAGTTAACCACCAAACAAGTAATAAACTTTTATTACAAAATCTACACTGCCTTGCTTGTGAAGGTTGTGGGATTCAAATTTTGCGAAATATTTAAGATATTTGACATATATGTTAGTGTGTAACGTTACCATAATGTAAAGAGGTAACCAGATTATTTATTTTTGGTTGCTACAATACGTATCTTTGAGTTCGTTGTAACGCGCGGTAGGATAGCATCTGACTGTGAACACGATGGTGGTAGGTTTGATTCCCACTCGGGGTAATAATTATATACTATTTTCATTTCCGCGCTCACCAGAGCGCCAAGCCCGTAAATACCAGTCTAAGGCGACTTTGAGTTTCGCCACTTAACTTATGTGTAGATTTCGGGTGTAAAGTGGAGAACGGAGTGTCTTAACATTAAGTTTTCTCTCACCAACCTGCTTTGCGACAAAAAGCATGAAGGAGCTTTTTTAAAAATACATATCAAAGAAAATAATAAGAATTTCTTAGCGTTAATATTTTAAGATAACCTTTAACTTAATATCTATTCAATGATATTCCGTTCGAGGCTTTTCAGTGAAAGATTTTTTGCATAAATTTTCAACAAACACGGCCCTTAGCCGAATTTTGTTGTACAAGGCTCTTTTATCTTTTGTAAAGAACAAACAAGTTTACCTCCTTTGTTGTTTTAGTTGTAAAGCATATAAAACGAAGAATTATGAATACATTTTTAATATCGTTTTATATAATAACAATAAATAACAATAATTCGGATTCCATCTTTGACCGTTTTTACAATAGAAGTATTTTCGACAATGCTGAAAATGTTCACACAAGCTGTTATTTACTTATTGTTGAATATAAACATTTTATTAATATTACTAGCGGTTTTGACAAAAAAGCCAGCCAATTGTTCGAGCCACTACTTATTACGTTAGCTATCTGCCTCTAAAGGTCCTATCAATATCAGTCTAGCCTTTGCAGAGATTAACCGAAGCAAACAGACAGACGAAAAATTGTATAAAATATTGTTTTGGAATATGTACCGTGTACACATACATACACATATGTATTTCGTAAAAAGCGGTTTGCTAAGTTTCTTCCGCGTGAAATTTATCAAAATAGTTAAAATTATAAGATAATAATCACCTAGCTTACTCTTTATCACGTCAGCTATAAGACTTCATAGTCAATATCGGTCCAGTCATTCCAAAAATTATTTGGAGCAAACAGAGAGACAAAAATTGTAAAAAATATGAACTTTGGTCTAAATATGTACTATGTATACATACATATTTAAGTGCATAGCGTATAAGAATTTCGACGCAGCTGGTAATAGAACGCATAGCGGTCAGAGCACTTGGACGGTTTCCAAGAGGCACGAGTTCGAATCCCGCTGCGTTCAATTTTTTTATAGATTTTCTATATGTCTTTTTTCATTTCTTAAGTATATAAATAACACTTTAAAAAGTTAAAACAGTAAAAGTATATATTATTACATTACTGTTATTTTAGTATAACCAACACACACTTCAATTTTATTTCTTTGTTTAGATTAATACAAACGTTAGTGTGTAGGATGTTGCGAAAACTCACATAAAATAGGTTAAACAAAATTCAATTAAAATTTAGATGTATTATTTTTGCCCTAGAGAGTAATAAAGTAATAACAGAGTTTGATTTTTCTCTAAATTGCGTCATAGTAATGAATTATGGACCAGTCTGACATTTCAAAAATTTACATACGCCTACTGTGTTTTTCTTCATAAATTTATATATAGGATATTTTTATTTAAAATATTAGATTACGGTATATTTTTATCATATAATGATTTTCGTTTCCATTAAGAATCGTTTTTGTTCTGTAGCTCTTATAAATAATTAATGTTTTTTAAGGGTTGGCAGTGGGAACCTAGTGTTAAGACACTCCGTTTACCACTTTCCGCCAAATTCGGAGGGATTGTGTGTTAAGTGTCGGAACTTAACTCCGCGCTTTGTCTCGATACCAGGGCGAAGAAATTGGAAATACTGAATATTTCTACCCATCGAGTGGGAATCGAGAATACAACAGTTGCTTAACAGACACACTTTGTGCCTCGACTGGGCCCTACTAAATGATAATAGTATTACAACATATATATTTAAATATTATAATAATATGAGGCAATTTTAGTCTATTAATAGACTCATATTGGCTGAAGCAAGATTTAACATTTTTATAATATTTTTTACAATTTCAAGGAGAAATTATAATAAAAAAAATCATATAACATGTTGAGTAAAAGCATAAATGGCCAGGCTTAGTTTGACGGAGTCAGCGGAACGTTGCGCACCACTTAGAATTTTAAGCGTTTCACTAGCCTTCCTGCATGTTCCTACATGTAAATTGTCACTTAGGGCACAATTTATGGCAAACTAGGTCGACTAATAATGTATAGCAAAATTTATATTGTAAACACTAACCATAAATATAAACCATACTAATTTTATAAATGTGTAAGTCTGTCTGTCTGTATGTCTATTACGCTTTCACGGTTAATCTACCGGTCCGATTTGGATGAAACATAAGCCTTTAGAATTGAAATAGGTTAAAAGTTAAAAGTTATTAAAAAAATCCCTTTGAACGATTGTACTATATTCTGGCATAGATATAGTAGATACCCAAAATTAAATATAGTTTACATTAGTTTTCTAAAATTTCTAAAATTTCATTACAAAACGTATATAATTATGTATATAAAAAATGAAACACAAAGATTTGTAGATCAGAAGAGACAAAACGCAACACCAGATTCTTCTATGGTACAACCAATACTTTTATGGGCTAAAAGTATGGAAAATTGAAAAGATAGTTTATATTATTTTCTTCCTCTAGTGATCCCCTCAAGTTATAAACACGGCATGTTGTAGGTTTTTATAATGTAACGTTCATGTTTTTTACCCCTACGTTGTAAACATATTTATTCAATCATAGTGCATAAGAATCTATATATACATATGAATGTATAACACATGTATATCTTGAAGAGTTCTTTTAACATTTTTATGAAATTAAAAAAGACCGCTTACAGTGAGTTCTGCGGTCAGAGCGCCTGGACAGTTCCTAGGCGGCGCGGGTTCGAATCCCGCTGCGATCAAAATTTTTATACGTTTTCTAAATCTTTTTTTTTATCTTAAAGAGGATATCGTTGCGCAGCGGTACAGCATTTGACTATTAACGCTATTGGTTATGGATTCGAACCCAATCTTAAGTTGGAAGAATAAAGATTATATTTAAATTATTTTTACCCTCTAATAAGGCAAGCACGACATTGATTGACCACTCAACACGCAATGTCTTGATTTTGAAAAGTGAAGAACGAGGTCACTCGTAACTAGCTTTTCCCCGACTTTCTTACTATACTGAGAAGAGCCCGAAGATATAGAGAAAAAAGAAATCGTGAAGCTGCTGACAAAACGTATTATGAAAAGAGTCGATTTCTATACATACATACATACATACATACAATGGACTATATACATATTGGAGTAGTTGAGGCGCAGGAGCACGTAGGGGTGACTGTAAACGCGACTGATTGTGTGACGCGACTGGAGTGGAAATTTCCATTTTCTTCACTGTGGTGTCGAGGCAAAAGCGCGGCGTTAAGTTCCGCCACTTAACACAAATTGCCTCCAAATTTGTCGAAAGTGGAGAATGGAGTGCCCTAACATTAGGTTCCCTCTGCCTACCCTGCTGTGTGCGGGGCACAGCGTGAAGCTAAAAGGAAAAAATACAATGGACACAATAAAACAGATTTACTGAAATAGACTGCTAAACTTAAGAATACTTAAGAATAACTCAAGCTACACTGATAACAGCCTTTTCGTGCATTTTATCACATTTCAAAGTGTCTATCTCTGAGAATAGTATATAGCTTTGTTAGAGGCTATTGAGTGACGTCAGACGTAGGCGGACGCTCGAAACCTTTTAATGGCGTGTGGAGTACGGACGATATATGATTTATTTCGAAGAAAAGTTATACAATAAAATTTCCTCTTTTATACGTAAAATATATACGTAGAAGTACATAAAAATACAAATTATGATTAGTAACATTTTATTATTTGTTAAAAACAAATAATAATAAAATTATTATTGTTCAATGATACATAAAAAAAATCTTGTCCATTTTCTTGGTCCACATAAGAACTTGGACAAACATTATATCTATGATATTTTTTTTAGTTATGCTGTATCCCGCTCACAGCAGGGTAGGCAGAGGGAGAGTAGTGTTATAACTATATAAACACCCAATTTTCGCCAAAATCTGGAGGCATTACGTGTAAAGTGGCGAAACGTAACGTCGCGCTTTGCTTCGACGCCAGAGCAAAGAAAATGAAAATATTAAACAATTCCATTCCTCGAATGGGTATTGAACCCACAACCAGTCGCGATTACAGTCACCCCTGCGCCACGACTGGCCTCGTATAGATAGATATTGATAAACATTTCATAGTGGTAAAAGCTTAATCCAACCAAGGCGACTTTAGACCATACTAAAAGCACATTTGGCAACACTATCTGTCGTAAGCGTATTACACAATTACTATAATAAGTGCTTTCTTCCAGTAAACAGTGAAGCCGTAGAGCCTAATCGCGAGTTAATCAGCTTACGGAGACAAACTTACTCAGGTTTGTATTAAACCCTTTGAAATTTTAAGTATATATCACGTAAAATGCTGTATTTCACTTTGTAGCTTAGCTTTACTCAAAGAAATTTTATAGCGGGCAAATTATTTTATGTCATAAGTTCTTTTCACTATTGTACATTTTATGATATCAACTTTTATATGTCAATGACTTTCTGTATCTATTTAAAGGATAATGCTGTTAGATACATAAATGTATCTGCATTTTAAATTGTGCTTTAGAATATTAGAAGAAAAAGGATACTTTTAGAAGCTTTTAATATATAACCTATATAATACCGGTGGTAGCTTTACGTTTATTCCATGATGCAAAAGTGTTCACAAAAGTCTATATGAATAAAAGATATTTTGAATTTAAATTGGAGAAAAAAAGGATTACAATAGGAAAATATTTAAATATCAAAGTGAATTTTATATAAATATATCGTTTATGTAGGTACATATTATAGCTGAAATTATCAATCAAAATGTTAGTAATTCAACAAGCCGGCTGTGATTACACTTCAGTTTTACAGCCACGCCCCCACCGTAACTAGCTCTGTGACGTTTTAATTACAAGTGATTTTTTAAACATATGTACACACATAGTAATTATAATGGTTAATTTAGTTATTTAATTGTATATTTCTGTATATTTCTTAAATGTTTGTTATCTGTAGTTTATAGCTAACGTGGAAAGGAACTTTAGATGTGAGCGAAAGAAACGAATGACTACGATTCGAATCTTGTTTTATTCATTTTTTTATGTTTTCTGAACATGTCCATAAAATGTATATATATATTTAAAAAATAATAAGTGTATTAAAAAATCTGAATGAAAATAGTAAAAGAGAGTTATTGTGGACATATTAAGGATACATCGTATTTATAGGTTAAAAGTATGAATGTAGTTAGAAGAAAAATATATTATTTTGAAAACATAAAGCCATGATCTAGGCGCATAAGACAAAGAATTTAAATTCATTGTTTTAAGCGCCTAATTCATGATTTTGGTGAAGGATTACAATTAAGTTCATTAAATTTTATTTTGCCACTATTAATTTTACCTAGTGAATGGGAAAAGGTTAAAGTGATTTGTTACATTGATTACAAGTACTAGAGCTATTAAGGAGTGACTGAAATGATCAAGCTACAATGAAGAGCCATTGAAATTTAATGAAAAATTAATGAAAAAAGATAAAATAGGTTGAAGCTACGGTAAAAATTGACTGTAACGTCTTTTAAAATATAAAATATACAAAAAAAACAAATATTCTTTATTTATTTTGGTAAGCAATAAAATATTTTCAAATAAGTTATTAAGTTCTAAAATTTATCTAACTACATTGGAAGAAAAGTGATTAAAATTTTGGAACGCTTACGATTTGTTCAAAGTTTTCTAATTTCATAGGGACGTCTTTGCCATCGTTTGTTTTATTTATCTTTGCTAGCTATTTATTGAGGGATCAAACACGTTATATATTTATGTTTTGTAAATTCTATTTAACTAACGAAAAAACATAATTAAATATATAAGGTCCATACCTACCTAGTCGTAATGAATTTTTGAACTAATTGTTATGTTTGTGGAAACGCTTTGAGAATTTAGGCTTCTATGTCTTTTTACTAGAGTACCGAGTTACGCTAAAAAAATGTTTCGATTAGGTTCTCATACACAAAAGGTGTTCAACATTTTGATACCGTACAAAAGCAAAAGTTTTATTCATTCTTTTCAAAAGAGTTGAATCGATTCAGTTTTTTCATCTTTTGTTGATAGAACAGAAATGAGGGCATATAACAGTCATTTAACCATGACCTACTTGTTTTAAATGTGAAGTAAAAATATTGTTCCAATATATTATTGTTAGTTTCGTCTTATCTTAACGTTCAATGATAAATGAATAAAATATGAGGATTTTCATTTGCCATCTATTTTTTAGCAGAATGACCGGCATTGTCATGATTAACAAATCTGTCATTGTCATCTTAACAAATTATTTATCTTTAAAACTTTTTTTAGCTTCATGATTTTTCTCGTAAGGAAGAAAGGCAAAATATAGAAAAGCCAGTATCAAGGTACTCTGTTGTCCATTTCTACCCGAAATCAAGGCATTGTTTTGTGTTACGAAACTAATGACCTATATAAGTCTTACCATTGATAAATTGAAAATATTTGTATAATGATTTAAATCATTTATATAATCGTCGATAGGAATTGAACCCATAACACCGTAAAACAAGCCAGACACGATTCCAATGCGTCACTGATATAACTGTTACTGAAATGAATATCAGCGACAAAGATATAATAACTTAAGCGTACGTATATAGTAAATAGATGATAATATTAAACCATAAATCAACTAATTGAGTAACTTACATAAATTTCACCAAAAAATAAATAAAATTTATGTACTTCCTTATTTGCACGAATAATTTCATACAAGCACTGATATACTGATATACTAACAATACTGTATCAAGTCAAAGTTTGCTAATTTAAAAAAAATGAGAAGCAAATGAGGCATAGACACAAAGACAATTATTTTAATTTTAATAAAGAAAATTCATTGTGCATAGTGCATTAACGTACGCCATTATGATTCAACAGAAGTATTATTTAAAGTAGCGGGCAGACGGGTTTAGTGGTTTGTACGTAAATAGGTAAATGTTACGATTTCCCCCTTATACGATACGATTGACCTACATCAGTACGGTGAACTTATTAAAAATGAAATACTTCTAACTTAACTCCGAAATTCTAGTAAATCTTGTATGTATGTATTAGTAGTACGTTTTGCTTTGTAATAATTGTTATATATCTATAATATAAGTTTTTGCTCTAAGAAAATTAATTACATAATTAAAAATAATAATAGATAAACGACTTTAGAAATATAACTACAATAAAAAGCAGCTCACGTCTACCTAGTGTCAAGACACTCCGTTCTCCACTTTCCTCCTGAATTCAAGGTATTTTTTTGTTGAGTGGCGTTACTTACCGCCGTGATTAATCTTCTTACCAGGGATATACTTAACCCTGGTAAGAAGATAAATCACATATATGATTTTATAAAGTATTTGCATATATATCATTATCTAAATATACAAAGTAAACCATTGTGAACCATTATGCATATCACAATTTATTCTCTACGTTATTCGACGTTCGACGCCCCCACACGAAAAGATAAAACGAATTACTCTGTATGCTATTATGTTATAAAATTATATTATCATGGCAATACCATGTTGAAGATATGGTAACACACGGCTAAGCGAATATAGACCGTGTCGGGACATAAATACGCTTCTAATGTGATTCCCTTCTTGTACATTGTAGGTGAAATCAAATTTTCCACACTTTAAGAGCCGTTTCCTTGGCGCATGATAAAACATCGACAAGATGGCGAGTGATAGGTACTTTTTGATAACGAACTCTCTTTAATGAGAAGCGTTGAAAACGTTTTTGTTGGCCTTAAGTAATAAGTTGTAATTAGTGCACTGTGATATATGATTAATGTGGATTTTTTTAATGATTTAATTAATTGTATTAAATTGTAATAAATAACACTTAAAGCTCAATTCTTTTAAATGTAAACTTGCAAAATGAAATTAAATGAAAACTTTTATACAGTAAGTTTTCGCAATCGCTTTAAGGTGTTAAGGCTCGTAAGGAAATTCAACACGCTTGAAAGTTTATACCACGTAGATACGAACTCCTAGGTTTTCCGATTACCAACTTGAGATTAAAGATAGCGGGATACCTTATCGAAACACGAATAAAATTTTCCTTGAAATGTTAGCCATGTATAACTTAGTATGGATATAAAATTCATTTCTGATAAGTGTCAAAATTGGCGCCTCCGTCGAGTATATGATAACATAAAATTATCACTATGACTGATATGAAATGACAAGGAAATAATATATAGATTTTTTAACACAAATTATACACTTTCTTGTCTAATTCCTTAAAAAATGGAACACATAGGAAAATAACCGCATAACTTAAAAACAGAACATACGATAGTAACATACATTATAGCATTATAAACGGAGTTATAACATAAAAAATTGAATTGATAAGGACCCAGAAAAATTGACAGGGCAGATAGCGAGGCCTTAGCAAGCGGGGTCGTCGAACGGCGTCGGCGTCCGGGCCGGGAGGGGCGACCGTTTCGGCGCGTTATCGATCGTATCGCATACCTTCCTTCGGCCGCAGCAGAGCATCCTCCGAGCGCGCGACTGTCCGCCCGGCGAAGACTTCAACCTGGCTAGTTTGCGCCACTGCATGAGGATAGCTAACGGGGCGCGTGCTTGGGCGGCCCCGGCGCCATCGTGCGGTCGCCTCGTACGCGGCCGGAGCGCGCGAGCCTTCCTCGCGGAGTGCCGTAAACCCGCCCCCGCCCTAGCGCATGCGCCCTAGCACTGGCTTCTATACACCCCTACATTTACTCACCACGATTAATAATTCCGGCTACGCTGCCAGTGCGTATGTGGGTTAGTTTTTTGGCGATCGATGCGATTATTTCGGTGCGAGTTTCCTAGACCGATGCAACGAGACGACCTATTAATCGCTTTTCTAGATGCATGTGGTGAAAGGTCAATGAAACGTTTGATGACAGTTTTTTATTTTGCTAGTTGGTGTAGGGGATGAAATGAGATTGATTTGATGGAGTTTTTATATCTTTCTATCTTAAATGTAAAGCGTAGCGAAATTGCTTATATATTTGATACAGATAAAATAAAATTTATTTTTAAAAATATTCTTTATTAACAAACTTAAATATGTATACAACGAAAATAACATATTTTAATTTTAATTAAAGTTACATCTATTGTTACTTAAATAGAGTACCTAAAAGTTTATAAAAATTACCGTCATATTAACAAAAAGCTTAAGCTCTAGTAAGCAATCGTAAATAAGTAAAATTTAACCGCCAGCATAAAATGTTAAATACAAAACAAATTTTAGTATGAAGGTATGTAATTAAAAGGACCACAAGTTAAATACATTGTTAGGATGATAATAAGCCATAGCGATGTAGATATAACTTCCGGCGGCCATACAAAGAGCCGACAAAACCACATGGGGCGCCAAACTCTGTGCCTACTTGCCGTCCGCTTCCCGCTTTCCTAAATTAATGGAATTTCAACGACCCTTTTGGACGTACTTGCACGCGTCAAAATTGACACATCAGGCAATTACGTCAATTAAAGGGGGAATACATAATGCAAGCCGAGTGGACATAGACAATTATTGTGATTAGCGTCAGCTACACGCTGAGTACAAGAGGAAAGAAGCTAATGACAACCAAATTATAATATAATGAAAAAAATATTACAATTAAATTAGAAATTCATAAAGTAAAAACATTGAGACCATTTATGGCGCAGTGAAATAGCGTCTGACTAAACTAGATTAGTTATGGGTTCGATTTCTACTAGGGGAATGATTTTATTTAAAGTTATTTTCATTTCCCGCGTTAGCACTTTAGACAATGCATGGCGCTGAGTTCCGCCACTCTCTACTTAGGGTAAAAAGAGTGTAGACCGCCTTGATAATAGAATCTGACCCTGCTATGCTGTAAAAAGCGTATAGAGTTTTTTTTTTCTTTTTTTTCATACATTAAACTTTAGGTTCATTTTTCTGTAGAGAGGACATTTTAAATATATTTTGATATATTTTTTTAAAAATCATCTTAACTCTAGAATATGCATACTTACTCTCTTAATATCGGTTAAGTAAGCACCACCCATTTCAAATATCTTTAATTTTTCAGAAGGCCTTTTATATGTAAATTCTTAGGCGGAAAGTTCTTAATTTCGAAATAGCGTGGTGTCCCCTACCAGAATTGATTAAGGCAATTTGGTAAATTGTTTTTATTTTAGTTTCTTTGGCAGCGAAGACTAGCTGAAAGCCTTTTGTGATAACACACTTGATAGTTCATTTTACACATAGATTTAATAATCTTTCTTTATTTAGTTGTTGGTAGTTCCTTTATTTGTTAAGATATTCATGTCTGGTACAATATTTTATAATTGTTTCATTTAAAATTATACTATTAGGAACAGTACTACCTAGAAGATCCCGGAAGAAAGTCAGTCACCTAATTGTTGTTTTAAAATGTAATCTTCTTAACAATATTTTGTGTACTTTTAACGGCATATCAGTATTATAGGTACCTACATAGTAGTCGTAAAAATGATATTGTATATTGCTTAGTATACTCTCTCTTAAAATTAAATTTATTTGTTGAAGTGGTAAATTTGAAAACCGGTATACAATAGCTGCATTTTACTTTAATTAGGCCAAGAGAAAAATCTTTATTATACATTTTAATCTTACGGCAATTCAGTGGATGATGTTTCTGAGATGATGCGATAATAATTGCTACCATAATTTTCATATTCATGATATCCATGATGTCAAATCCACAATTGAGATAAAATTGACTAGAAAAAACATTCAAATACTAAATATATTTATCACTAAATTAGGCATAATACTTTACTTAATACTTGGTAAATCAAAAAAATAATCATTAAGAAGGGGTGCCTTTGAACACAATCTGTTCGCGACATCTAGTCTGCGTTATGATTTTCCCTTAATGGAAGCTCAGGCAACCCGTCAAATTGGAGGGATGAAGTTTGAAAGGGGATAAAAAACGCGCGATTACGTGAATGATCAAAAGAACCTACTTGTGATTTACAACGTTTCGGCTAAGTTAACTTTTTCCAATATAGGCGGAGAAGTAACGATTTTTAACGTTCGATAAATTAGAGCAGAGCCTGTTATTTTATAAGAAAATACGTGATAAAACTTTTTTTTCTAAATTTATTTGCTTTTAATAAACTTTGGGTTTTCTGGCCTGTACCAAGTGTTATGATAGACTGTTTGGCACTGTTCATATTAAAATAAATTGAATGCAGCAGGGTCATCTGATGGAAAGTGAACACCTCTACTCGCGGCCTCGTGTAAAACCAAAGGACATAGTAGGTCACAAGGTGCATCAAGGCTGGTAGATTTTTAAGTTAGAGATGTGCCTTTCAAAGGTGTGGTACTGTCACTACCGCTGGTATACCATTCCAGTTAAATGGAAGGTGGAAAGCAGTTCCTACAAAACCGCAAATAGTGTTACTTGTATAGATGATGATTTAAAGAAAGATCATCTGGATATGAGATTCTTTTTAATTGCCACCTAATTTTCAGATCAAACTCTCCACCGTCGCACTTACAGCTGCTTATAGTCATCTATCCTAGATTTGGGCCCCATTCATATCGAACCTAATTAGTTTCCGAAATAGTATTTAATTCTGTATGTAAGTAATAGTACAAATATTTTTAAGAAGTAAATAATATACAGTTCACTGTTATAATATGATAATGCTTCCATTGCCTTTACTTTGGTATTTACAACATAGAGCATGTCCACTATTGAAAAAGACATTTAAAGATGCTAACAACATAAATAAGTTGTAATAAAGCGTATAAGAATTTCGACGCAGCGGCTAGTAGAACGCATGGCTCAGTGGTGAGAGCGCCTGAACGGTATTCAGGAGGCGCGGGTTCGAATCCCGCTGCGTTCAAATTTTTATACGTTTTCTTTAAATGTCTTTTTCAATTTTCCTAAGTGTGGAATAACACTTTAAAAATGTTTAAAAGCATGTCCACTATTTTATCCTTGCACAGAATGCAGATGTACCTATTATTACCTGCAAATACGTCTTATTTTCATAAAAACTTTATTAACAAAATAGTATTCTAGAATTCGCAAACCACTAAAATATGAAAGAGACGTATTAATATCGAAATCGTTGACCGAAAATAATCCATAGTAGGCTTATCTTTAACTTAAATAACTCTTGCACATAAAGCGATGTCCTTATAAATTCGGTCACTGGAACGTGTCCAAGTCTTTGCTGGGTAAAAAGAAATCCTTAAAATGTCTTTTGAAAGATGATAGCGTCGAACTACTCTTCTCAAAAGCACCTGTAAAATATAATTTAAAACGAATTTCAATTTTGTTGTATCAAGGACTTACTGTATTTCGTGGAGAGGACACAGAGATCACCAGTTTTTTATATTTACACCAATTAAAGCGTTAGTTACACTGTACGCTAGGCCGTAGCGGAACAGTATCTATTTAACTGAAAACGCGATTGAATGTGGGTTCGATTCTCACTCGGTGGAATTATTGTATTTAAATTACTTTCATTTCTGTTCTCTGATATCTAAGATAAAGCGCGGCCTTGAGTTCCACCATTGAACAAAAAAATGTCTTGATTTCTAGCGGAAAGTGCAGAGCGAAGTTCCTTGACACTAGGTTATCTTTTACGCCCTGCTATGAAAGAAAAAGCGTGGAGATTAAACCTTCGTGAGTGATATAAGTGCGATATAACAAAGCGGATAACACAATAATACAAATATAAATACTATTTTTTACAATTGTACTATTTAAGGATTTAAATAAATATTATATTTTCGTCCAATAAATAGTTATATCGTAGTAAATAGAACGTAGTGATAATTTTTTTATAGATTAAGGACCCGAATAAAATAAAAAGAGGATTTTAATTATTTATAAAAGGACTTTTATTATGACTGCTGACATGCCACACAACGACAAGGTACACATTTTGTTTTCGGATAGATGTCTTCAAAGAATGAAACAAACTAGCCTAACTAAACTAAGGAGACTAAAAATTAATTCAAGTGGAAATCAAGTCCATCTACATTATTTATTCAGTTAGACATTTATCTATTATGCCTTGATAGCAAAAAAATGAAAACTTAACCAAAACTTGTATATTTTAGTACAAATATACTGAAAAATATTTTTTTGTTATGACGAATTTGATTACAGTTGTAAAATAAATCTTACGCACAGCCAAAATTCAGCCATCATTGTGTATTGTAACAATACCTAGATATAATAATCATTAGACAAATTTAATATATAAACATAAACTCAATGGACATGAGTATTTAAAAAAAAACACTTTTTGACAAAAGTTCACTTTTAGTAATCATTGCAGTAAAAGGTAAATCTTTTTTAATATAATCAAATTAAGATTTTGAAAAATGTATGCCTAATGTTTTTAATCTGATTTGCTGTTTTAAAAAAATATTCGTTCATTAAGTTGGATCAAAAGTATTTTAAATATCTTAACTGTTTTTGTTAAGATGCTAATAAATGCATTAAAATTTTAAAGATTTCCAATAAACAGTAGGTATCATCAAATATCACAAAAATTTCATATTCTTCCAACATACACTCCATTATATCCTTAGTCTGAATTAGAAACTTAATTGCAAAATTCATGTCCACATTTTGCCTAATCAGAGCAGGATATATATTAGATAATTCATACAAAATAATATCCATTATTAATTGCACAATTATTGTGCTCAGATATTGACTTACTGTGCCCTAACACAGTAAAATTACTTAGACATTGTTAAAACTTTGCATTATATTAAATGTCAAGTATTGTAATGACTGAAAGTTGAATAAAGAAAGCTAATATTAAGAAGGACCTCTATAGCAATCCATCAATGGAATTTACTGCCAGACCTATCTCATTGCAAAACAATTTGCCTGTGAATCACCAACCAAGTGTAAGCCTACACTTGGACTACAGCATTAAAATGGTATGAGCTACTTTCTATCTAAACAAATTTGAAAAGATCTCACTTCAAAAGCTGCATTTTGAAATACAAACTACAAATTAACTAATGACAGCTCTAGACCGACCAGTTTTTTTTAGTAAATGCAGCTGATGATTTTCTGTTCAGAAAAATGTTTTAAGGCATTTAATGAAAAACAGTTACTCAATTTACATATTTAACTTGATTTGACATAGAATTGTACCCAAAAAACACTAAATTTAATATTATACATATAGAACAATAGCTTATAATATTAATAAAAAAAGAAACAAAGATAATATAAAATTAAACAAAGCATTTTAAAAAGTATACAAAATTAATCAAGGGTAAGTATAACATTTCTCACTATTTATGTTAAGAAAACAGAATTCATCAGAGTATAGTGTAAATCAATTTACAATTTTTAATGACATAACTTAAGTTTCAATAAGCTACATACTTAACCTCGCTTTAGTTGTAGAAAGTTAATTATAATAAAGTTACTAATAACTTTATGTGTATTCTATAATACATTAATGTTCATTTAATAATATTGAAATGGACACATTTGTCAAATGTAAAAGTCATTATCACAATAACAAATATTTACATCCTAAACAACTGAATGTAACAGTTTATTGATTTCAAATGTTTATTGTTTTTGAGCCCTCTTTAAATGTTCCCAGGGATCTTTCAACATCGCAGGATGAATATAAGCATCAATACTTCTGTTTTCTCGACCATAACTGCTATTTTGGTCACTCTGGAATATAAAAATATTAAGCTATTAAATATTCCTTGATACATAACATTAATAGTAAAATAATATAAGGATAAATTTACTAACTCCGAAGCTGTTGCTGTGTTGGGAATTATTGCGCCAATGTTTTTGATAATGACCACGCTGATGATGTTGTTTCTTTTTAGGCCAATTGTTTTGAAAAGAATTTTGTTGATTTCCATTTGTTCTATTTTGCCATTTTCCTTGAACAGGTGTACTTTGATTTAAAGGAATAAAATCGTCCGACATATTTTTTGGTAATTATATTCACTTTTTAAAAGCAACAGAAGACCCGTGTTACGAAAATATTACCAAAGAGCGACTACAACAATAATACAAACTTTGAAGCTTCAACTGGTTATCTGTCAACTTTGAGTGATAATTGACAATTAAAACTGTCAATGGTATCTGTCTATGCTTGAAGTAGACAATTAGTAGGGGAACTTATTCAATTTACATAAAACATCGATATTAATTCATAATGACTTAGAACCTTATTGTGTTACTATTTTAGTCACCTAATAAACTACAAACATATTTATGAAAAAAACTTTCAAAACAAGAGTTGACAATAGAACTTTAAAAGTAAATTTTATCACTAAATATAATCGAGAAGTTAAATTGCATTGGCGTCGTAAAAACACGCTTATAACTAAAAAATCCTTAATTGTAAGATAAAATTTAAAAATATCTTTATATTTTAAAAGTTAAAATTGTGGGTATCATGATATACGAAATAAGTTGTTCAATTTTACATTATATGAATGACATATCAGATAACTGAAATCGATTACTTTATAATTATGAAACAGATTCATTGAATTCAGTATACTTGTTTATTAAGCAATATAGTTCTATTAGAAGCTGTAACAAAACATTATTTTTTTTAAATATCTGGTAAAATAGAGTTACAAAATACTTTTTAAGTAAAGTTACAAAAACGTTTTTTTAAGTGCTTAATATTGTAATTTAATTTTTATATTATCTATGTTACTATTCTTTGGCCAATAAGCGCGATTCTAGCGCAGTGTAATTTTTTATGTAGGCAAAAAAACAAGATATTTGGGCCCAGATTCGTACTTCACTATAAGTGTTTTATTTTTTGTAAATCTTAAACAATGGTTTAGTGACTTACTTTTCAACTGTTTACACATTCTTTGGAAGCTGGATACCGTAAAATGTGGATTCCTTCGAAATCTCCAAAATTAGCCGTCGGTAAGATTGACGTTTGGATTCAATCAGCAATACATCCTGCACAATTACAGGAAGCGTAAATACATGTTATGAATTTTTAATTAATTATTTCCGACATTATTTTATCTATAAATAGAAGCTTTATTCCAATTATATCATTTGTTCAATTAATTTTTATCTACGGCGAGAATATAATTTAAATACATGTAATCAACATGCAAACTTAATTACTTTGTTTATTTTTGTACACTTATATTAAAATATTTATTTTGTATTAAAATACTATTTATTTAAGAACACTGAATACTGAATATAAGTTTCTATGCAAAATGTCTTTTTAAACTCAAATTAAAATATTTTTTTTGGTATGTTTTTAAAGATTTTTTTTTACCTAAAATATAATATAATATATACTTAAAAATGCATATTAAACATTTAGTTTCTATATTAATAAAACGAAAATACTCTCTTTATATTTCAAAACAATGAGAATTATTCATTGCCTTTTACTTTTGTTTATAAAACTTTGCTTTTCACAAAATTACTTTTATTGTTTAAGCCGTATATAACTGGAAAGGAGATGTTCGATCAGGATTACCACTTGAAATTGGAGAATCAGTACAAATTTTAGAAGAAAATGGAGGTAATATTTATTATAAAATACTGAGATTACTATGATAGCAGTAATAATAACTTTTTTTTACTAACAGATATATTAGTATACTTATAAGTATTTTAAATTATATATAAGTAATAAGTAATAATTATTCTTTACATTAAGTGTTTCTTGTAATAACTTTATCTTTTGAATGTACTTAATACAAATCATATGTAACAGGTTATATATAATTGATTATTATCTAAAGTAAGTACTGCTCAATATAAATTGTTAATATGCAACTTCAAACATAATATATTATCATAGGTATTTTATTTTAACAATATCCACTACCATGACTACCGTATGAAAATGATTTTCTTACGCTTACTTATATTTTGTCCATAAAATATTACTTAAAAATTGTTGCAATTAATTGCATGATGCAGCTTAGCAAGTACCTACAAGGTACAATTCAAATTTGTCTTGCTTTTTTGATACTTATGTTAGTTTTTATACACTTTGAGAAGATTGGATTTTTACATCAAACATTGTTAGACAAGTATTTAAAAGTGTATGCCGAGAATATTCATTCTCTTTTCGCATATACTAGATATATCGTATATTTAGTAGGGTCCAATAGTCCACTTTGTCTTGCCAGACCAGAAAGATGAAAATGATTTAAATCTTTCCCTTATATATAAAGGCTGAACTTACAAGTATATTTTTTGATATAATATTATTGTACTACAAAAAATGAAAACTATTTAATAGTAAATATATATTAACATTAATTTCAGGCTGGTTCCGTGGATTTAGTACAAAAAATAGGTCAGCGTGGGGTATATTCCCAGCTTGTGTGGTATCTATACGACCGTGTACCGTTAAAGGTACAGGGGCTTCAGCTATCGCCGAGCTAAAGGATGACCCTTTGGTACGCGAAATTGCATGTGTTTTGAGAGAATGGGCTAGATTATGGAAGAAATTATATGTGGTAAGTGTTTTCTTATTTAAATATATACAATATGCAATGTATAAATGCAATTAATATAAGATATACCTTAATAGTGTCAAGACATTCTAATTCCGAGACATTGTGTGTTGATTGACAATTTTTCTAATCAGAATGGAGAAATCTAAATAAACTAAGTTTATTAAGGGTATTGAACCTACAACTATTGCATTTACAAAAAATGCACCCCTGAGGGTTGCAATATAACGTAATAGTTCACGCGGCTAAGCCGCGAGCGGGCCGCTAGTATTTATAATATACTGAATTATTTAATCTGAAAATTATTTAATATATTGCTAACCTAAGCCTACTACAGGGAAATAAGTCGTTATAATATTGGTGTTAACTAAGTCTGCACAAGATAAAATGCACCGCTCGTTCCTTCTGCTATTCAACATTTCATCAAGGCGTATTAATATAAAGATTTAAATGATTAGCTTCTCATAAATTATTCAGCAATATATAAACGATGTGTGAAAATACTTCATCTCTTCCTAGCAACTTGTTTAAAGAGTACATTTATTTACTTAAAGCCGAACATTTAAAAAAAAAAAATATGCGTCACTAAATTTGTCAAACGAACAAGTAACAATAGATATTAACAGTTAAAACAATATTTAAAAGATTGTTAAATTCTAAGAAATATAATACAGCAGAAAATACTAAGTTTCTTTGTTTATATACATCTGAATCATAGATCATTATGCCTCTAATGAATGTAGATACCTGTTTGTTCGACTCACGATTGTCATTTACACTATCTTACCTCAGTTTGTAAAGTGTAATAGGAAGAAACCATTGAATACTTCCGTTTAAGAAGGTCAAGTGAGCCTGTTGTGGCGCAGTGGACACCGTTTGACTGTCAATGCGGTGGTTTTGGGTTCGATTCTTAGTCGGGATAATGATTATATATTATTTATCCGCTTTCGTACCTTAGATAAAGCGCGGCTCTGAGTTCCGCCACTTAAAATGTCTCGATTTCGGCTAGTATGTTTTGTGGAGAGAGAGTGTCTTGACACTAGCTTCTCTCTGACTATCCTGCTATGCGGGTAAAACGGTGAAGGTCAATGGGGTTGGCCAGAGAAGGGCTTTATACATTAATTTGTAGCGGCAGTATTATGTTTACTTACTAAGTGTTATTATTGTATTAATGACGTATTTGTATAGCTATCGAGAATAAAATAAAATTAGCCATTGTATACAATGAATATAAGGTTTATATGTGGTTTTCCATGCGGTTTTACTGGATAAAGTATTTATTTATTGATGTATATTCTATGGGATACTATAGAATACCGACATAATAATAGTACTTACTTACAAAAAACACATACAGAACGACATCTCATTTTTTTTGTTATGTAAAAAGTTCAAAACTTCTTAATTTGATAACTTATATAATATTTATTGGCCAACATGACACAGTGCTAGTGTCTGACTATAAACGTGACTGGTTGTGGATTTGATTTCCATTCGTGGATCTTAAAATAAAACGCGACGTCGAACCATCAGACGTATACAGTTAAAAAAGAGTATAAAATATTAAATTGGGGCCAGTCGTGGCGTGTCACGAACGTGTGGCTGTAAATGACTGATTGTGGGTTCGATTCCCACTCGAGGAGTGGAAATATTTAATATTTCCATTTCCTTCGCTCTGGTATCAGAGGCAAAGCGCGGCGTTAAGATCCGCCACTTAACACGCAATGTCTCCGAATTCGGCGGAAAGTGGGGAACGGAGTGTCTTAATACTAGGTTCCCTCTGCCTACCCTGCTGTGGGCGGGATACAGCGTGAAGCTAAAATAAAATAAAAAAGATTAAAAATAAATAAATAAATATTAAATCATATTATTTTTATTATTTCACGTAGTTAGCAATAGTAGATACGTTTCTATTGCCCATTTTAGAATAACTACATATGATGATACTGGTAAATCGAGCAATACTTTATCGAGGGCTCGCAATCCGTAATTACCATATATGTACTAGACAAGTTCTAACTTCACGTAGCGTCGACATTTTTAAGATATTCCTGTTAAAGATTACAAGAAAAAAATAGATTTTATACTGATTTTCGAGTATTTTCTAATTACACCATTGAGAATAGTTGACACTTGACTGAATGTACGCTTAAGTTATGAATAGATCCAAAAGTGTTTAAACTTTTGTGAAGCGGCGTGGTATTATATTGCTTTGAAATGTATACGACTTTAAATCCTTAATTGTGATTAGTCTTGTCTGCGATTAATGGCAAAAGCTTTAAATAACACTCAACGCTAGTTTAAGTCTTCCTTACTCACGTTTCATTGTATTAGTAATAAGATAGTTTGGTTGTAAACCATTTATTTCAGTTACCCACTTAGAAAGGTTTTTCAAACAGAACCTAGTGTCTAGGCCAGTGATTCTCAACCACTGTGCCGCGGCACTTTTGTGTGCCGCTAAGTTTCAAAATGTTAATATTATAAATATATCATTTAAAATCTTTTTCTTAATCTGTTAAATTATCATATCGTTAAATATGTGCCGCAACAAAAAAAAAGGTTGAGAATCACTGGTCTAGCTATGCATTTACGTATTGAATGGCGAAACTCAACGCCGCGCTTTGGAAAATGTGAAAATGAAAATAGTATTTCCTAAAGAGGTATTGAACCCACAACCAATAGCGTTTACAGTCAAACGCTATCCCGCTGCCTCAAGGTTGTCACAATAATTCCTTGCTAAAATAATAAAATGGTTAGAAAATATTTTATTTTCCCTAAAATATTTATGTGCGAGTACGCATATAACAAATGTATGCTAAATGAGGTCATATCTGCTGAGCATAAATTAAAATATCTTAACACAAACATGTCTGACAGGAAATTGTAGTGTATTGTAAATTTCACTGTTATTTTTTCAGCTCTTAGAGCAATGTTCAAAAAAGTTTTCCTTAAAACTATTTTTGTATTTTGTCTAATCTGCTTAACTTTACATTCGATTACCAAATACTGTAATAGAAAATGACTAGTGGCGCCACCAAACCTTCAATTTCGACATGCTGCGCTTGCGAAATCTCGGGTGCCGTTAGCATATTGAGCGAAACGGGTGCATCTTAGTTAATGTCTACGGAAAAGTATATTTTAAATGATTATTCTTCATAGTCATAGAATTTCAAAAACATTTTTTTTTTACAAACCATCGGACGGAACTGACGGAAACCATATTGGGCGAAGCGAGCACATCTATTAAAATTAATGTCTATGGGATACTATATTTTAAACGATTATTCTTCATCGCCATGGAATTTTTAAATTTTTTTTACAAACCATCGGACCATCAGCCTTAATAAGCTCGCAAATTTTGTAAGGCTCGGTTCAGCCGTTTTTAATTGATACGCTCACAAAGAATGCAAAGAGCCTCTAGTAGAGCGCTACGCTCGTTTTGCTTAATTATTTTTGTATAAAACTTCTACATCTGTAGTAACATACCTATATCATTTATAGTAACATCGGAGGACAGCAAGACCACGTCTTAATAGGCATTTTAAATATTACGATTTTATTTTCGATTATTTTTAATGTATGTTTTTATATTTCAAAATATGTACGGTAAAATATATAACGGTTGAACAGTTCCTTACAATTCAATTTTATGAAATACTGTCTTAAAATTCCAAATGTACATATAGATGCACCTTACATTATGTAAAAAAATAATTAATTAGTAAAACAAATAAAATATATGCTTGTCTAGTTGTGCTGTAATACTTACTAGTAAGACACTTGCCTTTATATCAAGGCTTAATATCTCAATTACGTATAATTGTCTTGAAACTTGAGTACATGTACATTGTTAAAATAATACTATCTTAATCCCGCAGCTATGCGCGTGTAGAATAGAGATTATACTTAAAAGATTTTAAAAGAGTGAACCTACTTAATTTAAAAATAATTTTTGTCAATTTTCATTTACATAAAAACATGCCGAACCCTCGAAAATTTTCACTTCCTAAGGAAATCTCTTTTATTGAAATTTCTTTAGAAATCCTCAGTAAAACGCATTTATGTACAAATATGACAAGAAACATTCGTAAATTTGAAAGTAGAATTTTCATAAATCCTTAATAAAATTTTATATTTTCAACTTCAGAAATAGAAGACTTCCTTGTAAAGTATTTCAAACTCTTAGAGATAAAATTTGGAAGTTTTAATCAATAAAATTACAAACTTTTAACTTTTACTAGCGTAAGGAAGTACCCTTTGAGGTAAAATATAAAAATAGATATACATATGTATACTATTTTTTAATCGTTAGCGCTAACAAATTTTCAAATAGTAGGTCAAAACTATAAATACATATCTTTTAAAATGCTTTAAAACTGACCGATTTTCACATAAACTTAAACCTAAATTTTCCTCTTTTGTGGTGGTTTCCCAAAAATCCTCTCTTAGTATAGACAGCCGTCTATTCTACTTAACAACAGTTTTGCTCTTCAATAATGAATCAGTCAGTAAATGAAACAGAATCATTTATTTTATAAGTATAAATCTACTTATTTTCTTACATCATTGCAATATTATACAATACAATCGTCTAATTGATTTTAAATGACATAAATAGTTACTCACATAAACTACGCCAATGTTATAAAGTTCAACGTAAAGTTCTGGGATAAAGTAATATAATATGTAAATACTATAATAAGTTCTTATTTCTTTATTTATATTCTATATTAAAACTGGTATTCGAATTATAGTTCGTCAATATGTCAATAACAAACTATATTTAATTTATTTAAGGCATTGCATACGTATTTTTTAACTAGACTATCACGACTAGCGACTATGACAGCGTGGTAAACTATTGTATTCATAAAAAAATATATATTTAAAAGAGCGTATTTCCTGATGATGGTACACACATTTTTCAGTTATTGCGGACCATTTCATAAAATAAGATTTAAGGTGCAAATAATAATTATAAACTTCTAAACCGACTGTTTTTAATTTAGTTAAGAAATTTTCACGTGAACATTCTTTAACAAGCTGTGGTTCTAATTTTATTGAGAAAAAAATAGGTATATTCAGTTTTATTGTTGTAATAGAATATTAATGTATAATATCTTAATTTATTGTATATGTAGCGACAATTAACAATTTTGAAGTTTTGACGAATAACTTTAAACTCAAATCTATTGAAATTCAAATTTTTACGATATGTCACTTTCATACACCCTCTCATGTATTAATACTTTATTTCTGCAAAAAATATTTTTTTATCAAAATTTCCTTTAAAATTAGGTAACTTTTCTCATTTTAGGAACACGAAGAGTACAGATTCGGTGCAGTGGCAAAGGTTATGCGCGAACTCCTAAGTGGTCGACGCGCCCTTTTAACTGGAACCTTAACTCAGGATCAAACAAGAGCACTGCGATTGAAACTTGTTGCGAAGTTAGATTGGGGCAATAGGTAAGTAATTATATTTTATTTGTCTTTACTTAATTTTATGAGAGACTCTTAAATAACAAATGATTATAAGGCGGTGTTATGACTAGATAGCCATCTTTTACAAACAATTGCTCTTCGAGAGAAAGCACTTTTTTGTTTATTAATGTTACGATATGGGTATGTCTAGATTAAATTTAACTAAAAAAAATATTTAATTACCATCCCAATAATTGGTCGTTGCGCGTGCAGTACCTGCTGATGAAAAATAGCTTGTACATACAGCGTAACATAAGCTGGTAACTAATTGTAAGTCCTGAGTCACTTTTGTTCGCTTTGTATACATTAACAATATGAGGGTGTATTTAAACAAAAAAAAACATTATCTCCCCATACTATCTGTGTTACCAAATTATTTAGCTCTTCGTTTCGAATAATTTTATTTAAAAAAAAAACTATTCTTTCGCGGCATTGCAACCGCAATGGCAATGTCTTTTTCGGAATTGATACAGGTAAAGGTTAATGCTTGTGATATGGCACGTAAGCTCTGTTTATCCTCACTTTGCGGGGCGTATTCTAAAAAAACAATACATAATAGAGAATCAGACATTATATATTATTAATAATAGATGTAAATTTTAACTCCGACCTTCATTGTTCAAAAGTCCAATATATGTAAATTTTGGTTAATTAATGTAAGCGAAAAAGAATAGTTAAAGTTAAATATATATAAATTCCTATATATTATATACAAATAGATATAATTTAACTTATAAAATTATATTTTTTGCTATTTACTGCGGGTCCTCTCAGTTCATCTGTGTGTGACTCATATATGTGATTTAGTTCCATCAAAACTAGAAAAAATGATTGTTTAATATACTTTCCTTTCCCCGCTCTGGTAAGACAAGACACGGCGTTAAACTCTGCCATTCTACACGAAATGTCTCAATTCCAGCGTAAAGCGGAAAACGGATTGCTCTGACATTAGGTTCTCTTTACCGTGCCTTACGGATGACTAAAACTGAAAAATGAGGCCTGCCAGGACTGTGGATTTTTTCTCCTCATATACAAGTACATGAAACTTGCAAGCAGTACCAACAAATTAACGATATACACGTAGGAAAGGTTGGTAAGAAGAAAAGCATGCGGGGCACGCGTGAAGTAACGTTTTTTAGCTTTACGCTGTATCCCGCACAGAGCATGGTAGGCAGAGGGAACCTAATGTTAAGACACTCCTTTCCTCATTAATCTTTATAGAACATAGATTTTGAAAATTTTGAATTTACTCACCTGGTTTTTATGAACAGTTTGATTTGTGTTTTTAATTAGTATATTTGATGTCTATAATATCCAGTTTTTGTTTGGCAATCCTTATAGAATATTGTTTTATTTATACATACATATATACTATCCATCAATACGCTTCATTGATGTAAATCTACATTTAGTTCGTCGTTGCCATTAAGTCGTCTTGTCAGATATCTTCTACCAAGCAATAAGAATATATTAGCATTATTATTTTATTTCGTTTACTTGAGGCCAGAATTGAAAAGCTCAAAGATTGGAATATTTAATACATATTTCCATTTTCTTCGTTCTGGTGTCGACAATACGCGGCGTTAATTTCCGTACATGGAGATTAAAGATCACAGCTCATTCGAGCCACTCGGCCGCCACTCAGCACCGCCTCCATTCGTTGTCGACAGGTGGTCCACGGAGTGACGCCGCGTGGTCGACGAGTGACGCCGCGTGGTTCTTTAGATTTAGTATTTGGACACACGGTTTTTATTTATCTAAACAATTATAATTTTAATTTATTCTATTTCACACAAAATCAAAGTCAAATAAAAAGCGTTTCAAGCGTGCGAGCAGCAAGTTATCACCCAGTGGTCCACTCGCGGCTCACGACAGAGGCGATCCGGAGACGCTACGAAGTTGATGTAGTGAGCGCATGCCCGTACAACATTCATATAAAGAATACTAAACGCGCGAGGCGACACGGTGCCGGGTGGCTCTAGTGAGCTGTGATCTTAGACCAGCAAGTGCGACCTAATAAAATAAATGTAGGATATCGACAAAGAGGCGATCGCCAACCTCGCAACCAAAACAAAGAGTAATAATTCTAAAATCAAAGTAAGTTAAGCTAAGTCACTTCTTATTACATCAGTTATTTGCCTGTAAAAGACCTGTGAAAAGTCCAGTCGTTGCAGAGTAGCCGGAGCCAACAGACAGACAAACAAAAAATGTTATTTTGGCATATGTATTACGCATTTAAAAAAATACGAAAATAATTCCATATCCATGCCTGAAATATTTCTTGCAACTTTTTTATTTATTTATTTATTGGTTTATCACAATAGTATAGTTACAGTATTACAGGTAGGATTAAAATATAAAAGATACATTTGTAGTAAAATACAGCAACCATTCTAAAGTATGTTATGATAAACACCACATGCATAATATATGTATATGTGAGAGAAAAAGAAAAAATGAAGTCACAATTATTCCTTAAAAAATATACAATACTTCCAAGTGAAACCTATAAGGCACAGAAAAAAGTACATAGAATGTGGTAGAGTTTTGTAATAAACAATGCTGTTTGTTGTTTTAAATAAAACACTTTTTATTTTTCATTCGTTTAATTCGAAGACAAAATAATCAAAATTACATTGGAGACAACATCCGAGAAAGTTCTCAAAGTCTTGCTATTGGAATGATACATTTTAGTGTCACTTATAATAAAACATCCGACCATCCATCTACAAAAGTTGTAAAACGATCTAACCAACTTACAATATTAAAAGTATATATAAAATTATATGCACTTTCGCGATACATTATGCAATGTACCTATGTATATTATCATGCAAAATATAGACTATCGTACTATCATTATAATACTACAAAAATGATTATAACTATTTCATTAAACTGGGGCTTATTATGCTATTGGAAGATTATCGAGATTCGTGGAAGTTAAACAGTATTTAAAAATCTTAACTATCTTAATGAATATGGCTAAAATTGACTCAAATAGCTACTTATATCTAAAACGTAAATTTGACATTCCAAAATACAATAATAAGTCCTACGAGATGATAAATGTGAATAATTTTGTCACAAATGCAGTTCTGGCGAGGAAAAACCGAAATACCTGTTAAATGGCACAACAATTTGAGTAAATTACATGAGTATAACAATAGTTTCTACAGAATAAACACCTTTGTCTCTTGCACCAAATTTCTTAACCTAATAAACTAAACATTCATAAAATCAAATTGTCACATGTCTTTTACGAAGAAAACCGTTTGTACTTTATCGACTTTTCTATCATCCTTACTTATAGGAAAATAATATCATAATTAGAAACATATGTCCGTTTGTATGTATTGTCAATAAACAAGCATGCATTCATTATTTCTAGGATATATACCTTTTGTCAGTGGTTATCCTTGTACAAAGGCTAACCCTTCAGGACAAAATGTTGGTGAGTTGATGATATGTATGCGATTCTTTATATATTGATAAAACATCATTTCATTCTTATCACAATATGTAACTTATACATTATAATAACGTAAAATGTTAGATAAAAGAATATAGTATACATAGAAATTTCGTATACCTACGTTATACAGTAAAATTTCCTGTGTGACCCTAGTTTCATCCAATTATAACTACCCAAACAGTCTTAAACGTTTAGAACAACAATAAATTTCATTTAAACATATCCAATTGTTCACCTTATAAAACAAAATTATTTTCCCTAATTTTAATGCATTCAAATTGTCTTAAAATTAAAGTGGGCCCTAAGTGTCAAAGGCAGGCATATGAGTCCTTACGAGTCTTTTATGTAGCAAAAACTTCATCTATCTAAAATAAGGAATGTCATGAAATTAAAATTCGCATACTGAAACATTACAACGTACACGTTACTACTAAAGTAAAAATGTTGAAATATTATATAATTTATAGGCAATGTATCCTTAAACTGAAACAATATTAGGTCAAACACAAATTTTAAGAAACAGCCATGAATTACTTTTAACTAGTGAGAGAATTCCTAAAAAATGTATTTGAACTATATTTGATAGTGATTACAAAATTAGGAGATGTATTGCTTATATTTTTCACTTTACGTCTCAGTTTCTTTAGAGAACTTGTCGATGTCGGGGTAGATAGGTGCCATCTCTAGTGTAGAGGGCGCTGACGGTGGGTTAGAACCGAGGTGAAGTCGACGTGCTAGCTCGTCCAATACTTCGCCAAATACACGAAGGGAGATGTTTTGACCGAGCAAATGCAGGAGAAGGAAATCACCAACCTGTAAAAAGAAATTTAGAGATTAGTTTTTATTCACTATGAAATATTTTTTTGATGAAAAAATATATATTGTTTTTCTTTTAAGTTTTAGTCATAGTGGGTAGTAATGTAGAATATATTTATTTATGTATGTATATATATTTTCAAGATAATTTAAAAAGAAATATTCAGACATGAAAACTTACTGTAATTGGAAAAATATGACAAAAAATATCATACCTGAGTTTTTCTAACGAGAGCCTCAACTCCATTAGGAGATCCAAAACGGAATCGCCTCTTAAGAATAGTCTCGCGAGTGCTTGGCAGGAGGATGACGGCAGCAGAGTACACAATAGCCAATCCAGAAACAATAGACAGAATGATAAACCTGAAAATATTAATAATATATTTGAATAACGTATCTTCTGCCTAATTCGTATTTTATTACCGATGCACGTTAAACTTTGAATCACAATGTAATAATGATTTTATTCGACTTAAGTTCATTCACCGAATCAAGGCTGTATATAATTACGATTAGGCGAAATAAGCGTGTTAAATACAGTCTTTAAAACATAAATTTCGTATAAATGAAGGTTGAATAATGAAAAACTATATTTTGTTCACTTACCAGAACCAAAGGAAGATGAAAATCTTTTCGTTAAGAATATTCAAGGCTAGAACACACAGTGCGTCGTGTTTCTGGATCGTACCAGAAGCTCCGAACTTGTGGAATGTACACTTAGTCATACGAGGGAATACCTCAATCTGTAAACAATTGCAAAAAAATAATATCTAGATCTAATAAATGAGAAAAAAGATACCTGAGTTTGATATTTTTATGATAAGTATGTTATGATAGAATAAGATGTTACGTGCTTCCTTTTGTGGATAATTTATTCACTAAAATTAATGACTCAGGCCTAAAAAGAACATTCGCAAGACACTCAGCGCGATTAGCTGGCGATTATTAGTCAATTTACAGATGTACAACAAGTATCTATATATGAAATCTAAACAGGTTTAATGTATTGTTTAATAGTATATTTACCATAGGATCCGTACGTTGTTCTTGGTTCATGTTTGAGAACTTAACTACATCAGTTCCATAAGACAAGAATGCACCTCCAAGGAAAGTGTCCAAAAAGAATATATTGCCGACCTGAATAAAATACCATAATTAATTTTGTCGTTTTAATATTTAAAATATATCTTTATTTAAACTAATACGACACTTACGACATTAACAAAGTTGAGAACTTCACAGAAGAAATATCCAAAAGAGTAGGTATTGTGCATATGAAGTGTATCAAGCAGATATTGGACCAAGCGGTTCTGTAACATAAAAAGAAACAAATATAAAATTCAGTATTATGTCCCTGACGTTGTTATTTAATAACGTCTTAAGGAATGCAAAGAAGCGTTCGATTTCATTCCGTAACGAGCTGAGGTCAATTATTAGGGACATCGAGTTTTATTAGTACGCTTTATCTTAATTGCACCAATTGATGGTAGGTACTGGCCAGTATGCTTATGATGAAAGAGTACATTAGCACACAAATGTTATTCCTGCGTTTATAATGATACTGTTTACCTAAATTTATGAATAATATTGCTAAGGAAGTTTGTTTCGAAGTATACTTATAGTTGGTGATGCCGTTATTCGTAGAATTGTGAGACAACTTTATAATAACAGAAAATTGAATGAATAACAATGTTTTAACTTAAGCATAAGTTGTTTCTGGTTGTTAAGATGTTTTTTACCTGGCGGTTAGTTTTATCATCTGCGATGGTAGCCAATGTGCCACGCATACCGTCTGATATCATGCGAACTTTGCCTTCTTCCCAGTTCTTCCAGATCCAGTGAGGGACGTAGAAAAGAACTCCCTGTAAAATATAAGCAATACAATATTATACACAACAACTAAATAATACAAGTATCTAACTTTTTATTCTTTAAAGATAAGACATAACAAAAGCGTTAAGGACGGTAATTATTTTGTAAAACAAATGCGATGATAAGGGATGGCAATGAGTTTTAAACAATAGTGGTATTCACCTGAAAGAACAACATGAAAGGCACCCATTGATAGTATGAATGAATGCGTTTCTCTTCTTCGTAGTCGTTGCCGAGCCCCGGGTGGGAGATGCCTTTAGCTCCGCTGTAGGGAAGCGTGAAGGTGTAAGTGATCCAGCAATAAGTATTCAATATATGTGCGGGAACAGCTCCATCGCTGATGCATGAGATCGGGTCACCTATAAAGAGAAAAAATACATAAAAATAAGTACACACGAAATCTCAAATATTATTACTGAAAAATGTACAAATAATAATAATTAAATTATGCACGGTATTCATCGTGGCGCAGTGTGACAGCCGTCTGACTGTTATTGCGATGGTTGTGGGTTCGATTCCCACTCGGGAGAGTGAACATATATTATTTTCATTTCTTCACTTTGGTGTCTAAGATCAAGCGCGGAATAAAGTTATGCCAGTTAACACACGACGTCTCGATTTCGAGCTTAAAGTGGAGTACAGAGTGTCATTACACTAGGTTCATCTCTTTTAACCCTGTTGTGTGGGAAAAAGCGTGAACCTGTCTTCTTTTCAAGTAGCAACAATCAAATATAAGATTGAATTCCATAATATTTATGTTAGATACCTATATATGGAGCAGAAATTTAAATGATGTATCAGTTATTATATTTCTCACGTGTCCTCGACATTGTATCATGTATTGCGGATGGCACTGTTGAGTTTAATAGTGCAGTCGCCCCACCTGCCGTAATTGTATCGACCGTGACTTAAACACCTTGATCGTTTTGACTGTGTATACGTATCTTTATTTAAGTTTTTAATTATTTTAATATGACTAACAAAGCAAAATAACGTTTTTATTTCCTTAAATTGCAATAATAAAATCATGTACACACATATTCTTAGTAACAATGTGCAATAATGATGCAAATTTTCAAAGAAAACAGTTTTGATTTAATACAACATTTATTACTTTATTTCGTAATTGTCAACTAACATACCAATCCTATCTTGGTTAACTTATTGTTAGTAAATGACATTGAACCAAATGTGTTTTGTCATCGGATACACTACCCGTATACATATGATAAATACACTACAGTCTAGTAGTTACTATCGGGTCTTCACTGATATTCTAATTTGGTAACTAATTACAACTAAATATCCCTTAAGGTTAAACACCGTGTCCCATATTTTACCAACCTACCCACATATCCTACCTATGATATATTAGAAAGTTGAACTGTCAAAGAAAATTGTGTAAAGCAAAATTTAGTAAGATGTAAGCAATATTTGTGAGAATTAAATGTAGACTTTGAAGATTAGCACCAATTGAAACCGTCGCTATGTTGCTAATTGCCCTATAACGAGCACTTAGAACAGTTAGAGCATTTATCATCATGTTATTATGAACATGACCTGTCAGCTGCAATGCAAAATGTTGTATCTATTCTTTAATATATTATTTCAATTTCACGCTTTTTACCGCATAGCGTGGTAGTCAGATAACACCAAGTGTACACCACCATACTCCGTCCTCTATTTTCCGCCCGAAATTGAGACATTGCGTGTTAAGTGGCAGAACTAAATGCCGCCCGTTGTCTTCGGTACCAGAACGAAGAAATGAAAATTTACATATAATCATTCCCTCGAGTAAAAATCAAACCCATACCCATCTTTTTTATAGTCAGACACTATCTCACTACGCTATCACGGCCTCAATATATTACTTGATATCAAATTTTAAAAAGTCAAGTTCATTAAGGTTAATTCGGCGGAAAGTGGGGAACGGAGTGTCTTAACACTAGGTTCCCTCTGACTACCCTGCTGTGTGCGGGATACAGCGTGAAGCTAAAAAAAAAGTTCATTAAGTATTATTAAAAACTAAACTATTGTTTATTATTTCGTTTTGTGGGCAAATGTACTTATCTCAGAACAAATCGATCTACAGAATAAGGTTATTTCAATAGTAATCAATTGTACCTTCTGCTTACTATACTGTGTCATGCAGATGACTTGATGATGACAATCATGTTTGCAGGTAAATAATAAGTCATGGAATAATCGTTAAATGAAGACAAACATACGTACAGTTTCTATATATTATGTATATTTATTTGTATTTAGCATCTGGTTTCTAGTTATTTATTCTAGGTCACGGCAAACTTCGGCCGGCTTACGGTTTTATAAGTGACACCTGTTGCCCCTAACGTTTATATAAAATGTCTATCATATGCAACATAATATGAGAAATACACTTTGTTTCATATAAAACGTGGTCACTTTTAAATATCAAAGTAATGACAGTAATTATATTATAATTTATAATGAAGCATGCAGTAATAAGTCATGAATGTCAAAGGTTTTTCATAAATGTCAAAGGCTTTATATATTAGGTATATGTAGCGGAGATCGGAGTGTCCTAACACTAGTTAAGGTCAGGTAAAAAATATGAAGGCTTACCAAAATGTCCTTACAATAACATTTAATCGTGTTGTTATGAAACATCACATAAATTATTGCTCATACAACATCGAAAATTATCGCAAACGTATGCAATTATGATTGCGCACACCTGGCTTGCAGATGTGGCTCTATAACGTCAACCTTAACGATTTGCTATGTTACGCCGATAGTAAAATGCTGACTATATAAACATAGGACACACTGATGTTAATATCAATTTTAAATAATACCTACATATATCTCACTTGTTTAAAAGTACTTATCACGTTATTTTTTAAACCTAATCATTATGTCAAAAAATATGTTGATACAAGTATTAAATATCTGTAGTGTAATAGTACCCAGAATTTCAGTATATGTCAAAAGCTATTTTCCTTTAATGACTAAGCTCTTTCAATATTGTACTTATATATACAGAAAATATTTAAATAACTTTTTTAGTACAAAATGATTGGCACATTTTAAACAGGTGTGACCACAAAATACGGAGTACAGTTATCTTAGTCAAGTTTAGAAGCGCGTCAGTTTCGTAGTAAATTTTCAAACAATATTTACATAACTATGACTATTATAAATGTACATATATCTATATAATAGATAACTTTTTTATCTCCTCGTGTCTTGTAAGTAATAAGTAAATCAGTTAAAATTAAGCCGAAAGTCGTGTTTTGTCTAAAATTTAAATAAAATTATCACCATATAAAATTAGTGTCCGACAACTTCACATTCGTTTAAAAATATCGCATCTGTCAGTAAAATTACGTAAAATATCACATGCTTTATTCCCCATATGGAAAAATCTGTATTATGTGTTCTATACCTTTTATGGTACTAAATCTCACTGTATAATGTTTATGATTAGAAACGTGACCTAGTAGGTATAATCTGCTTTAGCATTATAAGCAATGCAGGTAACTAGGCAAAATGTAGATAAGGTGTTTTATACTTAAAATTAAACATATGTGATACATATGTATTTGTGATCGCATGTGCTAGCCGAGGGTTCAAATTCCACTACTATTTTATTTTTGCTTACGCATTATAAAATATTTCAAAGTATTTTTTTTTATTCACGCTGTATCCCACACACAGCACCCTGCTGTGGCAGAGGGAACTTAGTGTTAAGACACTCCGTTCCCTACTAAGCCACACGCCGAACTCCGGAGGCGTTGCGTGTTAAGTGGCGATACTTAACGCCGCGCTGTGCCTCGACACCAAAGTGAAGAAAATGGAAATAGTAAATATTTCCACTCCTCGAGGGGGAATCGAATCCACAAGCAGTCGCTTGATAGTCACACTTTGTAGAGTAGAAAGCAAATTTGACGTTCCATCCCTACGAGTGGAGAACGATATCAAATCATATATTCATTATTAACCCTATGTGTCAAAATACTACAAAACTATTTATCTATTCGTATTTATATATTTTTGATACTTTATTTCGAAGTTCAGTTAAAAGAGTAAAACGTTATATTTGAGTTTACTGAAAGATGTATTAATTAATGTATACTATATATGTATTTATTGGGTACATCTAATTTCTCAAGTACCGGCAACTAAGTGTTCCCTAAATTGATTGTTTATGTTTACAATATGAGAAACACGCGATAATGCGATCGTTAACAGTGTCTTATGTTCGTTCTCATGGTTGTTGCCACTTGACACTATCTGCTTTGTGATGAGAAAAAGTACTTCAATTATCAACTTTAACCTAGACTGTCTAGTTGCTCGAATGTTAAAAATATCAATTTATATGGCATTTTTACTAGTAGGTACTATTATAATATTTATTGCGTAGTTAAAGCGTTAAATAGTCGTTAAAAACGCATCTATATATTAATTATTTTTTCCGTTTAAAATTGCAAGTAATGCGCTAAGTACTTACTAGCAAAATTAATAGCTATGGCATAGCATTTCAACATATATTTTATATCCTGAAAATTTTATGATTTATAAATATACTCAATTCATACTAAGTAAATATTTCATGACGTGTGTTATATTTGCATCATTTTTAGTCTATCTTTAGTAGAGACGTCAAATTTTTATAGATGTAATAGTTCAGTGGCCCAATTCGTTGCAATGATTTTAACCTTATCACGTTCGCACACGCCTCTCAGCATTTGTGTTTACAACCAATTTGCTCATGACGTCTCAATTTAGGTAACTGTTACAATACCTACAGATGGTTCATTCAACAACGTGCTGAAAGTGAATCATTTTTACCACTGTTATGTCTGACTAGACTTACTGTTATTTTCACATATTTTACTTTACTAGGTCTTGTAACTTTGAGTAAAACATGGATAATTAACACGTTTAATAATGATATTAATTAGTAATGAAATGGTGTACCGATTAGAGATTTACTTTCTCTTGGTGGTCTATTATTGTGAAACTTTCACAGTGTTTAAAGCCAAAGTGCATTTTAAATGAGTGCTACGTTTGTTATTATTCATTATGTGTTGTTTTGATGTATAATTATGTTAATATATTTAAACTATTATAGGGCAGATGATTCACGATACATTAACGGTCCGAGGCTTAAAATAAATTTGAGTATAATATTGTGAATAATAATATTGTCAAAGTTAAAAACTCACCAATTAGGTTGTTAGCAGTAACGAGGATGCAGCACAGGAACATAATTGCAGAAGTAATTCTGTAGTGCATCCTAAAAACCATATTGTCAATGACTGCTTTGTCGATGAGGTAGCGGACTTTTACAAAGCCCGCCACAGCGGAGGCCATTCCAAACACCGCCATTTTCGGTTAGTTTATTTCTGATCTGCAACAAAAAATATTTTATTACTTCTAAATATCAAAATTTATTTTCTTAGTAACAACTTCCATAAATACTTTTACTACGCTACCATAAGTCACCGTAAGGGAATGCTATAAATAAAATCATTACTGACGCTACGCGTTGTCCATACAGGATAAACTTTAACAGTTCAGTATTCTGATAAAACTTAAACTATCCTACTGTCTATTAAAAATACATACTTGTGTTAATTCTTCAAGTTAATACATTAATATATTCAGAAATCATGGATATAGATGGTTATTGTTGTATAAGCAAGTAGTTAGAATATGTTTTCTAAATCAATGACCCCTTCGATTCTTCGAAAAACCTTTCGCCCACGCATGTCGTTAGCACTTTTTATTCAGTTTTTGTCTCACTTGCCATAGTTAATAATTGTCTTATGTCAAAAGCTCAGCATATATTCTTCGACCTAGCTCATAAATGGTTGGTTACCAACTATGATAAGTGGCAATTCATCACAAATGGATCCAACCTTGACGACTTCTTGATCTCGTTCCTACGCGGCGTCGTATGTCTAAGATAAATTATTTAAGGCGTTGTGGGGGACAGAATTAATAACTATTAAAGTGACTTCTTCAATTGTTATGTAAATGGTATATTATGTTATATATCAACTTACTAACAGTTTGTATTCTTTGGCTTATATAAGAGTATCGGACTCGGCATGTACTTGTGGCATTTGTTTACAAATAACTGCTATACGTAATGTATTTGTAATAATGTCATAATTTGTTTGATTGGCTTTGCTTGTACCAAAGACGAATGGTACGCTAGCACAGGGCCCGCGGCGGGTCGTCGACCGGCCGCTGTTCGCCTCCTGCGTTTTTAACCTCCCCTCCTCACCTCTCCTCTAACTGCTTTACTTGCCTCGGTCCAGACTGATGCATCGCGTGGCAACGCAAATTTTACGCGGAAACCAGTTTCCCAGTCCGGGTAGCGACAACCTTTAGTCGTTTCTCACATCGTTTCCATATTGCCATTGCAGCTATACTTAATCTCCATGATATTTATATACGTTTATTGTATTTATATATTTATTGTTTTAGCTTCACGTTTTTTGCGCAGCAGGTTAGTCAGAAAGAACCTTCTGTCATATATTTAACTGTCTTAAAAATATTTAAGAAGTTCACACTGTGACAAATGGCATTTGATTCGCTTGTGTCAGTGTACTTCAATACAATGAATTACTTCTATTATGCTAAACAGTTGGATAGTTGGCATATATGCCGTTAGATACTCGTTAAGTTATTAGAGAGAGTTAGTCAAAGGATATTTATTCCACGATTCACGACAAGCGCTGGCGCATAGACGGTTGGTCACGTCCGTGAATAAACTAAGTAAATTTGAACAAAAGAATACATCGTTTTATGTTATAAAAACAAAAATAGACAACAAAGTAGTATATCGCCACGTTTGCTTTGTCTCCTCGACAAGGGAAAGAATGTTCTTTATGAACATATGCTTTTTCTTATTCTATTCTATACTACGATATATTAATATTTACTATTAACATGACTTATGAAATTAATATAAAATAATTATATTTATTCATTAATGAACTAAGAGTAGGTTTGAATAGCACTCAATAATGGCACGCGACAGCTATGGTGATACTAATTACGGCAAACGGACGCGGTCGCCTGTACGAGCATCTCTCATAATAAAGCCAATCAGTCCGTGGGAAAGAATCGCTGCTAGTTCATTCTCGGCAGTCATACGTATATAACAATATAATAAAAGTATTATATCATTTTATTTATAATAATAATTATTATAATAATTTACATTTTATTTCTTTGTTTATTTTCTTAAATATTGTTTATTTTCTTAAATAAATTAAATTAATTATTAAAAAATGTAGTAAAATAAAGATGTTTTTATATGATAAAAGATATACAAGTAATATTTGAATTGTCTGGTGTAATTCTCGAAACACCATGCGGCGGGTTTGCCGGACGATGACGTCTCCGGTATAATTAACTCCATTGACTATCATCGTTCCACGTTGTTTACCTCGTAGAAATTATGGGAATAGCACGTGATTAGTGACAGCTACTGGTTTATAATGTAATATTGTTTCAAACTGGATTTCCATAATGTTTAAATATTTTGAAAAGCTTTTTTTTATTAAATTTTATATACTTAGGTATTGAGTACTAAATATAAGTTTATTTTTTGAAAAACATAAAAGTGACTTTTATAGTAATAGACACTTAGATTTTTAATTATATAAAGATCAGCCTATATAATGAGTAAAATATCTGTCCTTCGGTTGATTAACGAGTTTAAAATATCCATCACAACAAGGAAGTGCGCTTTAAACCTACATTGTGGTTTTACTGTAAGGGTTAAATTTCATGAGGTGATAAATTAATATTACGCGTATTCTCTATATACTTAGAACTTTGTAACGAGATGTCAATTTATATTGCGGTTTGTATATCTACCGTTATATCCTGATATATATTATATGTATATATATTAATTACTTCACGCTTTTCCTTCATAGCAATAGTCTGCTATTTTATTATTCAAAGGTAACCTACAAGACATTTAGTATACCACTATCTGCCGGAAATCGAGACATTGCGTTCTTGGTGGCGGAACACAACGCCACGCTTTGTTAACATGGCGAAAGAATGAAAATAATTTAAATGTAACAAGGAATCGAATCCACAACAATACGTTTGTAGACAGATAATGTCCCATTGCGTCACGACGGCCTCAATAATGATTTACCGTTATATTAACAGTAAATAAAATAAAGTTTCTTTAAACGCGAACATAAATCATTCGAAAATTGTTTAAGAGTGGTATCGGGTTTTGATATAATGAAAGATGTGACCTAATTTAGTAGATACATTCGATTGAGATGTAATAAGAATAATTAAATTCGTATCCAGATGTGTCGTTCATACACAAAGGTCAAAGTTGCACGATCAAGATACAAGGCGCGTATTGAAGAACTTGTCAGGCTAATTGTTATCGCTTGCGCGGAATACATAATGAAATGTTAAGTTTTTTAACTCAGCTATGCGTTATGAGCCGTTAAAATTAATAGTTGAAAATAAATTATCGATGTTTAACTTAGTTCAATGCTAGTAAATCAACTGAACTAAGAAGTATATGAATTGTCCATAATTGTTGTTATGAAAAGTCCAAATGGCATACGTTTAATGTACACGTGTGACTTTTACGCTTTTAACATACAGACATACAAATATTTAATAAATAATGTCACACATAAGTATGTTATATATTACGTGATCGTATCGTATTTGCTTACTTTAGCATAATAATAATATTTTGAAATGTAAACCATACAAAATATTATTAATTTGACGTAATTGTTGGTAGTAAATACTGCATACATAATTCGCTTTATATAATGTAACTAATAGATGATAAAATTAAATAGATCTGCTTATAATGGATAGAGGTTATCGTGTATCCCAGATCACTATGCAGGTGGCGGGCACAGTCCGTGACAAGAATCCCTTGTTTGTGACCTGTTAAAGATATGCCCATCGGGCCGTGCAATGAACTGAACATACATTTCATATTTATATGAAGTTAAATGTACTGAGAATGTTATTACTATAGATATATCATAAAAATATTACAATTATAGGAAAGATAACGTTGAATTCTTATCAATCTTTATTTGAATGCAAATATAAGATAAGTTTAAAAGCGTTACGTTGTAACACTCTAAATTTTTATTCTGTATATTTTTATCTATTTCTGCGTAAAAGCTTGTATCGTATTCGGACTTAAAAGTCCGCATAACATTACTATTAGTATGGGAAAGGGTTTTCAAACCGCATTATTCTCTAGTCGCGTCTTGCGCATTGTAATTTGTTATTTAAATATGTTTTGGGAATTCGTCTTTTTTACTTGTACTGAATTTGAATACGTTTACTCACCAAGTTGACAGCTTTTATCGATGTTTTATTTTCCAAATATTTCAGTTCAAGTGTATGAAGAATGCGTAGTTTAATTAATTATGGTGTAAACTCCATATAACTTCTTAAAGTAACTTCTCGAAATTTATATTAGTTTTTTTTCTTTTATTTAAGCACTGAATTTAAATTATAAATCGATGTTAAGACAACATTGATGTACCCAATACAAGACAAAAGGTCTTAATCATATTGTACAAATAATAGAACTCAATATATCCGGGTCGACTATTTTCAAAGTAAATTAAACTAGTACTGGCCTTTGTTAGTTAATGATCTTACGACTTGTTTAATTTAAATATTCTATGATTGTAAATTTCGTAATGCATTTTCTACATAACTATTTAAGTTAATACTATTTAATAGCCTATTAATTAACCTTGTTATTCAAACATTAACGTGTTTTTTTATTCTTTGTTATAGAATAAAATGTATTGATTGTTAATTTTTAAATGTATTAACTAGGTATAATGCTTCAATCTAAAATTAAAATGTTGAGTTAACGTTCTACTGTACATTTGTCGTTATTTAAAGTAATACAAACGTTTATAAAAGAGAAATTGGTGCGGAACTAGTTTCTTTTCATTCTATTCATAAAATTCTCAGTAAAGGGCACATAGCGTCCCTTCCCTTACATATCCAGGTAAATAAGAGCAAAGTCGCTACCTGAGGGAGACTTAACACTTGTAACTGGTTTAATTCATAACCTGCATACTATACGTCATCTTTATCTGTCATATTTAACTAGCCGCCCTCGTCACGAAAGCGTAACAAACAGAAAAAAAATCTCGACGACTATGCACGAGGCTTTTGTTCCTGCACATGCTCACATGCCGTCAAACTGCATTCCTGCCTCGTCGATAGCCGCTAAGCGTGTCTCAATACATCTGAGCTTTTGTAACATAGCTTACCTTTTGAAAAGTAACTGTAATTTCACCCGCCGAGATTCACCTCGTATCACAACACAAACACAACCGCGCGTTCGATTGCTCCTAATCACGTAAGGTTTACGTCATATTATTCGGGATACGTAAGTTGGTTAAGTTAAATTATTTGAGTAAAACGAGTGGCAATATCGGCCGACACTCCGCACACCAGCTGCTCATGGGTCGGGAACACGGACTGGAAAGCGCACTCGATCAGCTCCAGCGTCGGCTTGCGCGTGTATCACTACCGAACGGCAGCGTGTGCGCACGAAACGCTGTCTCTTTCGTACTACGCGGCGTGCGCATTACCCCTCCCGCTCGCACCAACCCCGAGTAAATGCACAGTAGTCAGCCTCTAGAAACCAACGGAGAACGAGTTCTGTCCATCTCGACTTCTTGCGTTTTCTCAATCGCGGATGCTTCGAAGTTTAGTACGCTAATTTATAGTTGTTAGTACCATGATCACTGATTACGACGGGTGAAAATTGTTAATTGCTTTTAATTTATATATGGAGATATCGATTCAATCGAAATATTATGCTTTATTATTATTTTCAAACGATAGGTTTTGTATTTTAATGTTTTATTTAATTACATTACCGCAACTAACTGAGTTCTATCAACAACATTTTAATATTAATGCTCGTATAATAATTCAGATTTTTTATTACTTGAAACGTCCTTTGGACATACATTACGTTTTTATGCTACATAACATCCAAGTTTAATTGAAGTGTAAAAAGTTAATATAAAATTATAACGACGTAGTCTAAGGTTAAATGATTTTCAAGAAAAATATGAATCTTTATGAATATAAAGAGCCACTTCGCACCAATATGCGCGGGCCATCACAATTAATAATAATCTATCGTTCACAGTCTTGTCTGGAGTTGAGGTCAGCTGCCCCGTCATTGGCTAGGCATTTTGACCGCTCTACCTGTGCTCGGATAGTACTTTTTTTCGTTTTTTTAAATAAAATTGCATGGCTCATGATTCAGAATTAATGAAGTTATTTTGTCTATACTTTTAATGTATTATTTATTTAGTAATTATTATTTTTGTGTTTGTTAATTATGAAATATATAAATATTATGGCAGGTATAAATAGTTGTACTATTTAAAAAAAATCTGTAAAGTTTAAATCTTGAAGGGTCGAAGTCTACAACATGACTTGTATTTCTTTTTTCACTTATATGTATGTACAGTATGAGATTATATTTTATTTTGTATATGTATTATATAACATGAAGATATTGCAACAGTTTTATATATGTAATTAGTATTACGTAGTCGATGTCGTGATTATCAATAGTTATAATCATCTAAAGTTCAATGATCTGAAACGTTACCAAAACTTGAAATACCAGTTTTACGACACTCATGTGAGATCTAGACATCTGGAACCTATTATTTTCTAATGTTATATAAGGATTTATGTGGTAACTGAATATAATATACTAATAATTTTATAAACTGAAATTAAATTATATGTTTGAAAGGATGTATACATTTTTGTGTAGTATGACCATTAAGAGATGCAATCGTGGCGCAGTCGCAGTTAACGCGATTGATTTTGGCTTTGATTCTCAATCGGAGGAATATTTTTTTTCATTTCTCCGCTCTGGTGAGACAAAGCGCGGCTATGTCTTCGGTGACTCAACACGCAATATCTCTATTTCAGGTCGAAAAGTCGAGAATGCTATGCGCAAAAAGCTGTGTCGTATGACAAAGATTATTCAGGTCAATAAATAACAAATAACTTTACAATTTTAATTTACTTTCTCTATAAAAGTTAGTGCTCGAAATTGTACACGTTTCGTTGTGTCTGCGTTTATTATAATATTGCATAAGCCAGCGTTGTCGAGTCGCTAAGAGCTATATAAAAAAGTAAGAACTGTCTAGGTAGTCATCTTGTCGGCAAATTGTTTTACAAATTAAAGATACGTTTATATAAGTACTGCTTAAAATTATCGGTTTGGAAACATGATACCTACTCTTTAATCGGAGGCGACTTGCGAGTCATCAATCTCAACAAGGCTTTAACGATTTGAATTTTGAAATCTCGTATTAGTGATCGATATCGGCATTATAATTAGATTGGATTTTTTATTTCGTTTATTTAAGCTTATTACTTATTGTTTATATTTTTTATTTATGTATTGAAAGTGTAGAACGGAGTGTCACGACACTAGGTTCTCTCTGACCACCCCGCAATGGAGCAGTCAGCAAGGTGCAAAGGTGAAGCTGCTTATGTATTGAATATGTTACAGTATTTTTTACTTACTACTTAAAAATATCTGAAATTATTGTGTAATATTCATATTTTTTCCTGCATTTTTTTTACAAATGTAATATGTGTACTTACTAATTGAGAAACCCCGGGAGACGACTAGTACGATATATCAGTCAGTGTCTCTCGAATAACTGGTTTGGCGACCTTTCTGCAGCATGTGAAACCAAATTCGTCCGTTAAAGCTTAAAACACTTTAAAATTTTTAAGCTTTTTAAATTATGGACAAAATTTTTAAGACTTCATACATATCTCCTGATTCGAAATTACTCATAACACTTCTTAACATTTGATTTACACTACGTGTTAGATATTTCATTAATTTAAAATTAATGTAGGCCATCATAGCGTTGCGGGACAGCGTTCGACTGTAAACGTGACTAGTTCTGGGTTCGATTCCCAATTGGCAGAAATACTATATTTAAAAATATATATTTTCATTTTTCCCTTTCATTTCTCTCTCTCACCACAGAGTTTCGATTTCGGGCGGAAAGTAGAGAACGAAGTGTTTTGTCACTGCTCTCTTTGACTACCATTCTATGCGTTTGAAAGTGTAAAGCTGTATAAAAATATACCAATCGCTAGGAACGAAAATTGTACACATATATTTTGCTCGGTCTGTTTCCGCTATCTAATGCAATTTCTCTTTGGAGAGGGTGGGGTTACAATAACTTATTTGAAATAATATTTTTTCTGTGTATAATTTTTTTTAACATATATAATTTATAAATCGATCAATTTTTAAGAATTTCTATATAGAAAATAACGGATTGTTAATTTTCGAACAAAATAATTTGTCTTTCTTTTTGTTCTCTCTCAATCTCACACATTTATTATTATACTATTTACTATACTATAATATCTACTATTTACTGAATAGTCTACTATTCTTATAGGCAGAGAGTAGTCCTAGTGTCAAGAAACTATTCATCATTTGCATGAATCCGTTAAAAGAGTAGGAGGAGAAAAGTTAAGTTGTTGAGTTTATGGAACTCAACGCCACGCTTTGTCTTGACACCTGAGTGTAGAAATGTAAATAATTTTTATATCGGCATTCCTCCGAGTTGGGCATCGAGCTCATAACCATTGTGTATACTATGAGACTATGACACTGCGTCTTAACTGGCTTTCTTCTTATTATATTGTAATATAAAAAAAATACTTTTTTTTAGCATTAAACACCACGTTTCGCACTTTAAATGGAAATTCGACAAAATGGGCCGTTATATCATTATTGCAACAGATAACTTAGCTTGCAAAAAGAATTTAGCTCGCCTTTTACGTTTCGCCTTATAGAGAGTTTTATATAAAATTTGATGAAGGCTTCAAATAAAAATGTATCAACTGTAACTATGTTATAAGAACCTGTTTCGGTTGTATTGCTTTAACATGCCAACGTCTGCTGTACGATTACGTCAAGTAATTGAAGTCTGATTTGTGGTATTTAAAAATCTGGCTGTTAAATGATCCGTTTTACTCGTTAGTATTCACTACCTGCCGGCACTGTGACGTATTTGGGCAGTTCATGGATTAAATCCCACGTGGAAATCTATAAAACGGCTTTGTACTAAGAATTAAGAATATATTTATGAAGTCGTCATAACCCAGTGCGATAGCATCTCACTGCGCATTTAATTGTGGATTCGATTCCAACTTTGAGGAATGATTATACTTTTTTATATTATTTTCACTTCTTGCCTTTGGTGAACAAGGCAAAGTGCGGCGTAAAGTTCCGCTACTAAACAGACAAAGTATCGCGATTGGGCGGGAAATGGACTTCGGCGTGTCCCTTAACACTAGTTCTGTTGGACTACCCTGCTGTGCGAGAAAAAGCGTGCACCTGAAAAGTCCTTTTTTGTTCAAAATAAGTTTTTCAATGGTTTGTTTAGATAAGATAAAACAGTAATTTCCTCTACCTAGCAGGTAATATGATTTTAAATGACCGGATATCGGAGCACATCAGATAGGGGAAATCTATTAAAAATACTCGAAAGTAAAATAATATAATAAATATATTTACATATATAGATAGATTTATTTTAATGACTTAAGAAGTAAAAATTTTACAATACTAATTATATACAATATGCAGTCAATGCATTTTTTTGGTAGGCACATAATAAATTCCATGAATTTGATGATTCACTTTACATTCACCGTTGCAGGACATTGTTTTTTACTTGGAATTATGTATAGGCAAAGTCTTTTTGCGAAATGCTTCAAACCCGTATATATTTAATATATTTGCATAATAATGTTCGATTTTCCTGAATATAATTCTTCACTACGTGTTATTTAACACGATGTTGGTCAAAATAAAAATCTATATCATATAGTCTTGAATAGACCTTTTATTTTTGCGATTTTTACACATTTTTAAATATTACTGGATTTGCGTATATTTTTAATATACGTAAATACATTTTTCGTTTCGTATATTTCATGTTTTGAACACTACAGTAGTCTGTAGTCACAGGTAGACTGACAGGTGTCTAAAAAAGTAGTATACCAAAACCATATAAGTTATTTTCTATATCGCCATAGGATTCTAGTTTAATTATAATAACATTTTATATCTTGTTGCAGAAAGCTCGGCTTGGAATTGGTACCTCGCAGAGGCGCTGAAGCCGTTGACCCGGAGGATATAAGTCTAGTCGAGTTGTATAGAGTACACGCCGAGAGTGCGGAACGTGCAGCGGCAGTATGTATCTTATGTTCTTACGTTTTTTTTTGTTTAGATACAAACCTTTGTAGCCTAGGAGGATAACTTTTTTATATGTAGTTATATATATATATATTTGTTTGGTAACTATATTCAAAAAAGTAAGGTGTAAATAATAAGTAAATCTAACAACATCTTTATGAGGCTGTCGTTGCAAAGTGGGATAACATGTGACTGTAAATGCTATGGTTGTGTGTTCGATTCCCATAGATTAAATTATTATATACTATTTTGATTTCTTTGCTTTGGTACCTATGACAAAGTGCGGTGTTAGGTTCCGCTACTTAACGCGCAATGTTGGATTTTGGGCAGAAACTGGAAAACGGAGTGTGTCTTGACACTGGGTGTTCTAGGTGCTTTTCTACCATACCTTATTTACCTTATGCGGGGAAAATCATGAAACTGGTTCTTCTTTTTTAAACAACATCTTATTGTATCTTATATGTTTTATTTTATTATTAAATATGATATCGAAATGACTATTATATTCTCAAAATATTTATATACTGTGATGATTTGTTTAGGAAACCTATTTATTGACGATTTCATATGAAAAACGACGCTCTATGTTTTCTATTCAATAATTAAATTTCATAAGGTACATATATCACTAATAATAAGATTAAACGATATCGCCTACTAAAAGAAAAGAAAATTCCATCACGGACTTATATTTACATTTAATACATATCAAAGTAATTAATGTATTACATAAACAATTATTGATATATTTCTAGAATTTCAACTTTACCGCGCAAAATCTCATCAAGGTCGATACAGCCGTTCTTTTGTTTCGTAATTTACTTTGTAACAATATATTTTATTTTAGTTTTTATTTCAAATAATGTTAAGAATTATTTTTATTCATCTTACTAATATTTTAAAGTTTTGAAATATAGAACTTTAAAAAATATCAGCTTTGTGTAAAGCTTTATTACAATTATTTAATGAATGTCACGTTATATATTACGTAATGAGATTTCATTTCAACATTTGAGAATAATAGATGTAATTAGTTATACGACATAGACATTACCGCCTTTTTAATTGCCTTCTTAATAACTTTACTACTAATATAAAAAGTTGTTTTAATTTATGTACAGGAAATACTTAAAAATATATTAAAAAAAAATGAATTTATAATAATCTTATTATGTTCAACGACGCTTTGTCGACCCTCCCCGCAACATAATATAGTCAGCAGATGTTTCTTTGAATGTGAAATATAAGCTATGTCAATTAAATAAAGCGAGTGGGTAAATCTTATGTGCATATAATATTTTTTTGTACATTGTGATTCAATCAAAATACTTGTTGTTATTTTTAACATTTTAAAGTGTTATTCACACTTAAGATTTTCATTTTAGAATTATAAGTTTTTTTAAAGATTTTATTCTTTAAGTTGCTTACAAAATTCACAGTGAAGTTTTATACACTTCTGACTCATTCAGTGATAGGTTAATCGCAAGTCAACTCTACACTTTATGCTTTTGTGCCAGCATGATTGACCATATCCTCTTACATTGACGCGGCATATCTTGCGCACGCGCAGCATTGCGCCTTTTATAGATATTTTATGTCGCTCATGAGATCCGATAGGTCATATTTCTCATACCACATTAAGTATGTCACCCGCTATTATATGATATTGTAGTAATTTACATGTCCTAGTTCATTTTCTCATATGTCGTTAGTATTTCACGTTTGTTGAAATCAAAAATATGAAATTTGTTTATTTTCCTGTATGAAATACCTATTAAATTTGCGTTATACGGAAATTCCCTCAATGTATTAGGAGTGACGAACAAAAGTGAGCAAAAAAACGGGGAAGAATTGTGCACTGTAATCGTGTTAAGTTGTATACAAAGTATGACTTAAATTAAATGATCATTATTATTAAGGCTTTAAACGTTTTCCTGGTTTATATATTTTGATGTAATTTAAATGAATACCTTTTAAGTTATAACTATATTGAAATCGTATTCTATAAATAATACTGTTACGAAATATGATTTTAGCCCGTCAAATATGTCAAAATTTGGAAAGTTTCTTTGCTAAAAAAGGTTACCCATCTATGTCCTGTTATATGTGCATAATCCATGTACATCATCCTGTTATATGTGTGAGATACGAAAACCTCAATTTTTGGTTCTACTTTTTACAGTCATGCTGTATCCCACACACAACAGCGTACTAGTCTTTCCATTTTCCATTTTCCATGCCCCTGCTCTACGGCTGACCTCAATTTCATCTTTCCTTAAGCAACAATAACTTTTAATAATTTCAGTGGCGTGGTACACTACGTCGCGCAGGCGGTTCCGGAAGCAGCTTCAATTCCGGCACATTAACGAACAACTCCAGTGTGACCACAACTACCACAGTACAATCACATTTAATGTGCAGTATGCGAGATTTTGGCCACACTGCGGGGGGAGATGAGGCGGAACTGTTGCTATGGTTACACGACGCGAGACGCGCTCAACCCTTATCAGAGAGGTTTAGAGTGCGGATAGCGAGAGATGGCTTCTCTAATTATGTGGATAGATTACATGCTAATAGTACGCTTTTTGCGGTAAGTATTTAAAGTCAAAGTCAAAGTCAAATTCAAAGTCAAAGTTAAATAATTTTATTCAAAATAAGAAGTTACAAGCTTCATTTTTTGAACGTCATATAGTTTACCACCGGTTCACTAATTTAATGCCTCAGACCTGAGAAGAACTGGCGCAAGAAACTCAGGGGGACTTCTTTTTTTTTTTAAATAATTGTTATATACAGATCTATTTCTGATTGTGCCTGAGACTGTTCAGTAAACCGTAGCGTTTGGCGCTTCGTTCTCTCTGTCTACCCAGCAAGGGATAAAATGTGAAGATGCTTGTATATATACTGGATGGAGTAAGGCATCTAAGCACGAACGATTTTCCGGTGTTATAGACTGATGTAAATGATAATGTTTCCTTTGTTTAGGTGGGCATTAGACTTGAATTCACTAAAACCTTCATATGAATAAATAATTTTCGATTCAGATTTTTGGTTATGGATGAATAATTTTTACTTTAAAGTATACGAACGTGATTTGTTATGGCTTAGCAATTTGTGATATTTTGTAGTTCACTGCTAATAATAATTTGCGGTGAGGTATAATGATGCACCATAATTGTTAGTAATTTTAACTTTATAGGAGTTTTCTATTCAATAATTAAATTTCATAAGGTATATCACTAATAATAAGATTAAACGATATCGCCTACTAAAAGAAAAGAAAATTCCATCACGGACTTATGTTTACATTTTAAACATATCAAAGTAATTAATGTATAACATAAACAATTATTGATATATATTTAGAATTTATTTATAGAATGACGACGTCATGATACCGTAGTTGTAAATTTTTAACAATACGTTCTTGGTAGGAGATTTCATATTTTTATACTCAAGATAGATTATATTTTATATTGAAATTACGAGTAAATTTTATTGCTTTGAGAACAAGTGCGGCGTTGAATTTCGCCTTTCAACGTATAATGAGCGAAAAGTGGAGAATACTTTGTTCTCTTGTCTTGATCTTGATTCACTTTGATCACACTGCTGTGTGGGAAAAAGCTTTCTTTTTTCTATTTTCTGTATACAATTTCTCATTATAATTTATAAGATAATCGTTTTTTTAGGACCTATCAAGTACAGATCTATCACGAGAGCTCTGGCTGGTAGCGTGGGTTATACGAGTGGGTCGCTGGTCGGGTGCCGGTGGGAGTGGGACAGGAGAAAGAAGGGGTCCCGTAGCCCGACGGCCTTTAGGCGCTGGAGTGTTACCACTAGCTGAGTTCCTGAGGCAAGCCGAACCGCAGAGTATTGAAAAGGAGTATACTTTTAAGGTAATATTTTTTCGAAAACGACATTTAGAAAACGTGTAAAAATTTGAACGCAGCGGGATTTGAACCCGCGCCTCCTGGACGGTGTTCAGGAGGCGCGGGTTCAAAATTTTCTTACGTAGAGATAAAATCATATGTTATTAAGGAAAAGAAGAATGCGAGACCAGGTGTCTGTAGAGCTTAAGTATGTAAATAAAAAAATAAAAAAAAAGTGTTTTTTACCAGCGACGGTACTGCGCTTGTATATGTATTAGAAGTAATATATAGATAATTCGATCAACTAAGGAAATTCTCATTCAGTTAATAATCAGTCAGATTTAAGGATAAAAATCATCTTTTTTTTTCAGCTTCTTGCTGTATCCCGCACACAGCAGGGTAGACAGAGGGAACCTAGTGTTAAGACACTCCGTTCCCCACTTTATCGGAGGCATTGCGTGTTAAGTGGCGGAACTTAACGCCGCGCTTTGCTTCAATACCAGAGCAAAGAAAATGGAAATACTAAATATCTCCACCCCTCAAGTGGGAATCGAAGCCACAACCAGTCGTTTACAGTCACACGCTTGTGCCACTGCGCCACAACTGGCCCCATCTTATAGATACTGAATAATATTTCTTATTAAAAATACTTTTAAATTAGCTTATTAATTTAATTCTTTTATAATCGTTTAAACAAAAGAATTTAATTTATAGAAAGTCTTTATTTGTTGCATGGTTTTATTGTACCCTACATTCATTGAGTCACCGCATTAACGGTGATTGTTTTAACCGCATCGGGTTTTATAAGCGTGTCATTAATACAACCATTTACCTGAACATTGCCATATGTTCATGTAAACTGTATGGAAATATGCTCATATTATAATGAAAATTATATTATTTTTATATTATTTTTATTAGATTGGAGCAGTGGCACGAACGTGTGACTGTAAGCGATTGGTTGTAGGTTCGATTCCCACTCAAGGTGTGAAAATATTTAATATTTCCATTTGCTTCGCTCTGGTATCCGAGGTAAATCGCGGCGTTAAGTTTCGCCACTTAACACGCAATGCCTATGAATTCAGCGGTGCGTGGGGAACGAAGTGTCTTAACACTAGGTTCCCTCTGCCTACCCTGCTGTGTGCGGGATACGGCGTGAAGCTAAAAAAAATATAAAAAAATATATATTACCAAAAAAAAATTATATAAAATTTTATAAAATTTACTGTCATAATATGTCTATTGTTTTAAATATTTTTCATTAAACATAAAAAAATCAAGAAAAATATTTTGAAAACTTTTAAAATTTGAACATCGTTAAGTTCGAACTGTCAAAAAGTAGTAGGTTCAGCTACATTTAGAAAAAATATATACTACTATCATGCCTAAAATGTTTTTGGTGCCCAAAACGCGTGAAAACAAAATAAAATATTAAAATCATACTTGTTACTTTATTCTTTCTTATTTATACATATTTTCAGGTATACCAATGCGAAGAGAAAGACTTTCACCAACTTCATGATATGCTTATTCGTAAGCAAACAAACAAGTGTAATATTCTACCTGGTCAACCGAATTACGGTAATTATTATTTTTCAGCCTATTACAATATATTTTTTATTTAGAGACGCCAATCTTTTTTATAAGTAAACTAATACATATTTAGAAAACATAAAATTGTACCAGGATTTGAACCTGCGCCACTTAAAATCCGTTCAAGCGCTCTAATCACTAAGCCACCCATTTTACATCGGCTATAACGAAATTCTTATACATTTATTCCAACTTACGTTTTGTAACTGAATAACATTTTAAAAAGAATGTTAATATATTAAAATATCCCTGAGATCTGTCCTGAATGAAATGAGTAAACAATGGAAAAAAATAGTAGATATGTAAATTAGTCCATTTTTGTTTAATTTGATGGTCTTTATCTGTATTATATCGAACATTTTTTTTAGGTATCGTAGTAGCACTCCGTCTATTAACAAATTCTGGTAGCATATCAGAGGCAGTGGCCTCAGGTGCTACAGTGACAGCGAAACGGGGCTTCCCCGATGTTATAATGCCGGGGGATGTGAGAAACGATCTCTACTTAACATTGGAAAGGGCAGAATTTGAAAGAGGAGGGAAAAGTACGGCTAAGAATGTTCTAGCAACTGTCAGTGTGCATGATAGTTCTGGGCAGGTTATTAATGTGAGTATATTTTTATATCAAAAATCAAAAATATATTTTAAAAATAGTATAAAAGCTTTTTTTATATATTGTTATGTGGCAGATATATAAGAAAAATATTATTGGGGGCATTTATCAATATAATAACAACTAAAAAAAATATTTTTAACTATTTTCTATTTGTCTGTGCGTTTTTGCACGTGAAACTCTGAGACGGCTTAACCGATTTAAATGCAGTTTTGACCAACTGTATTTTGATATTCTTTTCTTAGTATTTGGTACCTATTTTATTTCAATCGGTGTAATAAATTAAAAGTTACAAATATTTGGTTTTGTGAGACAATTTTTTTTTAAAATCATTGTGTCTTTAAATTAGGTGAAACTTCAGTTTATGCAAGCGAAGTCGCGAGCGGGTCCCTACTTATAAAATATATTTATTTATATTTGTAATGTTGTTATGTAGAACATGTACCATTAAGTAAAATATTATACTGATAATAATTATGTATATTAGTATACATAAATAGTAATATTTATTAAATATTCACATACATAAAGATTATGTTACTGTATGTTAAGTATCATATGGAAAAATCACATTAAGCATACGAATAAAACTTTAAGTTAAAAAAATTGAATAGAAAAAAATTTTTTTTTTGCTTACTAAAGTATTATTTTTATTACATGTAAAGAAATAAAAAAAATTAAAAAATGTTAAAACTTATGCTTTTATATAAATAAATAATATTTAAAATCTAACATCGTGGCGCATTACATCAGCGTCTGACTGTAAACGTGATGGAGTGTGGATACAATTTACTATGTGAGGAATGATTATATTTAAATATTTTAACAGAGTATGACGTTGAGTTCCATCATTCAACATGCAATGTCTCCAATTCGGGCGGGAACTAGAGAACATAGTGACCTGACACTACGTTCTCTCTGACATTTGGCTGAGCTAGAAAAAGTGTGAAGCTGAATATGACAAATGATATGTCTATAGTAAAATACAATAGCCATTCTATATATATGTAGCGAATATAAATAATAGTTGCTGTATTTTACTTTAAATGTATCATTTCCGTTTCTTTTTTTTCTCCTTTTTTTTAGCTTCACGCTGTATCCCACACATAGCCGGGTAGGCAGAAGCCTAGTGTTAAGACACTCCGTTCACCACTTTCCGCCGAATTCGGAGGCATTGCGTGATAAGTGGCAGAACTTAACGCCGCGCATTGCCTTGGCACCAGAGAGAAGGAAATGGAAATATTAAATATTTTCACTCCTCGAGTGGGGATCGAGCCTACAACCAGTCGCTTTACAGTTACATTTTGGGCCTCTGCGCCACGACTGGCTCATGGTTTCTTTTACTCAATAATATATATTACGGTATATATCACAAGCAAAACATTTGTGTGAGAGATATTTAACAATATTTTATAATTCTATATCATAACTACGTATTACATATCAAGATGAAATATAAAAAAAACCAATGTCATATTTAATACATGGTCATTTGACCTTACAGTATTGATATGATAATACCCAGTTTATGTGCATATTACACTTATTAGGGACGTCATTAGCATTGTTAATTTATTTTTACTCGTGTTTTCTAAATTCGGTACAAAGAAATCGTTAAATAATAACTGTAGAATAGGAGTTTTCTAGAAGATCTATAATTAATTAATTTTGTTTACTAAATGGCGACTGATAACGATTTATTTTCAAACAAGGTTATCGTTTAAATTTGTTCGCGTAAATATAAGTTTATTTATTCGTTTAATAACTTATATAAAATTTTATGAGGTCATCATGGCACAGTGGGACAACATCATATCGTAAGCATGTTTGTTATGTGTTCGATACCCACTCGGCTAAATTATTATATTTTAATTTGATTGTTCTGGTAGGGTAAAAATAGCAACGTTGAGTGCCGCTACTCAACAAACTATTGCTTACTTTTGGGAAATAAAGCATTTAAGCTAAAAAAGTAATTAGATTTATAAAGATATTTGATTATTTATTACATGTCGCCATTGAATAGCTAAATTAAATGATTCATTACTAAAAAAAATATTTTTAATAAAGATTTCTTTTTTTGGATATTCCAATTGCAAATTAAATTTATTATTATCAATTATAACAAACATATTTTAATTTCACAGTTCATGATGTATATAAAGAAACCCAAGAACTTATTATTGTGACAGTCATATAATACTTTCCCTATCGTTTTTGGATTTTTCTTGGATTTTTCTCAGTCAGGTTATATTTAAAATATTGTTTAGTAGGTAATTACATTACGAGAGTATTACTCTAAACTTTAAAGCGTTAATACGAAATGTTTTTGTAAAAACCCTATGATTCATAGCTGAAATGAGAATCCCATTACTGTCTAAATATCTCTTCATTAATCTAAAGATATTTTATTGACGTTATTAATTACGTAACTATTATTGGTATTGCCTTTCATGTAAAATAATATCAATAATGATATAATAGATGCTTTCCTTTCTCTTTAACGACTTTCTAACAAAGCAATCTGGATTCGACGTTTGTGTCGAATAATAAAAAAAATATAGCAATGACTATGATCTCTATGGCAATCCTGCTATGCGAATAGAAGAAAAAAAGGAAAATAAAAATCTATCTGAATAAATAAAAAAAGTTATTCATATAAGCAAAAACAAAAGGAAATTAAAGACAACAAGTAATATTTAACAAGTAATTTAAGGATCACAAGATAAATAGTGACAATAATTATATATCTATATAAAAACGCTACTATTTGGGAAAACGCGTGGGGCTGTCATAATATATAGTGCATGTATATCTAATAAGCAAATACTATTTATTTTAAAATGCCATGCATAAATTTTCTAAATTGTAATTTGAACCTGTAATTGATCTAAAAAATTAAATTAGTATGATAATATACACTATTTAACGCTGTCAACTTCTATATTAATGTTACTAATATTATATAGGTACTTGAGTAATAGAAAGTTTATTCACTGTCGCCTAATAATGATTCATCTTTTAAGATCTTTGAGTCAACCTGTGGTATTTGATGTTTCCGGTAACACGGTCTGTCGATTATTTAATAAACTTATTGGGCCGTGCAAAATTAAAAGTAGCTGTTATTGTTAATGGTTTTTGTTTTTTTTGTGAACATTTTATCACATTTTATCTGGTTCTGATTTTCGTATGCTTTTACTTTATTAATTTCATTCTTAATTCAGGATCATAATTTTAAAATAATAAAGTATTTCGAAATTACCAGAAATGGACGAAGAGTTAATTTGTACGTGGTAGAATTAGGAACTAGAAGTAAAACAGTGAAGTCTTCATATAATCTACTTGTCTCGTCTAGAACCAAAGATATAGCCTAGAACACGCCTGGGCAAATGGCGGCCCGCGGGCTGGAGAATGACTTGATATCATGTTGTGTAGATACACACCTATAAAAATCATTTGATGTTCAATAGTATGAATATGAATATTGATGTTAACAGTGACAGTGACTATTTTGTCGCATAGATTTTTAATTTCACAAATATATTAAGTAAATTGTCAGCCGCATGAAAAGAGAAAGAAAAATTAAAATTGTCTGTATTTTTTGATCCGATAGAATATCGCATATTTCTATACAAATAACTTACCTACCTTGTATGCAGGCTCCGTAGCGGGATAGTTAGAGAGGACGGAGTGACAAACACTTTGTTCTCTTTGAGCATTTCGCTACGGTTAAGCCGTCAAGTTAACAAAACTATATGTTATTACTTACATTCTTATTAAAAATTAAGTGCTATTGGTTAATATGAACATATCCTTAAAATTGCTTCCACTGATATAACATTTATTTCATAAATTAACTGATGGTGGCGCAGGGGCACATAATGTTACTTTAAACGCGACTCATTGCCGGTTCTATTCTCATTCCAGAAATGAAACTATTAGTCGCTCCATTTTAGTCGCTCTGGTGTCATTGTAAAACGGTGTTAAACTCCGCCGCTTAACACACAATGCCTCCGGAATCCGGCGTGGGGAGCAGAGTATCTTAACACTAGGTTCCCTCCGCCTACCCTGCTCAATCTAGCAAATTTCTAATCTTGTATATTAACGATGCGTTGTATTACTACTCTTAATAGTAAAGTTATTGGCTTCTTAAGGTTCAATACAATATATACCTTAAATGAAACATTTTTCAGGAATGTGTATGGGGTGCAAGCGGCACAGGTTCCACATCATACGAGTCGCTAGTACTCTACCACAACAACAGTCCGGCGTGGGGGGAACAGTTGCGATTGACGGTGCCGCTGGAGACGTTCACGCACGCTCATGTGCGGATCGAGTTTAGACATTGTTCTAGTGAGTGTTTTTTTGTATGGAATTTAGTTATTATTTTTATATAGGTGTTACTTTTATTTTTTCTAGTGGCTATTGTGATAGAGTGAATTTAAAAAATCTACATAAAAGCATCGTGGTCGTGGGTTTGATCCCTGCTATCTGAGACAAAGACACTCTGGTATCTGAGACAAGTGCGGCGCTAAGTTACGTCACTTAACGTGTAATATCAGAATGTTTTGATTAAGTTTTCCGATTACTTTAGTATACGGGGTACAGCGTGTAACTGAAAAAAAAACTCATTTACACGGTCTGGTAATACAAAGGTCTATGGTAGCTTCCGCTTTCATAGCCACAATTTCCATAAAATTTTTAATGTAGAGGACATTTTATTTGTCAATCTTACTAAATACAGAATATGTTGGAAGCAACTGAGGGACTTTTTACATTTTTAATGTTAGGTATTTTTTATCTGTAATAAGTACGGGACAAGTTAAGATATTATTGACTTAATACTACACTCTATAAAAGTAATATTCGATGCTTCCATCTTGTATAGAAAAAATCAAAGTTGTGTTTACCAAAGCAGGTTTTAAGTATATACCAAATATAGTTTACAACATTAATGTAATTTTATTAAATAAATAAATATATTTTTCAGCTCGAGATAAAAATGAGAGGAAGTTATTTGGATTTTCGTTCGCGCGTCTCATGGAGGCGAGCGGAGCGACGCTACGCGACGGCGCGCACGACTTATACGTGTACAAATGTGACGATCCCTCTAAGTTAGTATTGTTTAAAGTATATTTTTTATATAGCTTTACGCTTTTACCCGCATAACGGGATAGTCAGAGAGAACCTAATGTTAAAACACTCCGCCCTCCACTTTACGATTACAAGATTCAAACATTGCATGTTAAGTAGCGGGACTCGATGCCGCGTTGTCTTAGGTGCCATAGTGAAAAAATGCAATCATTCCTACGAGAAGGGTCGAAGCCACAACTATCGCTTTACAGTCAAACGCTGTCCCAGTGCGCCACGGCGGCCTTAAATTTGTTTAACTTTAAGTAATAAAAATATTATATTTTAAACATATAAAAGATACGCTCGAAAAGAAAAATGAGAGTAGCAAGTGCTTTCCTTTCCTATACTTTGAAATACAAAGTAAGTCAACATAAAATGTTACTTATACGATTAGTTTTATAAAATATCCATTCGTATTAAATAATAAAATACCACTTAAATTTTAAATATATAACGTATCAGTCAAAAAGTTTTGTGTACTTATTCGAAATGCATAGAACAATAAAGAGGGAAAATCTTTCAGGACATATTTTTGTAAATTAATATAATATTTATGTATCTTTTACAGGCTTGTGTCAGGCAGTTATCTCTCTCTTCCGTCGTGTGCAAACGATACAGGACGCACACTATCAAACGGCGTATTGCCGACCTACCAAAGAAGTACTAAAGAGAACTGTGTTATAAGTACATTGTTATGTTCCACCAAGTTAACGCAAAATGGTAAATTATAGATTTTACTATTTATTAAGAGAATTTTTGTTCGCTTAGTAAGGTGGGGAACGGAGTGTCTTAACACTAGGTTCCCTCTGCCTACCCTGCTGTGTGCGGGATACAGCGTGAAGCTAAAAAAAAAGAAAAAAAAGTAAGGTAGTACCATATAGAACTTAGTATCACGAGACGTCCGTTTTTCAGTTTACTGCTTGAATCAGAAACATTGCATGTTGAGTGGCGGACTTCAACGCCGCGCTTTGTCTTATTCACCAGAGCGGAGAAATGAGAATAATTAAAGGATTACACCACTGATTGCAAATCGAACCCAAAACTATTGCGTTTACACTCATATGTGCCCCGCTGCGCCATGGTTATAGTTTGAAGTTTTTATATAAGTACTAGCGGCCCGTCCGCGGCTTTGCTGTTGCGGTGTATTGCAACCCTAGGGGATGAATTTTTAAAAATAAAGTAGCCTATATTTGACTTTAGATTATCAACTATATTTACTCCAAATTTCATTAAAATCGGTCAAGCTGTGTATATTTTTCATACAAACTTTCATCCCCTATTTCAATCCTTTAGAGGTTGATTTTTAAAAAATAAGTAGCCTATGTTAGACCCAGTTATTGTTACTACTTTCATTCTAAATTTCATCCAAATCGGACCGGTAGATTAGCCGTGAAAGCGTGACTGACAAACACACAGACATTGACATTTATAATATAAGTATGGATGAAATCCTATACTATTCATTCATAAAGGCTTCATAACTTGTCAAATATATTTGTTTTTAATTTGTGACATTGTTATACTAATATTATATCTTAAGTCCAGTTAAGTAATTACTATTCCAAGTATATAATAATTTTGTACTGATGATAAACTAATATAATGTGTGTTTGTAAATTAGTGTAATGACACATTTGTTATATACTCATTAATAAAGTGAAACAATATTGTATTATTTTTATAATTTTATTTGTTTATCTATATCACTGGTTCCCAACCAGTGGTCCGCGGACCACCAATGGTCCGCAGAACGGATAAAGTGGTCCACGAACGATTTTAAATTTAGCGGGTGTTGGTAGCCGCGCAGTGAGCGACAGGAGTAATTGCACATTAATTCATTAATATTGTATAATAAGTATGTTAGTTTACATAAGGAAGTTAGGATGTCCTATAGTATGTTTAACAATTTGCAAAAAGTATTGGATTTGACTACTTGTTAACAATAACGTCACGACAACCTCGCAAATGACACACAATTTTTTCATTAAATATATTTTTTTTTAATATAATTTCTTCAGGAGTTATTAAGTAAAGTTTTCGTTTAGTTATTACAGTCTATTTTTATTATACCTACATACATAGAGGTCCCTGCTAGGAAGAATAATATAAAAGTGGTCCGTGATCAAAAACTGGTTGGAAACCCCTGATCTATATCTATAATATAATGAAATAGTGAAAACAGAATATTTGTACGTGTACATCTTTGTAATTAGTGGACGGATTTGAATGAAACCATTTTTTTACTTTTAAATATTAAAAAAATTTTAAAGTGTTATTCTACACTTAAGAAAATTGAAAAAGACATTTACAGAAAACGTATAAAAACCTTTTTTATTATATAGTAGTAGTAGTAGTGTATTTTTATTGTATATGATTTTGAACAACGACCTGATATATAACCATAATAGAAGAGTTGTACTATAATATGTTAGAAAACTGCGTCTTAACAAAAGTTATTCAGCGTTACTTTTAACATTTTAAAGGACACGCAACACAACGCTTAGGAAATTAAAAAAAGACAATTTTAGAAAACATCTAAAAATTTGAACGCAGCGGGATTCGAACTCACTCCTCTGGAACGCATGGCTTAGCGAACAGAGCGCTTGGACGTATTCCTAGAGGCGTGGATTCGAATCCTGCTGCGTCCAAAAAGTCATTTTATTCGACGTTTAATTTAAAACTTAAATAGCATTATCTGTAGCTGTCTGTCTATCAATTGATTAATCTGCGCAAACAAATCTTATTCAGTGTTAATAATGTCGCGTGTAGCTATTTATTCGGGATTTGAACCCACGAATTTTAAATAAGTAATTATTTTTTTACAGAGGATCTATTGGCACTTTTGCAATGGCGCGCTCGACCTGAGAGAGTACAAGAGACGCTGTTGCGAGTGCTACGTCTGGGAGATGGTTTGAGTTGTGAGGAACTGATCAAGTTTCTAAGAGATGTATTGGATGCTTTATTCGCTTTGTTTTCTACTGAAGATGGTAACAGGTAATAAGTGGTGTATATTTTTTATATACTTGAAACAGTGTTCTGTAAGAAATATGTTTAATTATATTATTTATTTCTAAAAAAGCCGTACTGCCGAAAAAAAAATATTGGTTACGACTCGTTTTATAACTGCCTTTATTTAATCGTATCTATGAAATAGATAGATAGTAGAGCTGACATATATATATATATATATATAGATAGGATAGAGATAGATAGAGATAGGATATTAGATAGAGAGAGATAGATAGAGAGAGAGAAAAGAGAAGAGCTATAGATAGATAGAGATAGAGAGAGAGAGAGAGAGAGATAGGGCTAGAGAAGATAGAGAGAGAGAGAGAAGAGAATAGAGATTGAGATAAGAGAGAGAGATAGAGGAGAGAGATAGAGATAGTATAGTATGTATATAGTATATAGAGATGAGATAGAGAGAGAGATATATATATAGAGATCTATATAGAGATTTATATATATATATATATATTATCTATAGGATATAGATTATAGATATTATAATATTATATATCTATATATATTATATATATATAATATATATATATATAATATCTATAGTCCGTTCCAAATCCTTATGCACAAAACCAAAACACAAAGTTCATTCACCTCAATACTGACAGTTTAGTGATGAGCAGTTACAGTTCAAATTCGAGTCAATCTGAACAGTATCGAATTTACCCATTATTTCTTTTTCTTTTTGTTATTACATTCTTACGATTTATAAAACACCTCTTCATTAACACTATATAAATTAAATAAAACATTTTTAATTATTAAACGTTTATTAATTAAAAGTAACAATCAAACGTGTAATACACCAGTGTAATCAACATTTATTGATCGTGATATATTTTTATATATTTATTGTTGTATTAAATTATATATCTTACAATTTGTGTATGGGATAAACCTGATTAGGAAACAAATGTTTATTTTTAATATTCATGTTTTACCGATTATATAAATCGATTACTAAACTTCATAACTCGTCAGCATTCGCACGTCTCTAATTTTAACAATAGAACTGTCAGTTGTCATTTGACAGGTTTCGTCGATTTGATGTCGAGATTTTTAAATAAGTTTTTTATAATATTAATCTTCGTAAAAATGGAATAATAAGTGTTAAGGACCAAGTTAAGAATGGAAAGTATGTGAAAGTGTACTTGCGACGATAATGAGTGAGCAGGGGGGAAGGTGAGACCGAAAAGTTTGTTATTATGGGTGCAGGAAGATTGGAACGGGAGACATGAGATAGAGAGAAGATAGAGAGAGAGAGAGAGAGAGAGGAGAAGATGAGAGAGAGAGAGAGAAGAGAGAGAGATAGGAGAGAGAGAAGGAGAGAGAGAGAGAGGAGATAGAGAGAGAGAGAAGAAGGATAGAGTAGTGAAGAGAGATAGAGAAAGAGAGAGAGATGATAAGATTAGTTAGAGAGAGAGATAGAGATATATAGAGAGAGATAGTAGATATATAGAGAATTATATATAATATATAGTAATATATAATAGATATATATATATATATATTTATATATATATATATATATATATATATATATATATATATATATATATATACTTAAAATATTTTTTTTTCAGTACTCCACATTCCGGTACAGTGTTTTTGGTGTTAGTGTCGATTTGCAGTCTGCTAGACGAAACTAGGTTCCAACATTTTCGGCCGGTACTAGATGTTTATATTGAGGAACATTTCTCAGCTGCTCTTGTGTATAAGTAAGTTGACTGATTGTAATCCTGTTACATCATACTTTTGTACTTTCAGGGTTTACAAAATTAGGGATGTTTTTTTTAACAATTTTAACATGCTCCTAATGGTATTTGTCAAGTATGATTTTATGAATATTGTTACAATTATATTGTATTATGCCGTTATTACGTCTGCTGAATATGGAATATTAAATTGATCACCGTTGGTAATGTTAATAAAATAAAAGAAAATAAAATATTTAAAAATTGTTGATATTGAATCATTTCAGGCGGCATATATATTTCTTCAAACCCACCCAATAGGGATATCAAATGAAAGGGCTTAACTTGTTTTTAATACACTCCAAAAATCAAATTAATAACCTTACTGAGATAATTCAAAAAAGCTCGTTTTTTAAACTTTAAACTCAAATTTTATTAATTATATTAATTCTCCTTCATTTAAACCCCCCACAGAGGTCTCCTATCATCAGTACAGCACTGTGCAGAATGGGCGGCACGTGCAGAGGGACAAGAACCTATCCGCAAGTGCCTTCGCTCGCTCGGAGCGGTTTTCCGCTTAGCGGTTCGCTCACGTTGCTTATTCGCTCGCGCTACTGGGGGACAGTATGAGGATAGCTTTAGACGAGATGTGCGAGCGGCGTTACATGCGCTTAAAACGTTGGCGCAGCATCCGCATAGAGATCACCTGGCGCCGGCTCAGGTAGGGTTGTGTAAAATACTCTGTGTAAATACTCCTTTTTTCAGTTTCCGCCAGAATTCGAAATATTGTATTCTGAATGGCGGAACTCAACCCACACTTTGTCTAACAATCAAATGCTTTAAATATTAATATCGAACAACTTTCCAGGTAGCCCTAATGACGTCATGGGCCAGCGTGGCCAAAGAAGTGGCGTCCGCCCTAGGCCCAGTGGAAGCGGGACGCATCACCGCGGCCATGCTGGACGCGCCCGCCGCCAACGCGCCGCCAACGTTGGCCAAGGCCAGGCTGGAGGCCGCGCAGGAGGTGCTCAAGGGACCGCTTGGGCAGGATCCAGGTTGGTTTGGGTTGTTTAAAAATATATTACTAATAAAATAAAATAATGAAATGTAATAAATTTAAACTAAAAAATGGACTGGATATTAGGATCGAACCTGGACTTAGAAAAATACTATTTAAAAAAAATACCCGTTTTCCCACGTGAGCACAAAGTTTGTCTACACAACTTTTAACAACTATCGCGGAATTGACATTCGTATAGTAATGGTATTTTTATAGTTTTTTATTCCCTGAAAATACAAATAAAAAGACATTTTCTATCTCCATCATAGCAGGGTAGTCAAAGACAACCTAATATCAAGAGATATTCGGTTCTCCAATTTCCGCCTATTGAAATATTCTATTCAGTATTCTTATAATATTTAACCCTGAATGATAAATAAAAATATTATAAAAAAGATTGTTTTAATAAATTTATAAATTTAGAAACAATATGCCTTAAAAACGTTTATCTGTTAAAAATTAAACATATTCTCATTTTACCACTCTGATGCAAAAATCAACGTCGGGCTTTGTCTTGCCAGAACTGAGAAATGAAAATTATTTAAATATAATCATACTCCTAAATTAACATCATGAATATAGTTATAGTATATTTAAATAAAAATAAAAAACTTCCAGAAGCCCGCAACATAGTACTAACCACAGCGTGTCATCACCTACGAGTTCACCTCGCTAGACAAGACGAGCTATCCCAATGTGCCGATATATTGGGGGAACTGGTAACTTTACTGTGGAAGAAGGAAGACCCTGACCAGATGGTGGACGATGATGAACTGGACCCCGATGTGGATGTGCTGTGCTTAAATACGTTGGACGTGCTGGTGGAGACTGTGCTGCATTTGATTGGTGGGAAATCTCCTGTGTTGGTAAGTGTGGGGTTGTTTATTATTTTTTAATATATGATTTAGCTTTGCCTGTTTAAAAAAAAGATAAAAGAACCTTTTTTTATATAATTAATCTGTTTGAGGTAATCTCGAATCAATAATTTTATATCTCAGTTTAGTTATTTGATGCACACCAAATATTTTCACACTTGTTCGGGTTCTATTGAATATTAAATTATTTCATAGTGTGAACGTAATTATTATGCTATAAAATAATTTTATGTGGTATTTAGGTTTATCTGCATTTTTAAATGTTTAGTATTATTTTGTAATTTTTTATTTGGACATATTTGCTCATAATCTCAATCGACTTAACAGCGAAACTTAAGAGTTTTGCTCCAAATAAAGAATAACCTAAATAATAAATCGAAAATGATGATGTAACTGATTTAATGCATGGCATAATAAAATAGTAATCCTGCGAATAATCCTGCAATGGCATAGACGAAGCACTATTAGAAAGTTTTATGATCCTAGTCATTTAAGCTGTATATTTTTCCAGGGTCCAATGGTAGCAGGCTTACTTGGCGTCATGGAGTTGCTGAAACCAGCTCATTATCAACGTTTATGGAGTCATTTGGCGCCACATCCGAACGATCGCAAGCCTTTAAAAGATTTCCTTATGCGAGCCTTTTTGGTCTTCCGACATTTGATTGAGCAAGATGTGTGTATATTTGTTATTATTTTTAGTAATTATTTAGTAATATATAAGATATTTTATAGAACTATCACAATATACAATTATACAACTACACAAATATACAATTACATAAATTACTAACACATCTTAGCATATCAGAAGCTGGAAAATCATAATCAGAAGCATATCAGAAGCTGGAAAAATCATCTGCAGAAGCAGGCCTTCGAGTGAATGTTGACAAGACTAAGTACTTAAGAGCATCAAAAATGGGGAACCTAACTCCAATGGAGATTACTGTGGGCAATAACACCTTTTCCACAGTCCAAGAGTTCATATATTTGGGTTCTCTAGTAACAAATAGTAACGACATATCTAAGGAAATTAGAAGGAGAATAACGTCAGCAAAGAAATGTTATTTTGGTTTGATTCGATATCTTTGTTCTAAAGTGCTCTCAAGAAGTCTTAAGTTTCTTCTTTATAAAACATTATTAAGACCAGTACTAACATACGGTTCGGAGACCTGGGTTTTAAGCAAGAAGGATGAGGAGTCCCTGTTGGTATTTGAGCGCAAAATACTGAGACGCATTTTTGGCGCTGTCCTGGAAAATGGCAAGTGGAGAGCACGCTACAATCATGAGCTGAAACTGCTGTATAACGAGCCGGACATTATTAAAACTATTAAAATTGAGCGCCTACGTTGGGCAGGACACGTTTTGAGAATGGATGACACGAGGACTCCCAAGAAACTGCTTACGGGAATGACTGACGGCCGCAGAAGTCGTGGTAGACCCAAACTGCGGTGGTTAGACGGCGTTGAGCAAGACACGAAAGCCCTCGGAATTAGGAGTTAGAGGCAAGAAACCCAAAACAGAGCTGGCTGGAGAAGATTACTGGACCAGGCCAAGGCCCACCCGCGGCTGTAGAGCCTGTGATGATGATTACTAACACATCTTTGCAGAATATAGGGGTTTGTAGTAAGTATTTTATGTAAAATAACATTTATATTGATTTTGCAGGTATTTCCGCCAGACTGGATGATGCTAAGAGTTCAGAGCTGTAAAGTATTATTATCAGCATTACAAGACCTAGCGAAGCCTTTATTAGAAAGGTTCTTAGGAGATGAGCCGCCTCAATTTGATTCTCAGGTTAGTATTAGATATTTTTAGTAATAGCATATATTTTAATTATTTTATGTAAATTGTGTAAATATAATTCGTGATTTTTTTTTTATATTATAATATTTATTTTATATTATGTTTTAGTTTGCATATTTTAAATTATATTTTATTTAAATGTAATTGATATAGTTAAGATGTGTTTAACTATGTACAAGTATACATGATGTTCGTTCGTTCGTGATGTTCAAATTGTACTTAATTATAACCCTAATTAGTGGAAAGAATAGAAAAGAAAATTGATTCGACTTTTCCTGCATAGTATAAATATGCGTGTAATGCGGCAAGAGGGTGTCACGGTTGGGATATTAAACGTGTAGGGAACTATTACTTATTTTTTTTGTACGTTTATTTATTACAACAAAACATAATATGTTATTTATTTATTATTTATATTTTCTTATATACTTGTTATATTATTTCACTATACATAGTATAATATCATATTTACGTACGTATTAGCATTTAGTTTGTAAATAATATTCCGAAGCCGCCGGTAGTTGTGAATCCTTTCACCGGCGTAGCGGCTAATATTTAAGGCCTAACAGTCGTTACTTTGCTTTCGATACGATTACTGTTATTCCCTTGTTTTCTTTTTTCTCCGCATATTACCAATTTTTACTTGTGCTTATTTATTTATTATATTAGTACTTCGTGGTGTGTAAAACTATTTTATTAACTATTGTACAATTTTTAATCTGTAATTGTACTTTTAAAGTGGTGTTGAAATATACGTTATAACACAAGTAAGTGGGCTTCAAATTTAACCACATGAACACAACAAACGTAACAAATGTGTTTTTTTAGCTATGGTCCGGCTACCTAGAGCTGGGCGTGGCGCTGGTGACCGCCAACGCGCTGCAAGCGGAGCAGTGGGCGCGCGGGCCGCAGCGCGCCGCCATGCGCGCCGCCGCCGCGCTGCACCTGCTCGCCGTGTGGACCAGATTGGGTATTTGTTGTGTTTTCTCTTTATTATGCAGGTCAAATATTTATGTTATAGATTAATTGTGTCGTGTGCGTGTATCTTAAAATTAACACAGGGGTCTAAATTTAAAACGGTAATCATATGCTTATTACTATGAATTGATTCGTTTTGTACTTAGAGGAAGGTGTACATGTACATTTTTACTTATTCGTCCTGATAAGACGACGGTCTTATCGGGGCAGACCATGTCTTCACGCGCCATGTCACTAGAGGAAGGAAAATCACAATACAAGGAATGTCACTTCACCTACCCAAAAGATAAAAGACAAAATGCCTAAAAATACTAGACACAAGGCCTTTCATCTCCAGGTGTAGTCCAACTCAAACTATTAGGTTCAGCAGTAGGAGCCCTTCTAGAAATTACTCTAGTACCAGAGTTACGTCGCGCGGCGTTAGGCGCTTTAGCTTTAGTCTATAAACTCGACTCGCTAGTCGCTAATAATTTATGTCTGAATGTTGAGGCCATTATGGTGCAGTAGGACAGTCTGACTGTAAACGCTATTGGTTATGGGTTCGGATTTTACTTCATAACACTAGGTTCTTTTCACCCACCCTAAAGATAGACTATAATTATGAACAAAATGTAATAAATTTAAAATACTTACTACTACTTTAATTTCTAGGTGTAGCCCAACTCCAATTAATAGGACCAGCGGTAGGAGCCCTTCTAGAAGTGACTCTAGTACCAGAGTTACGTCGCGCAGCGTTAGGCGCTTTGGTAGCGTTAATGGCGGCGGAAAGGGCAGCCACTGGCTCGGCGAGGAAAACTGAAGCCGCTTTGGTCGATAAACTGGACTCGCTGGTCGCTGATAATAAAGCTGATGACCATTATAGACGGCTGTTTGATACTGTGTATGTTTGTTCTTGTGTTTGACTTTGAAAGTTATTATATTTTTAGTATGTGAGAGTAAAATTTGAAGTGGTTGGATCACTTTGCAAATTTTATATAGAAGTATAACAAGTTTGAGGCGGAGACATCGTCTGACTGTAAAACCGATGGCTGTTGGTTCATTGCCAATTTGAGAGAATGACTTTTGTCTACCTCGTTAATTGCAGCTCCAACTCGAATTTATTTCACATTAACACATTACACAACACATTGAATTACACTTCTACTTGATTGTCACAGACTACAGTCCTGCATTAGGACGCTTATTAAAAGTTTCATGGATAAAACAAAATTTATAAAATGTCAAAGTTAATTTAGCGCCATCTATTGAGACCGCTAGGAAACCCCTCAACAACTTAGTTATTTTTATTTTTTCGCTCTGGTAAGCGATTTCTACCACTCAAAATGTATTGAGTTAATATAGTAAGTGGAAAATGGAGTGTTTTGACACTAGGTTCACATCAACTACCCTATACTATAAATATCAACCGTTCAGATTACTATGCATTTACCAACGTTCGTACCAACCATTTACCAAAGTTCAACAAATAAACAGTTTTTATATAAAATTAATTGTGCAAGTAGTTACGAAATGCAAATAAATAAAACCAGTTAAAAAATATATTAAACGTTATAAGCGATGTTTTGTAAATATTTTAAATACAATTTTTATTTCATATAAATGTTTGACTATTGAATTTAATTGTTTACGCTAACTAACATCAGGGAGCACTTAAGTTCTGTGTAAGTATAATTTAAATATAACCATAATAGTAAAACTTTAAGTTAATGAAAATTTCTATTTGATGTATCGTCGTCCTCATGGTTCTAAGGCCGTGTGTTGAGTTTATGATTCCATTCTCATTATATTTTTCTTTATTTTTACTTTGGTACCTAAGACCCCAAGTGCGACGTTGAGTTCCGCCGGAGTTTTGATTTCGGACAGAAAGTGAATATTTGAATATTCTAATGCGAATTCTGAATATTCTAAAAAGTGTAATACTGTTATTATCTATTAAAAAAATATTTAATTTTTCAAACAATAATTATCAAAAAAATCAAAGAATATATATACACATATTCTTTGATTTTTTAATTTAATATACATTAACAAATATATAACCCACAGGCTAATGGAACGCGTATCAACCGAGGGCTGGCGTGAAGCGGGAGCTGCCTTCGTGGGCTGCGTCACGCGCCTCCTCGAGCGACTGCTCGACTACCGCGCCGTCATGCAGGGCGCCGAGCATCGCGATAAGAGGATGGCGGCCACTGTTAACCTACTTGTTTGTTTTGCTTTTAAATTTTAGTATTGTGTACGTTTGTATTAGTTGTTTGTGGGTTCGATTCCCCCTTCGAAGAAAGGGAAATGTTAAATATTTCCCTTTTCTTCTCTCTTGTGTTGCGGCTTTAAGTGCCGACACGCAATGTCTCCAAAATTCGGCGGACTATGGGGAACGGATTGTTTTAACATTATGTTCTTAATATTGCGTGTAGTATGGGTGTGTTTATAGTTTGGTCTATTTGTAACTATTCGGGTTGGTTTCTAAATTGATAATTAAATCTGTACGTAAACTCTTTATATTATTTTAATTTGCGCTTAAATTATTTTACAATGATTATTATTTTATACTTTGCACAGCAATTATTCTTTGAATATGGATCCAAATCACATATGTATATATTATTATGTATAACACTTTATTATTACATATTATTAAGTTATGTGAAGATGTATTTTTAAATAGTTATTATTTATTAATGTGTATATATAGTTATATATTTAATTAAATAATATTATTTTAAATTTTACCACAGAACTTTTACAAGAATGAAATCGATCGCAAGGAGATGTATTTGCGCTATGTGTACAAATTGCACGATCTGCACATTGCGTCCGACAACTGGATAGAAGCTGGATGTACTCTATTGGTATGATATTTCTGTATTTAATATGTTTACTTAAAAGTTACTTACAAAAAAAAAAAAAAATGTCTTTTAATTGAACATAAAAAATCACGATGAAATTTATATCAGTTAAATATAAAAAAAATATATATATTGTTAAATTTTAACTTAAAAAGCATGACAATAATGTAGTTTGGAATGTAAATTTAAAAGTCATAACATATATAAAGATTTTATGCTTTTCGATTTTTTGAATTTGGCTATCATGTCTGACAGTGAGACAGTCTCTGGTCTGGTCGGTTTCCACTCGGTAAAACGATTATAATTTAATTATTTTCATTTCTCCGCCCCAATGAAGAGTATGAAGCGTATACTTTAGGTCTCCTATTTAACAGGCAATGTACCGAATATGACCGGAAAGGGGCACACAGAAAGTTTGCTACTAGGTTGGGGAGACTAGGAGGCACTCTCTAACTAACTAACTTATGCATGAAAAGTCGTACTGTTAGATTTAAATGTCAACCTAAAAAAAACACTAATTTTCAATTTACATTTTAAAAAGTATAGTTGTAAAGTATAGTAAATGAATATAAGTGTTAAATATTTGAATCTAGTTGTATGCGGAAACATTGAGTTGGGACAGTGACCAAATAGGCGTGGATCCAGAACATCCTGAAACTCCGGAATGGAAACGTAAAGAAGCTCTTTACAATCAAGTATTGCAGTATTTTGATCGTGGAAAGGTAAAACTTACTTTCTTATATTTTTTATACTAGTTTAAATAACTTACATATCGTGTTTATTTTGAATTAATATAAAAAAGGTGTTTTAACACTTTAATTTATAAAAACGTAAAAAAAGTACATCCGAAACGGATTATCTTAGCACTTCGTTCCCTCTTCCTATCCTGCTGTATCCCGCACAGCATGAACCTGCATATTCTACATCCAAATTCAATTTTAATTTTTAATACGTTTTCTTAAGATAAAACGAGATTATTTAAAAAAGAGGCATTTGTTAAATATAATAAAAATTAAATATGATACTGTAGTGACACCTGAACAATATGTAAAATAACTTTTGATCATGAAGGTAATATTTTTTATTTTGTTTTCCATTCTCTACATACAGCATAATAATAGCTAATACTAATTTACTAATCTAGCCCATTTTTAACTCCAGTGCTGGGAAAAAGGCCTACCCCTCCTTCGAGAATTGGCAACCCTCTACGAAGTGAAGTTATGCGACTACGCGCGACTTGCGCACTGTTTGCGAACGCACGCCACCTTCCTGGATTCAGTACTGGAGCAATTGAGACCAGAGCCGGAGTATTTTAGAGTTGGATTTTATGGGAAAGGGTGCCCTTTGTTTGTTAGGGTAGGTTTGTCTTGAAAATGATTACAAGCTGTGAAAATTTCAATTAATAAGACATGTCTTTCGTAATCTGTTTAACTGTATCAAAGTTTTTATTGTGAAAACTTTCTATGCTTGTTGTAATTCATAACTCTTAGCTAAGAAAAACTATAAATTTTCTTATAAAATTAAGTAATATACAAAATTATTTTAAAATTTTAATTTTTTTTTCTAACATCTGAATTAATCGTTTTGAAATAAAAACAAATAATGTTTTAAAACTGTTTAAAAACAGTATCTTGCTGAGAAAACGAGTAAAGCATGAGCCTAGTATAATGAAAGATGAACGGAGTTTTAGTGACCATTTTTAATGACATTTATACATAAGAGTATATTTGCCTAATTAGGTAACTAGTAAGACTATATTCGTTCCACAGAACAAACAGTTTGTATACCGAGGACAGGATTATGAACGTATTGGTGCTTTCACACAACGTTTGCAGTCTGAATATGTATCTGCTCACATTTTAATGAGAAACACGCCGCCCGATGATTCTATTATTGCAGCTGATGGGCAATGTAAGTTTTTTTTTATATTTATTTATTTATAGTTTATTGTAGATAGCAAGAGTATAAACAAGGAAAATATACGTAAAGAAAATAAGAAATATGAATTTTTCTGTCAGATAATTTTTAAGTTATAGGTGAAGATAGAAAGCATTTTTAAGTTAGATGTGAGTGTTTTTGTACAGTCACTTATAAATATAAAGATTTTAAATGGTTTTTATATTACCCTACTAGATGGGTTTTACTTAATAAGGTGGAAGTTGTTTTTATTTAATATGTAGAAGTTGACACTTTAGTCTAAGTTAGTTGGTAGGATGAATAGACAATTCAAAACCAAAATTCGTACCGCGTTTATTCTATTTGAGCTTTCATTGATTGGCATTAATAGCTTAAAATAAACTAACCGAAACTAAAAAAAGAAAAGAATATGCAAATTCTTCTAAAAAAAAAGCTGCTTCACGTTACTCCCTAGCCTAGCAAAATAGTCTATAAATACCTCCAGTTTTCGACTGAAATGGAGACATTTTGCGTGGCCGAACTTAAACGCCGCATTTAACCTTAGGTACCAGAATGAAGAAATGCAAATTTAAATATCACTTCTCCTATTGAAAATCAAACCCATAACCGTCGTTTTTACAGTAAGACACTGTCCAATTACGCTTCGACGGCTTCTATATACTTTTAAATTATCAAATATTCACTACAATACAATTAATTAATATTAATTAATATTATCTGTTCACATAGATATTCAAATCTGTAACGTGAAACCAGTAGCGTCTCGTCGCTCATGGCCGGGCGGCGCTCCGGAGCCGGTCAAGCGTTTCTACGCGTGCAATGATGTTGATACCTTTCTATGTGATCGTCCGTTGCAGAAACCACCTATTGATAAGGATAATGAGTTTAAGGTATAATGCTGGACGTGGATGTGTTATTAGTGCATTATTGAAATTATTTTTGTGCGTGTCTATAATATATATAGGACTTAGGGGTTTAAGATTGATATAAATGGTGCCTAAGGAACATTGAACATATTTTTTCTTTAGAGAATTTGATTTTGAACGGCGTAATCTAGCACCGTGCAGTGTCTTACTAGGCCGGGAAATGCATTTAATTTAAATATAATCATAGTCCCTTTATAAATTTATGTCCATATATCAGTTCTCCATTTAGCTATTTTCGTGGCAATGAACTTCCATTGCCACGAAAATAGCTAACTACGAATTTTCTTTCTGTTTTCTGTTTATTTGTTTTACTTAGTGCTAAATATATTATGTTTTCGACAAAGGGCACATTTAACTTCTGTTTATTTGTTTTTATGTAAAAAAAAAATAGAAGATGTGAAAATTTGACCGTCGCACGAATAAAACGTACGTCTCTTGAAAACCTTCCAGTCAGTTTTCTAGCTCCATAGAATTTTTAACTAACATCAAATATATTTTTACGTTTTCTAAAATTATTTTTCCGATTTTATGTGATTTTATGTGATTTTTCTTTTTAGCCATAATGTACAACTTTTTTGGCAACTTTATAGCAGAATTACATTTATTTTTCAGAGTTTATGGATTGAGCGCACAACGCTTAACACCGAAACGACGTTACCAGGTATATTGAGATGGTCTGAAGTCATATCAAGATCTGTTGAAGAAATACCACCAGTTGAAGTAAGTTTGATCTTACAAACGAGAAGTTACGTAGAGTGTATTATTAAATTATTTTAAATATATTAAATTATAGGTAATTTCATTTTTTTTTTTGATTTTGCACTGTGAATAAAAATCGGATATAAAAATTACACTCTTCCTTTAAAACTACATTTCTTAACTACTATTGTATGGAGCTTTAATATAAGAATGTAATGAAGTGTATTGATACAGTACGTAACATATTTCTATTTTTATTGTTACCAAATATATACGAATTTTGACATAGCCAGAACGTAGCGAAGCGTAGAACGGCTTAGCGGTCCAAGAATGCTCGAATTTTTAATTCAAATATTTTCTTATTCTATGTGTGTGATGTAAGAAATTTATTAATAAAATTAAAACCAAACTCTATTTACAGTTCGCATGTGAAACAATGGAAGCAACAGAACGTGAGCTACGCAGCCTCATATCCCAATACACCGCTGACCCCACGCAGAATATAAACCCGTTCTCAATGAGATTGCAAGGCACTATCGATGCTAACGTGCAAGGTGGTATAACTAAATACGAACAAGCGTTCCTAACTGCAGAATTTAGTAGAAACGCGACCCCCAGAGAAGCGGCCGCTGCTGCTAAATTAAGAAGGTTGATTGCATCGCAGCTGGCTGTAGTGGAAGCGGGGTTGACATTACATGGTCGGTTAGCACCGGAGGAAGTTAAGCCTTTGCACAGGTACTGTACTTGTTACCTTCAAATGTGTATAGAATTTTTTTCTTATTTTAATGTTAATATTTTATTTTGAAATGATTATTGTAGAATAGTAAGTGGATGTGGTTAGGTTAGTGGGACAATAACGCGGCGTTAATTTCCGTCTATTGTATATACATGTGTACATTAACTTTGGTCGGAAAGCGAATGGGATTTGAAGGTTAGTTCAAATTTATTGACCTTAGGTTGACCTTGGGTTATTTCCACATTTTTTTATAAACAGAGTCATAGTAGGCAAAAAAGGGGATAGATGAAGTAAACATATACATCTCTTTTAAAAATAACATAAATATTATTGATTTATCATTTACAGACGATTAGTGGAACGTTTCAGTCAACTGAGACAAAATCTGGGACCAGGTTTAGCTCGTGCAAGACGTCAATTATCTGAAAGTATTGTTAAGTAAGTATTATATATATTTCATTACTTGCAATTTTTTATTTATCATTTATAAAAATTATTTATTTAATTTATTATTTTGGAAAAGCATTTGCATTTTGGTAATATATGACCAAAATATTTGCTTTTGCAAAATTATTTAATAAAAAGAATTTATTAAATCCTTTTGGCGTAATTGGAATAAGAATGTAAATAATACTATATGTATCAGTTTTTGTTTTTCTGTACAATCATGTTCTTCAGTAAGTATCAACTTTATAATCGCAGACCAGTTACACTTTAAGTTTTATAATTTATAAAGTTGCATTTAAAGTTAATTTATAATAATTGCTTTAATTTTTTGATTTGTTATTTTATTTTTCAGCACGCCATTACCACCAGTGCCAGCGTTGGATAAGAGATCACACAGTATCCAGCAAAACGACAGTTACTACGAGGATGGGCATCTCTACAATAAACCAATAGTAAATTAAAAACATATTATATATACACATTGCAGCGTACATTATTTAAAAATTCACATTATTTTTATTTTTTAAACGTATTAAAGAAACAACAAAGTTTGAATAGCTTGCACTTAATAGCTTTACTGTATTTTTAGATTTAATTTAATATCTTTGAGATATACTCAAATATAATGCGTATGTATTGGATATTGCATGTAATAAAATATTTCATTGGTATTGTGTATTAGGATCATAAATGAAGATAAATGATCAATTATTACATTAGGAGATTCTGTTTAGAAAAACCACTGCTAAATCGCTTATTATAACTTATTCTTGTTAGCAGTTTAGGCGTTTGGATAATTTGCTGTGTCTTGCTTCGACACTAGAGCAAAAAAAGGAAATGTTAAATCCTTTTATTATTATTTTTTTATATATAAATTGTATAGAATTTAACAAGTTTTCCCATTTATTCCAGTACTCGCTAGAAGATTCTCTAGATCAACAAAGCGGTATAATGAGCAACAGTCTACCCGTCACGGACAACAGAGAGTGTGAAGACAATTCCATGATAAAGTCAGCACCGCCATTACCCACCAGACCTAAATCGGGAGACCCTCGCAGTCCAACTAGACCACCTTTAGAGAAGTATAAGTGAGATTTCAGTTCTATTATGTTATTTATTTGTAGATCATATTGTGTAGTTCGTAGTGTTTGTCTCTGTTTTTTTTATAGCTTCACGCTGTATCCCGCACACAGCAGGGTAGGCAGAGGGAACCTAGTATTAAGATACTCCGTTCCCCACTTTCCGCCGAATTCGGAGGCATTGCGTGTTAAGTGGCGGAGCTTAACGCCGCGCTTTACCTCGACACCAGAGCAAAGGAAATGGAAATATTAAATATTTCCACTCCTCGAGTGGGAATCGAACCCACAACCAGTCGTTTACAGTTATTTTCTGTGCTGGCCAACTTCGCCAGTCAAATTCTACAAGGAGAATTAAGTGTGTTGATTCTCTGTGATTACTACTATTTGCGGAAAAAGATTGAAGCTGTAATAATGAAAATAATTGCATGCATATGTGATAGATGAAAATGAAAAATATTCATGTTTGATTATTCAAAGAAGTTACAGCTAGGTACATATATTTGAGTTAAATTAACAGCAATGGTTGTACAGCAATGGTTGTAAATTTGACACACGTTCGAGAGAACGTTTGTTTTTAAAATATTTTTTTGCTTTACCTACGTATTTACAAAGTGGTTGAATTATAACCTAACATCTAAATAAGTGAGAAATATTGGAGGGCTTTTACAGGTTCTCTCTGTTCGAGTGACAGCGAATAATGCATGATGAAAATAAAAATAATACAAAATTCTTCTCCTAATGGCTCTTTTAAAAATGGTTTAAGCAAAAAAATATAAACTATACCAATATATTTAAATACGTTTCAAATCACTTTTTTTTACTAATTTTAATATTTAAATATACACGTACATTTTATAATATAATATAGCAACAGAGACACAGTAGAAGAGGAAGTGGAGACACGTCGTCACAGTCGCGCCTCGTGGAGCGAGCCCGGGGACGCGCCACCGCTACCGCCTAGAGTTTCAGGTATGTTCTTATAAACACCGTAAAATATTCACTTTAAATTTATTTTGTTTGTTTAGCTTTCGGAAACATTGGTTGTTACGTGGTTTTTTTTAACTTATGTTGTTTTTTGTATGCAGCTGAGTAGGCAGAGAAAACCAAGTGTAAAGACACTTCGTTCTACATTTTCCGTCTGTATCTAAGAAGCTGCCACCAGAGCTGAGAAGGCAAAAAATAAAGAAATAACTATTATCCTGAATAGGCGACGAACGCACGACAAATCGCGTATACTGTCAGACGTTGCCACACTGCGTCACAATGGCCTCAATATCTGTTTTTAAATTAAAATCCCAACCTACATATCGGTTGCCTATAATTGCCAACGCCTCAGTTATGCTGCTATTGGAAAAATTAGACCGTCTTTGATAAAATTATAGTGTTAACACGATCATACTTGTTACTTTTCGTAAGACAAAGGGTGACAAAGACATTGAGTTTTACTGCTTAATACTTTCAGTCTTGCAACAAGAAGAAAAATTAGACTGTCCTAGTTAAATCATATACCTCATCATAATCACCAGATCATAATTATTACCTCATAATACAAAGCGCAGCATTCAGTTTCACCACTCACTACTCAGATTGTCTTGACAATATATTCAAAGGAAAAAAAGCGTTAAAATAAATAAATTATTTTTTTTATCTATAAACATAAATAAATGATTAACTTTTACAATTATACATGTTTAGGTGACAAGCGCACGTGGAACGAAGCGCCCGCAGTGCCGCGACGCGCGCGCGGCGCCTGCGAGGAGCGCGACTCGGGAGTGAGCGTGGACGCGCACCACTATACTAATGCGCCTGATCGACATAATCATGGTAGGTATTATGTTTACTTATATTTTTTTATTTATTATATTTTTTAGCATGATGCTGTATCACTCACAAAGCAGTACCCTGCTTTGGCAGAGGGAAGCTAGTGTTGAAACACTCCCCAATATCTGCCGAAATCTGGAGGCATCTCTATTTGACACTTAACACGTATGTTAAGTGTAAGAACTTAACGCCGCACTTTGTCTAAGTACCAGAGCGAAGAAATGAAAATGTAAATATAATCTTTCTCACGAGTAGGATTTGAACCAATAATATCGACTTGACGTAATCTATTAATTAATGGTTATATAGCATGTTAACGTGTAAAATACAGGGTGTATTAAAAAAAGTACTTAACTAGCGACCAACTGATCTGCGATTTTTGAGCTTGTTTAGAATTCGGAGAACTTTCTGTTCATTCATAATAAAATATAGCCTGTAGCACTCCTGAATAGTGATAGCTTTCTAATTGTGAAAGAGTTTTCATGATCGATTCAGTATTTTCGGAGATTAGCCCCTACAAATATACTTACAAACTTTACCTCCTTATTTTATTAGTATTGATACAAAACTATGTCAAACCCATGTGTAATATTTATTTTAAATATTGCTAACGCGGAAATCAACAAAATATTTATTATGTAAGGTTCATAATTGACCTATAAATGACCAAAGTCAAAGTCAAATAATTTTATTCAAAATAAGAAGTTACAAGCTTCATTTTTTGACCTTCAACTAATAAAAATTATTAATCACCAGATATTGATCTTGTCGAATCTCTCCGTTACGAAGAAATAATATCGATGATATCAAAACCTCTGCACGTTGACGAAGGGGAAATGCCGCCACCTATACCACCCAAAGGTTTAGGTCACTTAAGCAGCTTCGACTCAGGTCATCATGAAAACGGGGAATCCCATTGCTAACGATCAACATGTGAGTATGGGGATGAAAGTCATATGATTATATATTTTATTTTGGATTTATAATGTATTTATTAATTATTTAATTAATTATTAATATATGTATATGGAGTATAGAAATGTTTTGGTTGCTATTATATGATTTGTAGGTTTATTGGATGTATGTTTTGTGTATAAGGTGACATTGAAACAGTATCTACATTATGTTTTACAATATCAAATATGTGGTATCTTTTAAATGAAAATTGTGTAACGTGATTGTTTTTTTAATTTTAATGCTGAAAAGAAAAACCAAGACATAAAAAGCGGTTAACATTCTATTGTCCACAATTAAAATTATTGTATAGGTTACTTCAATTCAATTTTGAAGATGTAATATGTATGTATGTTTCATACATATAAAATCGTACGAAATAAATATCATATACCAACATAACAAAAACCAATATCTTACAATTTGTTTGCTTGCAAAAACAGTGCCAATACCGTCTAAACAGGACAATATCTGTAATAACACTGGAAAATTAAAAAAATGACACAAACAACACTCGAAAACAATCTGTATTTAATATGCAGAATAACTTGAAATGGATAAAACATTATATAAATATTTTAAAAATGTAGGTCGCTAGCTGTCTGTTATTGTTGGCTTCTTTGTAATGAATATAGCTGTCAATGTAGAAGTGGTCTAACCGAAAAAATAATAGTAATATTAAATAACTAATATATCTCATTTAGTTACACTTTGTATGCACTTTTTATATTACTTGTTTATATTTAAAATAACTCTGCTCTGGTAAAAAAATCAAAGTGCAGCGATCAGAAAAGTGCGAATCAGAGTTCTTGATAAGAAGCTATCTCTAATTTACCCGCCATCGGTAAAAACAAATTGAAAGTTAGTGAAATATATTGCAAATAATTGTAAAAAAAATAATAAACACTTTACTGATTTCATTTATTCATGTTTTCTTTTTTATATAATCGATATATATAGAAGTGATTAAATCGTTTTGAAGTTAGACCACTATTACGGAGACCGTGTTAAGTGTTGACAGAAACGCTGTTTAGAGTAATCTTTACTATAATATAGTATAAGAAAACAAAAATTAAATGTCGTAATTTTGAGAAAAAATAAGTGTCGAGTATTATAAGGATTTGTGGTTTGAAAATGTGACCAATTACAAATAATCCCATGTATGTATTTACATGATATTTTTCTTTCTTGGGATTTTTATTATTTTCGCGTTTATGGATACTAAATACCGCTATGGTAGGGTTTATTTTATTCTATTATTTATTAAAAATATAATCTCAATCAATAGAGAATTGTCTGGTTTAAGTATATTTTAAATTATTTTCTTATATTAACTTTATTTTCTTCGTGTTCGTCACTGGATATATAACTATAGCAAAATAAACAAGAATTTATATATTACTACATAACCGACATGACGTCACGTTGATAGTAAAGTTATTACTGGAAAAAATAACTATGACTTTATTAAACATCTTATAATTAACAGGCAATAAACATTTAAATATTTTTCTTGCAAACTTTGAACATTAAGTACAAGAAAGGACGAGATTAATATCGATAAATATATTATATTTTTATAGATGTAGATGTTCTTATGTTTTGAAAAAGTTGTTCACTTGAATGTGTGTAGGAACTGCTTTTTGTGTATAAGTAAGTGTTCTTGAAGTTCTAACACTGACTAAAAACAAAATTTTTGGAAGAAAAACAACTTTGAAATTATTAATAATAAAAAAAAAATATTATATTAGTAATATATGGGCTACAAAATTTAATTAAAGATAAATATTTAATTATAACTTTGAAAATCGTTAGGACTTCATTAATTGATTATTTGCTCTAATCATTTATTTCGTGGAAAGTATTAGAGGAAAGGTTCACGAATGTTGGTAAAGATGGCGCTGCACGTGGTGATTTTATATTAACAATGCAAGATTATTTTTAAATTATTTATATGTATTTAGTTTTGCTAATTGAAACTAAGGAATTATGCATCACACATGTAGCGCTTCTATTAACACGAAATCGAAGAAAAACTAATTGAATGTGAAAATTATTAAGAATTTTGTAAACGCCTGAATATTTAATTGAGCAACAAAACTTTAAAAAATTGCTATGAATATTATAAAAGGCGTTTTTATATTCTGAAGCTTTGTCTATCTAGATGTGCATATCATTTGTAGGTATTAATTATATATTGTTAAGCTTATTACGTGAAATGATGTTTATTTTGTAGTTTTCACTCATTTCGTTAGACATCGGGGCCATAAACAGGTGATAAGTGATAAAATATAAAACTCGTGTCGTGCTCGTGATATATCGTCGTTGTACGAGCAATACCGCGGAAAATCAGTTTAAAAATACCGTACATCGTAACATTTTATTGAAATAATACCGCAAAACTCAACGTGTGTTACCAAAAAGACATTTAGAAAACGTATAAAAATTGAACGGAACTGAACAAGGCGCGGATTCAAATCCCGCTGCGTTCAATTTTTACACCTTTTCTAAATGTCTTTTCCAATTTCCTAAGTGTGTGAATAACACTTGAAAAATGTTATAAGTATTTTACCAAAATATTGAGTATTATCTTCTTCTTCTTGTAAAGCCTTAAAAATATAGACACGCGGTATTTCCAAACTGGTCTTCTGCGGTATTGCACGCGCTACGGCGATATATGTATAACAATCCGATCTTCCATCTTGAGTTTGTATCTAATATCGAATATTTTTTTATAATTTTTATTTTTAGTTATTATTATAGGTTAATTTCATTTTTTACCAAATACATTATTTTAAGATTCATCTTTTATGTTATGATTAATTATATCGCTCATCCAGTAGAAGAATGACATAATTGCGTTTCTTAAATGTGACAACTTTTTAAGTGTATAATGTTAAAAATATACTTCTAATAATAGTAAAGAAATCTTATAATATATATACATATGTTACTTCACTATAAAAAATATTGTATAATAACTTCTAAATAAAGAAAATTTAGATTTTTTTTTCCAATTATGTCATTGTTCTATTGGTTGAGCGAATTATGTATAAAGTGATATTTGTGTGTCAAAATGAAATGTATATTTATTTTTGTATTACCATTTTAGTGCGTGACATATTTTTTTATTTACTCTCTTTCATTTATATATTAACTATAACTGTATTAATGATTTTCGTATGAATTTCTACAAAAGTATTAGGTATAATATTTTTTTATATTTTACAGTTTTTTAAAAACACAACGCTTTTTGGCGAGTGTTCGTTTTCGGTATTTCTAATACATTGCTCAAAACTTGAATAGTTTATTTTTTAAACAGTGATCGTTTACAGCTCTTTTATTAAGAAATTATTTCTTATCTGCTCTTTTTATTTGTGGCGATATATGCAAATATATTATATGATTTTTTTATAATACAATTTTAATACTAATGTTCATTGACACATTTTATCTGTAATAAATGAAGACTGTAGAACTATCAATTGACTATTAGTTAACTTGTTGTATGCACAATAATATTCGTCTTTCATTATATAGTATAATTAAAACAGTGCAATTTTGAGAGATTTTAATCGTTTACTATTTTTATTATTAACTTTTTTATATATAAATAATATCTAGTTTATTTAATATTCTTGACTACAACAAGTATTATGTACATTCTTATCGGGCTTTAATTGTATGATCTCTTGGTTCTGAAATTTTTGAAATCTATACTTGTAATGTGTATTTGGATAATATTTTAAGGTTTTATTCCAATTTTTAAAACATTCTATAGTATTATCTGTGGACTTTTAAATGTAAGAGCTCTGTTTTGTCTCTGATAACTTATTGTTAATATACTAATAAAAAATCCTCTTATATTCCCGATATCTGTTAATTAATTTAACATAAAGTTATAAAGATTTCAAACGGAGCTCCTTTGAATGTTTAATAAACTATTTTTGTCTTTCACAAGTCTTTCCAATAACCAAGTGATATTTTTCAAATTTTACATAAACTTTTTTAATAATAATAGTTTAAGTGATGGATTATTTGACATCTCCAACGAACAATTTATGTAATGTTCTAACGTATTATATTTGATATGTTTAATCTTATTAATCTATTAGCATTTTCATTAGTGCTTATTTACATTTGTATTTTAATCGTGTAGTTAAGAGTTGACATGTTGCTAGCTTTGGCACTATTTTGAGAGAAAATGTATACAGAATTCTTGTTAAAGAGTATTTTGTTATCTTCAATATGTAATATAAACATGCACTTTAACATTTCCTCGTGACCTAAGTAGTATTTTTTTAACGAATTCAAATGAATTTTAAAATTATTAAACCTGCATTCTAAATTAGAAATCCTGCTAACTTCACTTTTATTACAGTTTTATAAAAGTATCTACAATTAATTACAGTACATTACAGTACATTATTATGAATAAATTATACGATTAAAAAATAAATCAACGAAAATCAACTTATTATATAATAAATTAATTTTGAACATAAAATATATAAATTTAAAGATTTGTGTGTTTTATGATTATTTAGTTCCTTGCTGGTGTTTCTCAACAGCACTTAGCCGGTAGTTGCTTTCTGACTGACATTACTGACATTCTATGTTAACTTACAATTTGAAAGTACTTGTAATCATTTTTTTTATTAAAACAATGTAAATTATATATAAAATACTTACAAACATATATTCTCTATCAAAATAGTGCCACTTTAAACAACAATATTGAGTTACCTAAGCATATATGATTGTGACTGATATTACTCGGTAGTTAATTAGTGAATTTATTATCATTATATTATTATTATATCATTATAATGCGTTTGTTAAGTGAATATCTCTCATTAGAAGTAGTCGTTTAATAAAATACAATACATACCATAAAATGTAATCTTACCAAAAATTTTTTCGGCTATTTTTGTATCGTAAATACTTAATATGGAATTGCATCGTTGTTTATTTATTTCGTCGTTAGGTAAATTGCGTGGGTCGGTTCTGTTTTGCGGTTTGGATAGTGTTGCCATTGGTTATAATGTGGTATTTACCGATTTTTATTTTTACATGTTTTTATTATATTATGTAGTCATCGTTTCTCAATCGAAGGGTTAAGTTTGTTTATAAAGGGGATAGTAGTATATTGAAAAATAATAAATACAAACTATATAAGTACAAAATATTCGTTTACTAAAGGAATATTATTATAATTTCATAGTGATGGAATCCTAAAACTTTTTTTAATTATTTTTTTGATATTTTCGTGGGTTGCAAAATAAAAATATTTGGGAAACGATGATCTAGAGAATTAAGTTTAATAATTACAAAGTTAAGGAAAAATCCATTTTCGTTTAGGCTAAGTTTTAAACGAAATTTGAAAATCTATATTATATTCCATGGCAACACTTGTATGTTTGAGACCGGTTAAGAAATCGTTAAGTACAAATGTAGCGGTTAGAGTCGGGTGGATTACCGTAAGCAATTTTATTCGAATGTTTGTGCAAATGGGCGAAATAAATATTTAGATGGAACTGTTTGTTTTATTTATTTATTTAATTAGACCCTGTAGATAAAAAAAATGACTGAATTTATTGTGATTCACAATCTGAGGAATGATCGTTTTTTTTTTAATTATTTATATTTTTCTCCTCTAGTAAGACGTAGTGCAGCGTTCAGTTACGCAAAATGTGTGTATGAAAAGTGAAGAACAGAATATTTCAACAGTAGGTTCTTCTAATATGAGAAAAAGCGTAAAACTTCGTAATATGATTTTACCTTTCAATTTTTTTTCTTTGCCATCATAGAAACAGTAGAAAATTAAAGAACTCTTTTGGATAACGTCCAAATTCTCTAATTAAGTACAGTGATATCCCACCACAGCAAAATCCTCCAGCTATTTAACTTTTAATTGTTAATATATGCATACTACATTTGTGGGAAGGATTGTGCATATCAAAATATGTACGTATATACATATATGTACGTGTATATATATTTTTTGTAAGTCAAGTCAATGTCAACGTACTCGTGTAAGTATATTAAGTCACCGAGCTTTAAGAAAATTTGAAAGTATTTTTGATAGCGACAGATTAAGAAACATTAAGAAGAAGTAGCACCAGTGCCAAATACATATTTTGTATACGATTTCGTTTTACACCATAAGAAGAATTTTATATAGTTACGCTGAGTCCGTATAGTTATCAAAAATTCTGTAAATAATTTAAAATGACGTTATACAATTATTTAAGTATAATACAATACATTTTATTATTTAAATATTAAAATAATAATTTTAATTTTCCGATGATTTTATGACAACTATTTTAATTTTAATGAAAAAACATAATATGACTTGAAAACATATTAAATGCAGAATCATGACAGTCAATCACGACAAAAAATCATCAAAAATCAATAATAGTCGTTGTCTATTGAAACTATCGAAATGAGCTTCTATATAAGGAATTCTAGATAAGGCACGTAATTATTTGCTTATTATTTTCAACCAATAATATGGGCCAGTCGTGGCGCAAAGGCAGAGTGTGCCTGTGAAGCGCCTGGTTGTGGGCTCGATTCCCACTTGAGGAGTGGAAATATTTAATATTTCCATTTTCTTCGCACTACTATCGAGGCAAAGCGCGTCGTTAAGTTCTGCCACTTAACACACAATGCTTTCGAATTCGGCGGGAAGTGGGGAACGGAGTGTCTTAACACTAGGTTACCTCTGCCTACCCTGCTGTATGCAGGATACAGTGTGAACCTTAAAAAAAATATAATAACATGCTGGTAAGGAAAGTGTTCCTCAAACCCCGCCTATATCTGCGCACGCGCAGTGGAGTGCCGTCGGCGCGTCGTCGTGCCGCGCCGATTATTGTATTTATCGAGTGCATTTCGAAATAATAACCACTCTTACACAGTAATTGATCGTCGTAAGATTGAATGGACACACCTTTAATATAAATATAGTTAGTTAGTATATATTGTACCGTAACCTCACACATTTTCTACTGTGGGATAACTATATAAAATAAGTTTTTTTTATATTTCTTATATAAAACGCTTGTGTTACTGAGTGACTGACAGATAAAGCACAACTAATATTGTATGTAATGAGCTGAAATTCTACATGCAGGTTCCTAGCGGGGTGTTGGAAATCGGAAGGCAGATCCACTGTAACGGACAGAATGAGAATTACCACAACGCAAACTGACTTGTGATGTCACATTTTTTAGTTCACACAAGTTTACTTTGTAACTTAGTATAGTAATTGTAGGTACTTATCAAATTCATAAAATGAAAAAATAAATGGTGCGAGTTGTTAATACTTCGGTCCGCATTTCGTCGATTTTAAGGTAATTGCAACCTTTTTTAAAGTTTGGATCCACCCTTAGAGATTACTAAGATTTCTCACATTTCTTACGGGAACTGTTCATGAGATTTTTCGTTTTCATATCACACTATAATTTATCTTAAGAATCTAAGAAATTTAAATAAATGTTTATTTATATCTGCCTATATGTGTATCTTTTTGATTTTCCTAGCGTATGATATGATAACCAATAATAGTTGTACGTATCTTAAAAATCTTAACAGATAAAAGTAAACCCACAAGTTCCAAATCTTTTAATTTGTATCGTATGCACAAGATTATCGCCTCAAGACATCGATAGCTCCGCCTATTCGGTGCCCTTAATGGAAGCGAGGAATGTTTGACAATATTTGACACCTTAATAAGTAAGTGGGCACATTCGATTGTATTATAGTTTGCATCATGATTTTTAATGTTCGCTATTTAATTTTTGTTACGATATTCATTGAAGAATTATGCTGCGAATATATGCTAGTTTTGGTTTTCAAAGTATATTATATTTTTGAAAGTAATAATTACCGATAATTTAAGTATTGGTATACCAAATTTGTTAAAATCTATTTGTTACAAATTATATTAAAGAACATTTATAAGTGTATGGTCATTATTCACCGTACCGATATAGGAGAGTTTAAAAATACGTAAATGAAAAGATTTTCAGTAAATCTTCATGTAGTTTCCTCGTCTCAATAGTTTGAAAGTTTGTCGTTGTTACAAAAAGCGGCGTTGTCTAGTTATAATAGTTCAGATTGTCTTTTTTAGTATTTAGATACTGAACGACTGACTGTAAACATAATTGCTTTAAAAGAATTTTCACATCTCCACTCTGGTAGAGCAAAGCGGTGTATCGAATTCCGCTATTCAGCATATATTTGATTCTGGCGTATAGTGAAGAATTGAGTGTCTTGTCACTAACTTTTCCGCCTATTCTACTATATAGGTATATTTTAAAGTTACTAAAATATGGCCGCTGTTTTAAACATTTTAATACAGCGGCTCGAACGGACTCAATAATTAAAAATATTGAGACAGTTGGCAATCACACATAAACATGGTTGACATTCATACATAAAGATGATTATCTTTACGAGTTAGACGGGCGTAAATCCTTGCCTATAAACCATGGTACGGCGACAGCGGATATTTTTTTAGAAGACACTGCAAAGATCTGCCGTTAATTTATTGCTCGTGAGCCGGTCAACATCAGCTTCAATGTAGTTGCACTCGTTATCGCATTGTGAATATATTTTTTACCTATTGTATACTTACAATTTAATAATGTTATTAATAAATCATTTATAAAATTTACTCAATTTTCTTATTACATATAAAATGTATATTTGTTTTTCCTTTAATTCGTATTGAATGGTTCACAAACAACAAATCGACTTTCGAACTGGTCGTTCTCCAATTGTACCGCAAACATCTCAATTAAGAGATCCACAAACAGCCGTCCCGTAACACGACTCCCGCATTCCTCCTTAAAATTCTCTATCTTCGGAAACTAATTAAAAATTCGCCTCGCCTCCGTAGCACTGTGTTCAATTGGGGCGATATAACTTCATTTATAAACGAGCAATCTTGTCCAAGATAAGCTGGCGAGAAAACAACGAAGAGCGAAGCTTGCCACACGCGTGTGCGACGCGGACTTACAAAAAGTAAAATCCAACAAACTACCTCAAACTTTTAAATGGAACGCGGGATCCCGCGCGTTAACTATGCCGATACTGGGAAGGATGCGACACCGGTAAGTCACGTCACCTAATAAATGACGCCGGCCATGAAATAAATATATAATATTGTATTTGTGTAAATAAACAAAATAATGCGACGGTAACCCGAAATGCTTTAAATATTCAAATGAAGCGAGCCGAGGTGAAATACGAAGGTGCGCTCGCTCGACTTGAGCCCAATTAAATCGGTGCCACTGAGGTAGAAATTAAAAACAAAAGGAGCAGGACGCGACTCGAGCGCACATTTTTCTCATGAGTATTATTAGCGCGATGTCAACCCACAAAAAATGGAGTTAGAACGTCGTCGTGGCCGCGATCATTATCGATAACATCCCGCGTTTTGTATTGTTTTGATAAGTGTGATGCTGTTTCATTTGGACGTTATGTTGACGTTTTACATTCACCCTACACACATGATCGATAAGCAGATGAATTAGTGTAGAAATTCCGTTTAAGATAGATTATTTTTATATGAAGCTCTTCAAATTAATTATAAACATACGAAATACGCTGTCAATCAAAGCTCACAAGTGTTAGTAACAAAACCTTGACACTCACAGCATTGGGCACGGTCATTACTCACGACGGAGCCTGGTGAGAACAGATTTAATATTTGCCTATAAATCAATTACCAACGTGTGGCGAGTCCGCTTAACGCTCTATCTTTGTACCTTTCTTTAAGATAATGATAAATTATCTACAAAGGTCCGTACTGTGTAGGTACAATACGTGCTTACATTCACTTACAATTCATAAACGATTTCTACACTCAAGGTTTTCTGATTGTTTCTACAACCGAAAGAACCCACTTCATTCTTACAAATCTCGTGTTATTATATTGTAATAGTTACGTCTAACAAATGTATAACCTATTTGGTTTTGAAAGCGTTATATATAATTAAATGTATATAATGTTTATTTTTTTATTATTGAGCAGTCGAGTCATTAAATCAAGTCAAGAAAACAATGTTTTGACACTGCCTTCCCTCTGGCAGGGTTTGCTATGCAAAATTTATAATTAAACGCCAATAAATTACTTATCTTATATTTTAATACTAATTCTGTAAATAAGAAAATATACCCCATACGTAGTACGTATGCTCAAAACTAACTTCCACAAAAATACATACATATATCAACCAGTATTACTATACGATTCATTAACACCCGCCGCGACCTCCGTCGAGCTGCTCGATATATTCAAACAAAATAAATTCATTCTAGACAATGACGATCTAAGTGCTTATTGGAACATGTCCTGTACCACTGAGCACATATCGTTCTAAGCTTCAAATGGCTTTACATTGCGTAGTTAGTTATATAATATTAAAATAGAAGTAAAGAAATGCGTAATGTGAATTCAAATCCACGATTTTCTTCACATAGCATAGTAATAAGAGAGAACTTAGTGTTAAAACACTCCGTTCTCCACTTTCCGCCCAAAACTGAGATTTTAGCGGCGGAATTTAACGTCGCGCTTTATCTTAAGTACTAGAATTAAGAAATAAAAATAATATAATAATGCCAATAGGTAATGTATAGAGTTTTATAAAAACATTTAGCAGTTTCAAATGATATACGCGATAGAGGGCTATGAGGGCCTCCGCAGGGGTCCCGCGGCGGCCTACCGACGCTCATCACTATTCAATAAGTTCCATTTATTGAAATTACATAATTTGTGTGTGAATAATGACGATTGTGATGGATCTTCGTGGGCGATGCGAGCGACTTAAACCCGATTAACTTTTGACCGCTGGACGATATTAATAAGCTGTCTATTCAACACTGCATTGGTTGCACTCATGTTTGTCTTATTCCACTTGCATCTATTATTCTCTTATTTTTTTATTAATAAATGATATTAAATTAAATTAAATTAAATACTTCACGCTATATCCCGCACACAGCAGGGTAGGCAGAGGGAACCTAGTGTTAAGGCACTCCGTTCCCCTCTTTCCGCCGAATTCGGAGGCTTGCGTGTTAAGTGGCGGAACTTAACGCCGCGCTTTACCTCGACACCAGAGCGAAGAAAATGGAAATATAATTTCCACTCCTGGAGTGGGAATCGAACCCACAACCAGTCGTTTACAGTCACACTCTTGTGCCACTGGGCCACGACTGGCCACAAATATTAAATAAATGATATAATAAATAATATTTTCCCTTTTTTTTGCAAAAATTATCACCTTTGAATATATTTGTAGAATGTTTCTGTCAAAGTTGATTAATGGTTATAGTAATCATTTTATTTAACTAACTAATGGTTCCTTGCGTTCTTTTAATACCAAAACTAAAAAATGAACAATTTACGATTTTTAAATTCTAAAGATTATAATCTTAATACAAATAAGTATATAGATTAGCAAAACGATACTTCAAGTTAACTTAACTATATTTCAAGAGCAAAACAATTTTAAATTAATTTGATTATTCAACTCGTTCACATAAAATAAGTAATGTGTGAGAAAATACAGTAAAATATACATACATATGTATGTATACATACTAAAGTTTTGTAACTAATTAAAAAGAGAGCGGGCCCAATTAGAATGCACTCGTCTAATGATATGGAAATGGAGTGGCGTTTAACCACAGTCGTAGAACAAGCTCTGTTGATTTATATCATCACGGGGTTACTTTTTGTACTCTTAACTACTTTAGCTAAATAATTGTCTTTCGTCGTTTTGCAGGCTATATGCTTATTCCTGGCTACCTACGTATATGGAGAGGACTTAGTGACTTGTGGCCAGTCGTGGCCCAGTGGCACAAGCGTGTGACTGTAAACGACTGGTTGTGGGTTCGATTCCCACTCGAGGAGTGGAAATATTTAATATTTCCATTTTCTTCGCTCTGGTGTCGAGGTAAAGCGCGGCGTTAAGTTCCGCCACTTAACACGCAATGCCTCCAAATTCGGCGGAAAGTAGGGAACGGAGTATCTTAATACTAGGTTCCCTCTGCCTACCCTGCTGTGTGCGGGATACAGCGTGAAGCTAAAAAAAAAAAAAAACTTAGTGGCAAAATATTCCGTCTTTTGATTTCCATCTGAACAACCTATTTAGCATTTGAGTGGGGGAAGTCAACGTTGCGCATCATCCAAAATTAGCTAACGTGAAAAATTCTTTACAGTGAATTATAGCGATATTTGTGATATATATTTTGTTGACTTATTGGACTCTGGGAATGAAAATTTTTTATTTCACAACAGAATCATAGACTTTTTTAAGCTAATTCATAAGATATGGAAATTTCAATTTAGCCTTAAGTCAGTAAGGAAGTAATTTATAACAAGTAAAAAAAATATTTAGCATACACATATTGTTGGTTACTAAGTTTTGAATAAGTGTATAAAAAATGAAAATCAATAAAAATGTCTGCTCCTTCAGCTTATCTATGTAACTGTCTAAAGTACTTATATAAAAAACATACTTAGAATAACTTAATAATAATTAATTAATTGGAAAAAGGAACTGTTAGAATAAATAATGTGTACACACGTAAAACAGGTGTATACTCTATCTGTACTCACATTTTAATATTCATAGTATAATATTACGATACGATAACAGAATTAAAGCATAGAAGTTATGGCTTTTGAGGCACAGCGATAAAAGACCAAAATCTACATTAAAATTTTAAGAATAAAAGTGATCACTTTTAAAAATAGAAATAAAATATTGTAAACTGATGTTTCTTTTTTTATTTATTTTTTAGCTTCACGCTGTATTCCGCACACAGCAAGGTTGGCAGAGGGAACCTAGTGTAAAGACACTCCGTTCCCCACTTTCCGCCGAATTCCGAGGCATTGCGTGTTGCCGTGTTAAGTGACGAAATTAAACGCCGCACTTTGCCTCGACACCAGAGCGAAGAAAATGAAAATATTAAATATTTCCGAACCCGAAAATCGAACCTACAACCAGTCGTTTTACAGTCACACTTTGTGCCTCTGCGCCAGGACTGACGTCGGCTGATGTTTCAATTTTGATAAAAACCTATGAAACTAATCATTACCCTAACGAGGCAGTCAATATCTGTCACTTACTACATCAGATTATCAAATTGAAAATCGTCTGGAAGGGATTAGTATGAAAGGCATTATTACATTAATGACTCATAAACCCAAATATTAATTACATGCAAGCACATAAGAGCATGATAGAGCTACTTGTTAATATTGTAATATAGAGACGTACAATAAATTACGGATTACCATGCGTTGTAGATTGGTAAGTAAGTGAACTGAAGAAGTAAAGATGTGTCCATATAGCACAGGTAGATATATGGACACTTCTTCACTTCTTCGTATATAAGTTGGTAGTCGGTTGTAAATTATATTGTTTTTTTAGCTTCACGCTGTAACCTGCACACAGCAGGGTAGGCAGAGGGAACCTAAGCTGTTAAGATACTCCGTTCCCCATTTTTCGCCGAATTCGGAGGCATTGCGTTTTAGTGGTGCAACTTAACGCCGCGCTTTGCCTCGACACCAGAATAATAAAAAATATTTCCACTCCTCGAGTGGGAATCGAACCCACAACCAGTCGTTTACAGTCACACGCTTGTGCCACTGCGCCACGACTGGCCCCTAGATAATAATATAAATATTTAAAATTTGAATACTAAAATTCTAAATTATAAATTTCTGTCAAGAGTCACTGCATGACTGCTCTTAAATTTATTTTTTCCACATTTACACTTTATCACACAGAGCAGAGTAATCAGAGGAACCTAGTGTTAGAACACTCCGTTCTCCACTTTCCGTCCGAATCCGAAACAATAAGTTTTGAGTATTAAAAGATTTTAAGCATATTTGTTATTTCAATAAATTCTCATTGAAAGAGATTGTGTAGCAATAAATTATTCATATTTATGATTAATTGTTCGTGTACAATACAACTAACATTGCAATAAATGATTGTACTTGGAGCTGCTTATGAATACAACATGCCTATTTCTAGCTATTTTGTTCGATATTTTAATTCAAAAGGTTTAATTATTTTTTATGTGTCAATACAATAGATATGGGTATTTATTTTTTTAGCTTCACGCTGTATCCCACACACAGCAGGGTCGGCAGAGGGAACCTAGTGTTAAGACACTCCGTTCCCCACATATGTGTTACATACACATATGTGTAGTATAATTTTTTTATAGTACAACTTGACCAAATTGACAATAAGAAAACGTCAAAAGTAGAATTTATGCCGAGTTGATCTTCTAGTTATACACTATACATCTATTGTAGCCCAAATTAAAGTAAATTTTACGAAAATTATATTTCAGTAAAAAGATATTATTGTTATCCTACATTTTTTTTAAAAAAAAACAAGTCTGCCTCTACTAAACGATTCTGAAATAACATAATAATAATGAGAATATAAATTTGCGATAATTATTACTTGAATAAGCTTAATGCAACAGTAATGTAGCCTTTTTTTGTCATAGGGGAAATCTTCAAAAAGATGATTGGTGGAAAGGTCGTCGGGGCAAAAACCAGGTTATGTGAGATTTAGATTTACAATCTAAATATGTAGGCTAGATTAACTTATCCAATTAAACCAGATATATAAGGTAGTCCAAAATTAAATAACTTCAAAGAATCAAATTATTCTCTGAATAAACTTATCGAGTGGGCGTCTTTATGTAGAAAGTAGTAGTAAGCTATATGTACAGCGACGCGACCACGAGATTTTACGAGTTCCAAGAACGCACATAAGACACGAACGACCAACGACCATCGGTGGAACGGTAGATTTTCTAAATTAAATTAGGTGGGCCTCGGAGGCTGGACCGCTCGTGACCTGACTCCTAAATTGATGTTGTCTGAAGGAAATATTTCTTGTCGTAGGAAGTCATAAAACCAACCAGATGGACATTCCGTAGCGCTTAATCACAAAATCGTGAGATACCTCCACTATTTTTACATAATTTTGGATGCAAATAACGCGTTCAGCTTTGTAACTATAACTATGCTACCTTGTTTGTGTTTTAGCGTTGTCGTTCTGAAGTAGTTAATATTGTAGTTAATATTGTTGTATATTAGATTAAATAATAAATGTTTTAAAATTCATGTGTATGAATTTTGGTATCAGTAAAACAAACCAAAGATATATTTGCCATTTTTTATGAAGATTATAGAATCTTAAAAGTCATCAAAGTAGATTAATTGTATTAAGTATTGTATTATAAATTAAATGCTTGACTGCTATTTTCGGGGCAATAACTTTCAAGTTTTGTATTACCTAACTTTTAATGTGTGAAAACTAACGCAGTAAATATTCTCTACAAGTAAACATAAATATAATAAAGTTAAGGTAAGTATTGAAATTCTTTACTGGGAATAAAAATGTTTGAGTTATAGTTTTTGTATTGAACAATAAACATATGAATTTCATGACATCAGAGAAAAAGACTTCATTCTCAACTTCGACTTCATTCTCCTGTTTTCATAAATTTATTAAGTTGCTATAAGTTTCATTATGCTTTGAGAAATATTTAATTGCAAGTTTAATTACTATAACCATGTCTTATAAGTCACAAACAAAATATTAGTCCTTCATAAAACTTATAAAATTAAGATAAATTAACGTAAACATTAGTTTTGATATAAAAATTAAATTATAATTAAGGGTTGAATTCGGCAGCGGCCGCCCGCGGCGCGCCATCTCCCACGGTTTCTCCCGACTTCTTGAACACAATTTTACGACTCGCATTAGTCCCACGATAACAATAAACTTGTCCATCGACAAATAAACACTACTCAATTAAAGAGATGTATTATGACCGCTACTTGAACCGCAGCGTTTTGGCATTTATTTCGCGTTATGTGGGCCACTTTAGCTCAGCAATATCGGTTGATGCGAATATTATGGCATAAGTCGTCCAAACCAGTTTCCGAATGCCAAGTTAAAATATATTATAAAGTAAAATATTCTGATGATATCAATATAGTCGTTTTATTGTGTAATTCAGTCATTTGTTGACATAACCGCTATAAACGTGGAAGTTGTATAGGTATAAACAGAATATAAAACTTTCATCTGATCGGATCGTACGTTGATATTTGAGTATCTATTGCTCCATAGAAATTTGGTTAGATAGCTGTGGCCGAGATTCGTAGAATCTGTGCTGTGTATGTCCAGTTAATTATTGGAGTGTTTGGTGGGGAGTGGGTAGATTAATGAGCGGCTACTGCTGGCTTATCGCGACATCTGGGCCATGACTGATCATCTGTCGTGCGCCTGCGCCTGTGCCTGCGATGCTAGTGACGTACGTAAGCTCAATACAATTATTTAGATATAAATATTTGTAAGTGCACTGTTTTAAGAATATATTTATGTTATAATATATGATATAACTATTTACATAAATTATATTATGCTACTTAGCTAAATTATAAGATAGAACGTATATATAACTTAAAATTTATATAACTATAAATTAATAAACATATTTTTTTAATTTTCGAAAGCATTTTTAAATATATAAGGAAAGGTCTCTTTAAAGGGTATAAGAATGAAACTGAAATTTCGTAGAGTTACATTAATGTCCAAACATATCAAACCAGTATTTCAAAAAACTGTAAATAAAACCAAAGGCAAAAACGAAAATCAATTTTTAAACCAAAAATTATTGAACGAAACATCGACAAGCGCGTCGTAACCATCACTACCCGTCGTGATATGACATTGGAGGGCACAGTTTCCCAGAAGTCATACTCATCGAATACCTTACGAGCACCGTGTACCATTCCAGCCGTTTTTTTCTCCGCCCTATAGTTTTATTGGGCGCATTGAAATATTTTTGTTTAGATTAAACGACGTTTAGCCAGTACATGGCTACATTAGGATTAATGTCGGTCACTCACAGGCGTGTCTCCTTACATTGTTCGATACTGACGGCGAACTGTCATGGGAATTGAAGATTTAATGGCATACTCAAAATATTGAATGACTCGAAAGATATCGATAAAATCTTGCAGCTACTGATTAATTACTTAAACCTTTTTGTGGTGGCTACCAATGGTTTTGCATTCATATTTAAAAGGTTATATTTTATGTAGTTATATAGCATATTAGTATTTTTTTTATATTTATGGTACAGAGATATTGCGTTTAGAGATGCGGTTGTTACTGCTGCCCTTTTTCTAACTTAGTAAGAAAACAGTGTAACAAATTATTTTTTTCTCTAGACTAAAATTTAAAATATGACCAAAGCTTCGAAATAAAACCTTGTTGTTTCACAACAGCATTTCATTCACTTCATTTTATTTAAACCACAAGCGTATTCACTTCTTACATAATATATATAAACACTGCTCTTCACTTAATTTAGGTTAAACACTATAAGGTCATCATTAAATGTTCCTTTAAAAGTATTGAGACTAATGGCTAATTGACTTTAAGCCACAAAGACGACCTACAATAAACAACTATAGGTAATAAATAAAAAGCAAGAATTATAGTGTCGTTCATCATACCGCTCATTACTGTACATTATCGGAACGCCGACACAATCGCTCGATTCGGCCGAAGATCGATTGATTCGTATCGGAACTGATGTACGACGGTGATTGAAAATAACCTACATACTCGTGGCTTCTCCGCTATTGAAATTAAAGATTATATTATAATTCAGAGGTAGCTTACCGGTCTCGAGCTACTGTACTAGTTATATCGGTTAATGAATACTAAATCTGGTGGGAGTGGGCTGCTTGTGGGTTATAGATTGGTTTGTATATTAATTTTTAATGCAAACATTTTCGTAGTTTACCTTCTTTTATAGTAGATACGTTAATAAGTAAAAAATATAGCTATAGCTTTTATATTTCAAAAGTTCTAAAATGTTATCTCTATATATAATAAAAGAGTAGAAAAGTCAATTCTGTACATGAAAAATTTCAGAAAAATTTTAATTGGGTGCGTTAATATATCGATAACTGAGGCCAAAAATCCACTCAGTAGAATTTTTGTCTGTCTGTCTGTCTGTCTGTCTGTCTGTTAATTTGTTCGTCAATCACGCAAAAACTACTGGATAGAAATGAATGAATTTTAGTATGGTGATAGCTTATAGTCCCAAGGTACATATAGGATAGTTTTTATCCCGGTTTTCCATGTAGTTTTTTTGGAAATAATAAAAAAACGATATAAGTAAATCATTTGTATATCGGTATCTACCGGGTAGAAATTAATGATTTTTTGTATGGAGTTAGCTTAGAGGTTAGAGCAACATATGGGATAGTTTTTATCCCGGTATTCAACATAACTCCCGCAGAAAAATAAAATTTAAAAAAAACATTCAAATGATGTCGATAGTTCACGAGTGAAGCTAAATTTGTTTAAATATCACTAATTAAAATAATTATAAAATAAAATATGGATAACATTTATTAAATATACATTTGACCGGTCTATAAAACTGTATATAATCTATACATTTTTATAATCTATATGACTGTTATTATATAGTTGACATTGTATTAGACATATCCGCACTCATTAAAATTATTATTATAAAAATGCAAAAATCTGTATCTCTTCTATTTGTTATGTTTTGACGGGAATTCGTAAAGAAGATTGTTGAAGATGCAGGGTCATGTAGGCTACTTTATTAAAAATCAAACCCTAGGAGGTTGAAACAGTGGATGAAACTTATGTATGTTTAGTATATAGTGAGAATGAAAGATCTAAACTCCTTGACTGAAATGAATGAATTTTCTCAGGAAAATAGTTAATGAGGCAAGGTCATCACAAACGTAGGCCATCTTTTTTTTTTTAAAAATTACCCTGGTATTCAAAACAGTTCCCGCAGAAAAGTAAAAAACTGGCAAAGTCAAATTGCATTGATTATTTGCAAGTAAAGCAATTTTTTAATATCAATAAGTAACACAATTGTAAAATAAAAAGCTTAAAGTTTATTTAAGATATTATGACCGGTTTATAATACTATATACCAGATGGTATATATGTACGAAATCTACTATCATATGATAGCAGATTTCGTACGTTTTCTTATCAAATAATATATGTTATATGTCGCTATATGTTATCAAATAATTGCACTAAATGTATCGATGATTTTCTCATGAACATAATAAGTGACAATAGTCAAATATAGACTACCCTCCTTTTATAAAAAAAAGCAATCCCAAATAGGCAATAGAGGGCGAAAGTGGTAGTTCACGTGGCGAAGCCGCGAGCGGGTCGCTAGTATTAAATATTTCAAAGTCTCCGGTTTTACCCACTAAGGTTTTAAAGTTAAATTATTTATTCGAATTAATTCGCACTTAGAAAATGATTGGTGCAAATTTTATAGATTCAATAGTACTTAGTGAAGTTACGGTGATGATTTTTTCCTGAGAATTGATTAAACAAAGTTTTCAAAAATATATAAAAGATAAATAACAAAATTAATAATAGTGTACAAAAAATATCCATACATCAGACCAACACACGAGAACACCTCCCAACATCAACATCTACAGCAACAGAAGAAGCTCAACATAATTACAATTGTTCATTTAAATACAAAGGCTAATTTAATAAGTGACCCGACTTCCAAATGTCAAAGCTTTTCAAATAAAAAAAAAGCTCATACACACAAAAAATCTAAAGAAGGATGGCGCTCGGACGAACGAACGCCCAGGCCGATGTCATGGGAAATAAGACTCTTTATACTTCAAATAAATTGGGGGTCATTTTTTAGAAAGAACTTTTTATATTGTTTGGGTATTGAGCTATACAATGGGTGGACAAGAATCGCTGTTAGGTAACATTTTTAACATCATTATAACTGAAAAGCAGTGACTGATGATGTCCCAGCGACGCTCGTTACTTCGGAAGGCTTATGCTTCCAAGAAAATCGTTTACGTAGGTGGCTATGTGCTTACACAAACTAGTCTTTTTATAATAGTGCAATATTCCTAATGGAGGTCCGCGTAAGCATACTAAGTGGTTCTCGTTCGTTTGAATGTCATATCAAAAGTAATGGTTTATTTATACAAATGTATTATGAAAGATAAAATAAAAAAAGCAAATTCACGCTTTATACCGCATAGCGTGGTCAGAAAGGACGTAGTGTCAAGACACTGACCTCCACTTTACGTCCGAGATCGAGACGATTAAGTGGCCGAATTCAACGCCGCCCTTTGACTTAGTACTAAGGCGAAGTAATGAAAGCATAAAAAAAAATAGCTTCACACTATATCCCGCACAGGGTAGGCAGAGGGAACCTAGTGTTAAGACACTCCGTTCCCCACTTTCACAACCAGTCGTTTACAGTCACACGCTTGTGCCACTGGGCCACGACTGGCCATAAATGAAAGCATAATATAATTATATAATAATTCCCGAGTGGGAATCGAACCCACAACCATCACTTTTATTACAGTCAGACGCTGTACTGCGCTGTACGCTGACCACTGCACAACAACGGCCCCCATGCAGAAGATGAATCAAGATTTTTATAGGGTCACATTATGAATGATGGAGACAAAAGTTAGTGACATATCCCTTTGTTTTCCACGTTCCGTAAAATCTAACAAAGGTGTTGATGGACGAAGCCCGCCACCTATTTTAAGTTTTATCTAATATTATTGTATAATTAAAATTATAAAAATACAATATTGAAAAATACAATATATATTCATCCACATCCTCGCTTGACTCGTGTTGTGAATACCTATTTATCGAAGTAAATTTGGGAGAAAGGATCGTCCTAGGCGTTGTTTACTGTCCGCCCAATAAAAGTTACTTTAATGACTTGGAGATTTTATTGGAGGACCTTTTAGCTGACTACACGCAACTTACAATAATGGGCGACTTTAACACTTGTCTCCTACGAGACGATTTCCGTGCGAGAAAACTTAAGTCCGTTTTGCTATCACTTAATCTACATGTCCTACCTCTAAATCCTACTCACCACACTAATAACAATGACACATTTTTAGACCTAATTATCACGACAAATTCTAATGCAATTGTCAAATTCGGTCAGTTTTCTGCATCGGGTTTTTCATTACATGACCTTATTTTTGCGTCGTTGAGAGCCAGATATCCCAAGCCGAAACCAAAAACTATCACAGTTAGAAGCTTTCAGAATATAAATATTGAAAATCTCCATTATGATGCTTCTAGCATTGACTGGTCACGGGTAGAGGCTTTGCGTACTGTTGACGAAAAAGTCAGTTTTATTCATGCCAGTGTCATCGATTTGTTTGACAAGCATGCGCCACTCCGAGTTGTTAAAATTAAAAACCACCCTGCTTTGTGGTTTAACGATGACTTCCGCAAAGCTAGGGCTAAAAGGGATAAGGCTTTCTTAAGATACAAAAAAGATCGTAATGCTCTCAATTGGTCGATTTATAAGGTGGCTAGGAATCAGTGCAATCAGATGGGTCGAAAATTGAAACGCCAATATATCTTTAATAAAATTCGCGATTCTTCTCCTGCTGGGACTTTAAAATTTTTAAAGTCTCTCGGTATTGGCAAGCTTTCTGCTTCCCCCTTTAATTCCAATATTAATTTAAACTATCTTAATCAACATTTTTCATCTTCTTCCCCAGTTGACATGTGTACTAAGACAACAACTCTTTCTGAAATTCATAGCTTGCCGAAATCTCGGCTACCATCTTTTAACTTCTCTTCTATCACTAATATTGATACTAAGAAGGCCATTCTTGCTATCTCTTCCAAAGCCGTGGGTGCTGACGATATTAGTCGCGCTATGATTACCTTAATTCTTGATTTCCTTGTTCCTGCTATTACTCACATCATTAATTTTTCTCTTTCCTCAAGCCAGTTTCCTGAGATGTGGCGAAAGGCGTTTGTTCTCCCACTAGCTAAAATATCAAATCCTACACTTCCGTCTCATTTTCGTCCCATATCAATCCTCCCTTTTCTATCTAAAGTTATTGAATCCATTGTGTACCATCAAATTTCAAGTTATTTTACAAAATGCGACATTTTAAATCCATTACAGTCCGGTTTTAGAATTGGACACAGCACTACCACTGCTTTGTTAAGAGTCACTGAAGACATTAGACTAGCTATGGAAAATAAAAATCTTACAGTACTTATTTTAATTGATTTTAGTAACGCGTTCAATGCAGTAGATCATGATCTTCTTCTTGCTCTCTTATCACATGCTAATGTCTCCAATTCAGCGTTGGAATGGTTTTCTTCCTATCTTCAGGGACGTCAGCAGTCGGTGCGTATCGGTGAGACTAATTCTGACTGGTGCAAAGTGACGGCTGGCGTGCCTCAAGGCGGTATTTTATCTCCCCTTCTATTTTCTATATTTATTAATTCTATTACATCCATTTTAACCTCTCGATACCATCTGTATGCTGATGACTTGCAGCTTTATGAACATGCAGGAGTAGATAATATCGTGGAGGCTATCGAAAATTTAAATGCCAACTTGCGACAAATATTTACGTGGTCTTCGAAATACGGCATTGATGTGAATGCTAGTAAATGTCAAGCCATAATTATTGGAAGTAATCGACAACTCGCTAAACTTAATTTGAATAATCTGCCCAATCTTATTTACAACGGCACGGCAATAAATTTCACCAGCACTGTGAAAGATCTAGGTCTCGTTATAGATAATAAATTGACTTGGAGTGGTTATGTTGCTGAAATTTCCCGCAAAATCTACTCTTCTCTGCATTCCGTGATGCGACTTAAAAAATTTTTGCCTGTGCACACTAAAATTCAACTGGTTAACACCTTGCTGCTTCCTATAATTGATTACGGTGATGCTTGCTGTTTAGATATAAATAAAGATCTTATAAACAAGCTCGAACGGATACTTAATACCTGTATACGATTTATTTATAACTTACGCAAGTATGACCGAGTGTCGTCTTATAGGAAGCAACTTGGTTGGCTCACGGTGGCTGATCGTAGAAAGACCAGGATCCTTTCTTTAGTTTTCTCTATTCTGTTCGATCCTAATTCTCCCACTTATTTATCTTCAGACTTCTCCTTCCTTTCTTCTTTCCACGATAGGTCCTTGCGCTCCCAGGAAAATTTCACGCTCTCTATTCCGAGTCATACCTCGGGCTTCATGTCGGACTCGTTTGCAGTCACTGGTGTCAGGCTTTGGAACGAATTACCCGAGTCCATTAGAAGGGCTCCCTCTCGTGAAACTTTCAAGCGTCGGGTGAGAGAGTTCTTTTTAAAAAAATCATCCGTATAGCACATATATCTACCAATATATTATTTATGTATGTATGTATGTATTTATGTATGTTTGTAATTATGTATGTATTTAACTATTTTTTATTTATTTAGGTATATATATATATTTTTTTTACGTATATATTAGTATTACTATAGTTTTTTTTTTAAATATATGTATATGTATGTATGTATGATGTTTTATGTATATGTATCTATCACCATTTTCATTCTTTTGTGCACCAACACTATTAATTATATTTTACATGATGAGGTTGGCTGGAAGAGAATGCTTTTTAGCGTTAAGCCCGCCTTTTGTGCAATCTTTCTTTTGTGTACAATAAAGAATAAAATAAAAAAATATTACATGTGTAAAATTTTCATATGGCAATATAACCATACAGACAAACGCATTTTATTTAAAAATACAATGCATCGTGTATTCTAAAGGATCCATTCATTATCTATCACAGTTATTGTTTTTAAAATTATTATACCTCTAATATATTGTGTCCTCAAACATTAAAAATATATTCAGTAATAGGTATATTTATGATGAATGTGACAAAAGCGATAAAACAAGTGTTCTTCGCTTTAATATGTCCCGTATTTGTATAGAAGTACGACCTATGTCGCAATGCTTACGATTCCAGCTAGGGGGTCGGAAATAAGCGCACCGGTAGCCAGCGCTGCCCCCCGCTGCTCCTCTGTCATTTGTCCATTAATTTCCATTATAAATATCTATAATTACACACAAGCCTGTTTAGAAAATGTAATCACAGTCTATTTATTTTAATACATCTCAAGCTCTATGCTAATGAACTTTATATTGAAAATTTTACTACTCCGTTATAATCAGGGCCGTGTAAAATGATTTTAAAATCAAAAATCAATTCAATTTTTAAAAGATCAATCAGATTTGTTTCCAGTTATCAATAATTACAAGACACAAGCACGTTTATATCATTTTAAATATCATCTTAAAAGCAACCGCCGGTCACTGTTTACTATAAAACGACAGTTTAATATTAAAATATGTCTACACATTACAAATAAACATAATATTTATCTTTGAATCAATCATTTCGTATGGGAACACTAATATTACCGAAGGAAGCATTCGAGACATCTTTAACGATCGGTGTTTTATAGAATGTTTGAATTCTAAACTCTAGTTACGACTGGAGATAGAATTTTGAGATGGAGATAATTTTTTTAGTTGCAACATAAAAACTCTAACTGGCCAGTATTTTTTAACATCGACAGATACACGAAAGTTTCGGGTTGAGTAGATACGAGATAAGTAATGAGCGAGATAGCGGGGCTGCTACCGAATATCATATGCAACGGTAGCTCACATTATGTGCGCTATTCATCGGATAACCAACTGATAAATGGAATAAAGGAGAATGAATAATATATTTTAAACAAAAGAATTTATCATTTTAATATACAGATTAATAATCAATGTGTCTTTTTACTGTTGGGTATTCTTACTTGAGAAATTTATGAGTATGCAATTGATAACCCGCAATGGCACATTTTTGTTGTAACAATGCATTGTGTTTTTTAATTTTTTTTACATAAAAAAATATTATATAACATTTTAAGTCAAATCTATACCTACTTATTAAAAAAAATGAAGCTTATACTGTCTGTAGTTACATGGAAAACATATTTATGAGAAAAAATGTTATTGGGGGCATTTGTCAATATAAGAGAATTTATTTTCTATTAGTCTATTTGCTTTTGCACGAGTATCTAAAAACGGCTTAACCGAAATAAATGCAGTTCTAACTATTGTATTTTGATAATTTTACCTTAGTTTGTAGTGTTCATTTTATTCAATCAGTTCATAAATTAAAAATATACTATAATTTAAATGTTGTTTGACAAAAATGCTATAATTCATTGAAACTACAATGTTCGCAGGCGAAACCGCAAATTAGCCGCAAGTTTTTAAAAACAAAAAATCTCTAAGTACATAAACTAAGCACCAACTAGATTATGATCCATTAAAGATTCATCGCGCTAATTTTATGTAGGCCAGACGCGTTACAATGATCGCCTGTCAGCCTAATCTAAGCTGTCAATACCGTTATCTAAAACGACCCCAGTAAAGCAAGTATACGGCCCATAAATGAGTCGACGGAACGCCGCCGCTGAAGCCCTAATCGCCGCAGATATTCACGAAGACTGCCAATATTTACAACGCGTAACATAAAACAGCACAATAAAACTTAAGTTAATGGTACGACAGGCAAAAGTTTATGCTAATCGACGATAAAAATATAATAAAACAGTGACCTCGCTGGGCGTCCCGCTGCTCGTCCCGTTGGCTGAGCCGCATAGCTTAGCACCTATTCTCGTAATTTAGATTTACGTTTGTTCCTTCTTAGGCGGGTCGTCAGAGAGACCCTATTGTTAAGACACTCCGCCCTCCACTTTCCGCCTCAAAATTAAGAAGATTGCATTTTAAGTGGCAGAACTAGTGGCTAGTCGTGGCCCAGTGGCACAAGCGTGTGACTGTAAACGACTGGTTGTAGGTTCGATTCCCACTCGAGGAGTGGAAATATTTAATATTTCCATTTTCTTCGCTCTGGTGCCGAGGTGAAAAGCGGCGTTAAATTCCGCCACTTAATATGCAATGCCTCCGAATTCGGCGGAAGGTGGGGAACGGAGTCTCTTAACACTAGGTACCCTCTGCCTACCCTGCTGTTTGCGGGATACAGCATAAAGTTAAAAAAAAAGAACTCAATGTCGCGCTATTTATCTTTAGGTACGAGAGCAAAGAAATAAAACTACTTAAAATAGTTATTAATATTTCCCCCGAGTGAGAATCGAACCCACAATCAATTGTGTTTACAGTCAGAAGCTACCACACTGGGCCACGACAGCCTTGTCTATTATCTCTCATACAAACATCTATTTAATCCTCAACGATGTTCAAACATGTTTGAAATTTAATTGACACTCATAATCTTTAATCCATAACCATTAAGCTTTTAATAAGTTTCCTGTTTCAATAGTATTCAGTTTTTATGGTGTATTGCTATCTTTCTTTCTCTAACTAAAGCTCAAATCGAATTAATTCGTCCCATGCTTATGAAATTCAATGAATATGTATTAACAAATAGTTAATTCTGAATTGGTAATATATAGATTGATTTTGTTGATAATACATACTTATATACTAAGAGAATAAAACATATATAGAACACTATATATACGATTTCCATATAAAGAGTTAGAAGAGAAAAAACATGAAGACTATGTGTGAAGTGATATACTAGTAAAAAGTAAGAACATCCAGTCAGTACTGGTTTTGTCCAATTTAAAATGGACTAGGTATTCTATTAGATATTATTTCGTAGAACAGGCCGGCCGCAGCGCTCGCGGGCTAATCACGAACACAGGTAGCATATCGCAGCATCTCGCGCGCGACACACTATCCATTCCGGTTATTAATGAACACGAACCATTTTCGAATTTCGCCGCCGCTCGGACAGCCTACTGACAGCTGTTTATTTATCAATGTCCACCGTACGTCCGAGCATCATCAGCAAATATTCGAATTTACATAAGAAAGTCGTAAGACCCGTATGAAGCTCCGCGTATACGCGCATTCCTGCCTTATATTTTCAAGAATAAGCCCCATAAAAGAATCGTACACATTGTTCACCCATTAATTATAATCGGTGTATGTATTGATTATTAAAATCAATGACTTTTTCAAAAAGAACCGATCGTGTTTAATAAGATTTTCTCAAACGAATATGCCCGCAAGTAGAAATTTAATCGTTTTTAATAACGTTTGAACGTCGGACTTGCTGTCATCAAAAAACATTTTCCTCAGAAAGCCTATTGAAGCGCATCGAAGGGTCCCTTTGCGCCGCCGTATTACGATTAATTGATGCTAATTAATAAATTAATTAACCATGTTCATACGACGCATGAGCGATTCTAGTTTTTCTATAGCCGAGTAAGTTTTTATTTGAGCTATATTTTTAGTTGCAGCCGCAGCATTCCCCTTTTTACAAAGTGGGCTGCAAATGGCAACATAGGCCGTGCGTTCATATTTTGTAATTAATTTATTAAAATCATAACAAGCATCGCGACGAACTCCTAATTGGGAACATGTTATGTTGCTCATTCATATTATAATAATTAAAACGATGGCGTATTTCATTATAATAATTTATGTCATATTTTTCTTATTTGCTCTCGCTCCTTCATAAACGTGGAACGTACACGTTGTGTTTTGTTGTACGCTTGTATCTTTGTCGGTGCAATTATTGAATGAATTACAGCAATCGTTTCTTATGTGTGTTCGCGTCGGCTAATATAATGATTAATTAAAAGAGATGCCAACGAATTATGGAATTAATAAGCAATAACTTACTCAAACGTCTAAACCTGATCTTTATGATTGAAGTTGTCAATATAAGAGTATAATTTAATACAATTATGCTGGAGATTTAGATTTCGATTACCTAATTAGTTCCACTAATTTCTAATTAGTAGGTACTTTGGTCTAAATATGTTATCCCAGTTATAGTAAATACGATTTCACAGTTATGGTCTAATGTACCGGTTGTTGATTTGATCTATTATTTATCAATATTTATATGAATATGAAACGGCGCCTAAGAGATAACGTCCAGATAGTTGATCTACTTGCCTTAATTGTGAGATAAGGGAAAGGGCTCAATAAAAAACATTTAAACCAATATATTAATAGATAAAAGTTGAAATCTTTAAACTGATGATTTTAATAAAAATGTGGCTAGGCTAGGCTAGGGAGTGTGAATTTGGCATATACCTACTTAAAGTTTAAATCTAGAAGAAGTGCAGAATGTTAATATTTTCCATTATACTATGTATCCTATTATAATACATTAAAAAATATTTTAATAAATAAATCTTATATACTACTAAATGTCTGACATATACTTTTGTATAAACTTTAGTTGATGCCATGAACAGGTGAGAAATTTATGATACATACAACGATTATGAATTCAATCCCCTCGAGGCAACGATTACATTTTAAAGAATATTTTCAAGTGGGGATCGGAGTGTCTTAACACTAGGTTCCCTCTGCCTACCCTTCTGTGTGCGGGTTACAGCGTGAAGTTAAGAAAAAAAAAGAATATTTTCAATGCCCTATTTTACTTTAACAATACAAACTGATCAGTTCTACCACCTAACGTGCCATCTCTAAAAGATATTGTATATGAAGATGGTCACGCCACATAAAGAAAAATAGTTTTTCGTACTATTACTGAATTCAGAGATAACAAGTTTAATTACCCATATTTTAGTTTACATACAGCAAATTACTAAAAAAAATCGGAAAAATTAAACTCTTCCGAACCACTGGTCTAATAAGTAAGCATAATATGGAGTATGAAATATTTTATAAGATGTAATCACAGAGACACTATGGCCCCGTGCTGATTGAAGTCGCCGACGAAACGCAGCCGTCACGTACTTACCTCCGCACAGCATATTCTCGAAATAAGCCACGGTTTTGAGAACACTGCTCATTCGTTTTTCAATCTAGATATAGGATTGCGGTACGTGTTACTGTTGTTCTAATAAAAATATTTTAACTGGCGTAAATAAGTTTGGTACAAGCTTCTGTGGTGGCTTCACACTTTTTCTCGCAAAGCAGAGTGGTCAGAGGTACTTGTTGTTAAGATACACCGTTTTCCACTTTTTTCCCGAAATCGAGATATTGTGTTTTGAGTGACGGAACTCAACGCTGCAATTAATTCCTGATGTATATATCATCATCATCATCATCATCGGCCAGAAGACGTCCACTGTTGTATATAGGTATCCACCATAGATCGTCATTTTGTGCGATTGCCTCTCTCATCCAGTGGTTTCCCGCAGCTTTGACTATGTCATCAGTCCACATTGTGTGGAGCCGTCCAATGCTTCCAAGTATATATATAATCATTTATAATTTCTAAATTGTATTGTAATTCTAATAATATATTATTAGAATTACAATACAAATGATACCATCGTGGCACAGTGAAACAACGTCTGGCTTTGAACGCGATTGTTTGCGGTCGATTCCTACTAGAGACAATAATTATATTTAAATTATTTTCATTTCTTCGCCATGGTCACAAGACAAAGTGCACTGCTGAGTTTCGCCACTCACGCAGTGTCTCGATTTTGGAAAGAAAGTAGTGAACGGAGTGTTTCAACACTAAGTGCTCTCTGGCTACCCTACAATTAGGGAAAAAGTGCCAAACTGCCTTTCTTTTTCTAAATTATAACATATACTCGTATTAATTTAGAGACGCTGTGGCTCGAATTCAGGCGGCAAGTTGATAAAGCGTGAAGCTGTTTTCTTCAATAATACGTATGAAAAATGTCCCACTTACACTTTATCTCACACATAATTCTGAATATGCGACGGTATCGACCAAATAAATTTTTAAAGGAAACTGTTAATTTAATTTGAATTTTCGATAATTGTCGTACAAGGCCGAAATTACAAATATACTTAGACTTTGAAAGTAGCCCAAACCACGAAATCATATAAAGCAACTAGATATTATTGAAAACATTTTTGCGTAACCGATCATAAGTCACATAGCATCGAAAACAAATTTCCATCGACAAAAGAATTTACAAGGCGAAGGCGAGCAAGCGAACACGCGTCTGGCACAGACATAAATACACAAACGGACATTATATAGAGAAGGCCAATTTAACAGACTTATTGTCTCCGCGCATAATGCGAGACGCTGGGAGATGCAAAAGGAAGAAGAGATGCGGAGTTCCCGACTCAGGCCGATACAAAACAATGGTATTTAATCAACGATGATAAATGCTGTATTCGAGCACGTTTTTTAACGATACTGCCGTATTGTTTTGGCGGGAGCTTACCGTTGAATACGGAGATAAGTCGCCGCTGAGAGTGGCTTAGCTGACAAATTGGAATAAAAGAAATATTTATTCGTGTTCACGTCGTGAAATCTTTAGATTTGGTTGCGTATTGTGAATATTCTCACATATTTGCTTTTGGTGTATCTCTATATTTTGTCAGAACATAAAGTGAAATCGGAGAACTCATCGTGTTCATTCCCTAAGATAATTTTTCTCCCTTGTAGCCGTTTGTAACCTTTGAATATTGAAGTGGCATTGACAATGAATAGTTCATATTTTATTACGTTGAGTTACCTACTCAACTATATATTCCATCATAATAAAACTTTGCGTACAATATATAAATCCATACTTATATTATAAATGCGAAAATCTGTGTGTTTGTCTGTCACGTTTTCACGGCTAATCCACCGGTCCGATTTGGATGAAATTTAGAATGAAAGTAGTAAAAATGACTGGGTCTAACATAGGCACTTATTTTTTCAATAATTCCTTTAAAGGGTTGAAATAGGGGATGAAAGTTGATATGCAAAATCTAAACCGCTTGACCAATTGTAATGAATTTTGGCATTAATATAGCGAGCGAGCCGCTAGTACATAAATATATGGTAATTTCATAATAAAATATTTATATTTAATAGAGACTCGCTTAGTCTATAGGACATAGCAAATCTCTTATAAGGTACTTCTTATTTTACGGAATATTACAATTGCATTGATTCAGCGTATTCTAGTGTTGTTACCGTCCTTGCTCTTGACTTATTCTACGATTTATAGCGTAAGGTATAAGGTACAAGTTGCGACGTCACAGTACTGTTCTCTTTAGAATAAATCACGATATTTTGAAATAACGCGAAGGAATTGATCAGCATCTCGCGGTGTACGGGCCGGGGAAATGTTCAGAGGTGCTCGTAAATTTGTGCGGTAAAACAGCAGGACGCCGGGACGACTGAAGCGACGGATAGAGCAACGGCTTGATTTATTACGATGCGACTGACAATGCCTCATGTTTGCATTCGGTTACGATTCGCGGGATCGCAGAAATTGTTACCACGAAGATCATGTTCGAAATGTCCGCGGATGCTATTGGAAAACGATGGCTTGTATGGAAATATAAAGAATAAGATCCTTTGTATTTTATGTTACGTTAAATATTAAAATTATACAGACTTGTGAATCATAAAAAAATATTTTCGTATTCGAAATATAAATCCGACTTATACTTTAAGTGTCAAAATAAGCAATGTACTAAAACAGAAACTTTTTTTTTTCAAACATAATCAATTTACTAATGATCATCGTACAACGATGAATGTTTTCTTTTTCAGTAAGACATTACTTAAAACCAAGCATAAACAGATATCGCTAAAAACTGGACTCGTTTAAAACATCAGCTTTTTTGGAAACGTTCAAATGTAGACTAATTACATCGTGCTTACAAATGACGGACTGAATTCAGTAGACATCTCAAGAATTGGCCGTGTGACCGTGGGATGAAGCTTGTGGCCACCATTTTCGGCACATTCATTCGTTCAATCAAGTTAATATATACAGCCAGCTTGATGTATACTGCAAGTAAAAAAGTAACAGATGCGTTTTATTTGTAACAAATCGACTTGAACCCTGCAATGACCATTTGTCCGCCCCTCAGCACTTATATACGTATACTGAAGCAGAATACCAATAAGCCACTGCTGGCATCTCTCACCTACCAGCTTTACTTTGCTTCGGAACATAAAACCTCCTTTATTGACGACTTCGCCTAAAAAGTAGCACACAGGAGTTGTGGCTGAATAAATCATTCGCTCTCAAAACTGGCACTAGCGGTGTGCGCCTCAGTCGATAAGATTCCCGGGTATCTGCAAAAACAATTATGTCGGTCCAGAATCTTGTATTTGTGTCGTGTTCGTTTTGCCTCTAGACGCCGGTTGGAGCGGTGGCATAATGCGTGCCGATAAATATTTATACAATTTATTCATATTCCTTCTGATGCCGCCGGCGTAGCTATCAAAATACTGCTGCATTTGATATTTTCAAAATATTATTAATGATCATTTGTAGCGACATACAGTTGCTTGAAAACTGGGTGTACGGTGTGGTAATGGAATAAAAAGGTATGTGGTGTTATATTAGTGTGTGATTTCTAAAATTCCATAAATTCTGTCCTACGCAAAGTAGGAAACAAATATGTTTACCCTTTGTATCTATAATGTTCTTACTTGTAAAAATGGGACCTAACAAAATTTAAAAACTATTTAACTATTAAAATATATTTAGTGTTTACTTAGTACTTTACTTTTTTTTAGTATTTACTTGCCTATTAATTTTCTATCTCGTACAAAATTACACCCTGACCGGGACCACATAAATATACCAAAGCCAAACTAAACACTAAGCTAACTAAAATTTATGAAAGCCACCACTCAAAATGATATTCAGGCACAGGAATATCAATAACATTAGGCAAAAACTAGCATATACAATGCTCTGGTATCAAAGTTCGGTGCATCGTCTCCGATATCGCGAGGGTATCTTCAAGTAATGCATCAGTGTTAGCAATAAATACGTCGGTCTGGCAAAAAGGCGGGAATGCTCGCCACGCAGCGCGCCGGCGGTCGATCCTGCTGGCGCTTTTTCGTACTACCAAATTTTCATAATGATATTTTGATAGATATTTGATGTAGGCAACGTTTTTGTTTCGCAGCATCTATAATGGATTTCGTAGCTACATTCCACGTCCGTGGGTGGTTTTTTGCAAATTATAAATCTGTCATATATGTAATACATATAAGTTTCTCGTCTCGATATGTATTATGTGTATAAATAATGTGCTGTTAATTAATTTAGGCGAAAAGAAAAGGTTTAATGAAAACCATTTTATAATAAACTCGAAAAGGATAATTATCCTAATAACGTTTAGGTGTGATAGTAGCAGTACTGCAACCTTTTTGATAAAGGGGAAAAATAAAGAGGAAAAATGTCAATTAAAGACTATTGCAGGTTATCATAAAATTACAATTAATGCAATTACAATTCTGTGTAAAAATAATATCTAATTAAGTACCAATTATTGAACATAAAAGCAGTATTTTTTTTATATTACATCATAAAACGAAATTAAAACACATTAAATTATTGGTCACCCAATAATTCCGAACATCCGTATAATTTAATTACTAAATTAAAATATCATAAGATGTAAATTTATTATAATTAATGATATTCACAATTGTCCACCGATAGCGGCTTTTCTTTATAACTTAAGTATGTATTATATGTAGGTATGTATTGGCAAAATCGAAACTACAACGTCGTAATGCATTGAAAACTTCAATTTGTATTCACGACCGCCGGTGTCGGTGCAGACACCCAGCTTTGATGGCTTATCACGCGCGATGTCGTGAAAGCATCTCGCCATTTATTCCACATATTAATGAAATGTAACAGAACCTTGACATTTAATCTTAGCCTTTCGCTAATCTTATAACCGTTATACTAAATCGCATTAGATTTTAATGGGTAGACCGAGTCGTTTGCGTGTCGGTGCGCTTGCGCATACCTCGTCTCGTGGTATCAGATGCGCGCGCACGTGACGGCATCCCGCCCCTCCTCACGCCTCCCGCGAATGGACTGGGATGTTGACTTTATCTTAAATATATTTCAGCTCTCAAGCCCTGAGTATAGCCTGAAATGGTACTATTATTTGGTGAAAGAGGAAGGGAAATAGTGTTTATAGCTTTCTAATTAGATATCAAAATTGAACAAACAAAATATTGTTTATTATTTTCTGGAATTCGTTTAATTGTACTTTTAACTTATCTAGTAGATATTCACATCTTTGAAAAGAAATTGAAAATGTTTATCCTTGAAGTGTCCATACTAAATTTATTTATATATATATACAAATGTATGTCTGTCTGTCATGCTTTTACTAATGTAAGGTCCGATTAGGATAGAATTCGGCATCAAAGTGGTTGAATACACGGGGTCTGAAATAGGCATAGGCTACTCTTTTTAAAAAAATCACCTAATTGGTTGATTGTATGAAAAATATGAACCGCTTAACTTTAACGAGAACCTCCAAAGGTAGTCGAAAATCCAAAGCAGCTATCTATAGTTGTGCAATTGACGAGCAAAGCCACGAGCGGATCGCTAGTTAATATATAACTATACAAGATACAAGTGCGATCAGTGGTACCTGCCCACAGCAGCTGAAGCAAAGCTTTTCTATTTTCACAGAAAAGGCCATAACGAGGCTGTCACGTCAGACACGTTACAGCCCGCGACGTGCGTAGCGACGGGTTTATCTAGGAGGTATTCGTAGGTCGTTTTTCTCGCTTCCTTCTCCGCGTTAGGTTGTCTTTTGAAACGTGACCACATAGTATAAGTATCACACAGCTTAATTTATATTTTTTTTTGTATCCCGCACACAGCAGGGTAGGCAGACAGAACCTAGTCTTAAGACACTCCGTTCCCCACTTTTTGCCAAATTCTAAGGCATTGCGTGTTAAGTGGCGGAACTTAACGCCGCGCTTTGACTCGACACCAGCGAAGCGACCTCGAGCGAAGAAAATGGAAATAAATATTTCCAATCCTCGAGTGGGAATCGAACCCACAACCAGTCGCTTCACAGTCACACTTTGTGCCACTGCGCCACGACTGGCCCCTAACTTTATTTAAAATAATTTTTTTATTAGAAAATTTCATAAATTTTCTTAGTAGGGACTAGTCGTGGCGCAAAGGCACAAAATGTGACTGTAAAGCGACTGGTTGTGAGTTCGATTCCCACTCAAGCAGAAATATTTATTATTTCCATTTTCTTCGCTCTGGTATTTGAGGCAAAGCGAGGCGTTAAATTCCGCCACTTGACAAGTAATGCCTCCAAAATTCGGCGGAAAATGGGGAAAGGAGTGTCGTAACACTAGGTTCCCTCTCCCTAACCTGCTGTGTGCGGGATACAGCGTGAAGCTATAATAATAATAAATTTTCATCTTATTTAGATCGTTGACCTAAATTTGTCAATGCATTTCGTGAATACTAATATGACTTAAAACTTGCGAGCTAGGAGACAAAGAAATTAATTTAGTCAGAAAGTGGTGGACGGAGTGTCTAGTCACTACGTCGCTGACTACCCCGTAAGGCAGGGAAAAGCGTGATAGCTTCACGCTCCAGCAAAAAGTAATTCTATTCGAACATGATATTTTCATTTTTTATTATTTTCTAAAATTTGATAATCTTTTTAGGAAATAATATAAACTAATCTAAAACATTTTGTTATTAATTAAAAAATCTAATATTAAATTAAGTTATTTTCTTAAATTAAGTGGATATACATCCAGTATTTTTAATCTATTATAGTTTTCTTTATTTTTCTAGGATACAGAAATATATTTAGTTTTTTTTTAATATTTACATTTTGATAGGAAAAATATTTACAATACTTTTCATCGACGGTTTCATCAAAAATTTAAGGTACAAATTGGTCGATGTTAATTTGGTTAGAATATTATTTAATTATGTTAACGATTGGAACTGTGCTCTCTACAAAATATTGGTACATCGAGGGTAAACATAAAACTAGAATAGCAAAAAAAAATGGTTAGCTAAAGCCATCTTTAATATCACACAAATCTATCTTAGACAGACTCCATGGGTATTTAAAATAAATAGTTGACTGGCGTGAATTGTAAATTTAAATTTGCTCAATAGTTATTTACAACGAAGACATCTTATGCCTCTAGATAATTTTTATTGAAATACAAATATGCGTGAGAGTCCTCCATAATATCGTAAAGAATCTATAAAACAACAAACAAAACAATGCAAATGTCTAGTAATGACAGTCACGTATGTATTTATTGTACGCACTTGCAAATAACCATGGGAAATTGGTATGTCAAGGATGGTAGCAACGCGAAGGCGCTGGCTTGTGTGTTTGAATAATTCGCGGTGTTCGTCGGCGCCGCGCTAACAGCGGTTAGCAATTGTCGCGGACAGTCTTAACGATAGCATCTCACCGCCGGTCGTCGGCGCCGCTCATCTAGATCGCGGGACTCCAAAGCTAAGACTTGCCCTCGAGGATAAAGACTTCAACCGACGCAAGCACCCGCACTATCCTTTCGAAAACATCTCACCAACGCCGCTCGTGTTGGCATCCTAGAGTATAACGAAGGTTTCGTTACCCTTTTTTTCATACCGCAAATTGTATTGCTATTCAGGCCTCATTCGATCTTTTTACGCGATTGATTTATTCTATCTCCCCGCCAGGTGACTCACATTACTTACATATGTTCTCTCATTGACATTCTCAAACTCAATCACCTATAAAAAGACCTCCGTCGGTGCTGAACGGATGTTCAACGTGATGTCAAACATCTACAACGAAGGGCAAGACAAGAAAATAAATAAGTCCAATTTGCTTTATTGGAATGCTATTAAGATTTTTTTAGGCGTAAATTTTGGCACCGACGGGTGCTAACTCGCCACTTCTACGTACGCCAGTGAGCAATGCATACTGCTTTATGAATTCTTAAGTTTTTAGCACGTGCAATTCAATAAATATGAAATTATATTGACATTAATTGTCTCGTAACATCGAGCATTGTAATTAGCAGACGATGATTTATATAGCTGTTTTGGTCGTCATCGGTTGACAATACACAATCATAAAAAACTTAGCGACAAACGGCAGTTATAAACAAAATTGTTTTATTAAAGCAAAATAATGAATAAAGAAATTATAATATATTCTTCAAGACCAACTTATAAAAGCTTGCGTACTTATAAATAACATTTTAGTAATCAATGGCAGTAAGTAATAACTGAGCACACAGTATTTATATTTTCGATTCTTTTGGTAATACAGAAGCGATAAATTGAGGGAGATACGTCGACATACGAAGGTTTTAATTTTTTTTTTATAATAATCATCTTTAATACAATATTATCATAAGATATCCAGAATGTATGGGCATGACATTCATGTTCACTCTAAAACAAAGTCGACAACCGGACCCATAAAATTATAGTGTTTAAAACTTTTAATATTACGCTAAAATTGTACGTAAAAATTATAAAATCGATGGGGCTTTTAATATATGTAACACTGCCTTCTGGCAGCCATTACTTAAGCGCGGGCTTGTTATTAAATTCGGCCTTATTTATTTATTTATGAGCGATACGAGGATCGTAAACGCATATTCGTATAGAGAATTGTTGAACATGAAGATTCGATACTGCCTTTACAATTAATATCTTGTATTACTTGATGAGCGGGGCTTGGTAAGATACTTACTTGTAAAATGCTAAAATATTCAGAGTTTTCTGAATAAATTTAAAGTTATGCAGATATATATTATTTTTTACCAGAAATGAGAATATAAATAAGCATTTATTTATTTACAATAAAAGCTTTTGATGATTTGTTTGATTAAGTTAATTAAACACTTCAAAAAGAAAAGCAGTTACAAGCTTTTTCCTGCATATTAGCCTTCATAAAGAACCTAGTGTTAAGAGACTCCGTTCTCAACTTTCCGCTATAATACATACAATAGCTTTCTTACAAAAGTAATTTAAACTTTATACTCACAATCGTGTTACATAACAAAAAGGACTAAAACCACTAATAAAATAAAAGCTACGCAGTGTCGATCATAACGCCTAGGCGTGAACATTCGATCCTAAGGAACGATGATTAATTCTGGCTTAATTACAGAGGTGATCACATAAAATATCGATTTGGAATATTCAAATCGTACAGGTGGCTGGAACCGCCCCGGCCCCGGGCCCCGACACTTGCTACGTGGTAGATACGCAACATTTAAAACTTATAAATTTATGGACAATCATATTATTTGATTTTGTAGCTGAGGTTATTGAACTTTACAATTCTTTAGGTTGATTATATCTATGTACTTATTTAGCTTCTCGCTGTATCCGTATATGTAAGCAGAGAGAACCTAGTGTTAAAGTACTCCGTTCCCCACTTTCCGCCGATGTGGAGGCATTGTGTGTTAAGTGGCGGAACTTAACGCCGCGCTTTGCCTCGATACCAGAGTGAAGAAAATGAAAATGTTAGATATTTCCACTCCTCGAGTGGGAATCAAACCCACAACAAGTCGCGTTTACAGTCAGACTTATGTGCCAAGCACAACTGGGCTCTACTTACTGAATGGACTTGATTATATGTAATATGTTAAATATCGGAATGATAAAGTGTGTATGAAGTGTTATCAAACTTATTCTTTAGGATTCTGCGGGCAATCGTTTGCGTCTCAACGAATTCGCTGTGATCGTCTACTGGAGTGATCTCATATCTGTGAAGCATTACAGAAAATTATAAAGCATTACTTTCTTATAAACTTGTGATGTTAAAGGTTAAAGCTTCCAGAAAGATTTTATTACAACACAAACGTTGCCTTTTTTCTTTTAAGATAAATTAAAGTTATATAAATAAATAATTTATAATTTTAAAAATAAATACTGCTTTTTATATACATTCTTTAATAGATATACATCATTTGTCTATTCATATTACAAGGTATTATAATAATATACATTCAAATATTTTTTTCTATAAATAAACTACGCTTTAATTGACACCTTCTTTCAGTCAACTTAGCAACTAATTTGTTCCACTTATGGAATCTCTTAAGATTGGAGCCAATAAAATTATGTTTTTAAGCATATTTTACACTTAGGTATTACACGTATGTAGATAGATATTTAGTACCACTACTCAGACAAAGGCACATACCAGATCTTACAATAATTAATAACTAGAAATGTTCTTGCAGTAATATTATAATTCTTTATTTCCCGTCGGGATGGGGATATTTAATTAAAAAATTCAAATGCGAACTATTCAAGATGGCAAAACTTCCTAGCGTAATGCGTCGAGCTCGCTAACTTGTTATCTAAGATTAATCTTAAAACTTACAGCTTGTACTATCCCTGCAACTAACTTTAACAATCGCGTCGTATACGAATGCACCGATATAACCATTATAATTTAATTATTTCTAAAGACGTACTCTCGTTTATGCATCTACTAATTTTAAAACCGGTAGAGATATCTACGAACTTGATTTAAATTAATTAGTAAAACTAAATAAATATTTAAAATAACGAATCAAACTTAAAAATCAACTGTTTTAAAATAAGTTAAGTTATTTACAATACTTAAAACATGGGATATATAAGAGAATTTGTTAGCAAATTGTAATATTCGTTGGGCTCACTAAGCAACTATCTTGAGATTAATCTCCATCCTACCTTTCTCGGATCGTTTGCAGTAATATTAGCAGATGCATCGTGCACGAAGGAAGGGTTTCCCAATAATTTCATACTCAACGAGTCCCGATCGAAAAGTCGTATCGTGCCATCTCGCCGACGGCCATGTATACCTTATTAATGCAAAATATTGTTCCTTCATATACTCTTGTTAACATTATACTAATATTGCTTTATATCGTTTGTTGCTTTGTTATTTTCGTATTTATGTATTATAGGGACTTAATATCGTAGTACACAATATGTAAGTTTTAAGATAATAGTAGGTACATTCCAGCGATTTCCTTGGTCTATCTATACATATAAGCTCCATTAAATTGTAAATAAAGGAATAAATAAATAAAAAAAAAACTATATTAACCGCGTATATATTTGGTTTTGAAAAAACATTTTTTGAAAATCTGATGGTTTGATCACTTTACAGCAGTAAAAAGTATACGCAATTAATCTGGTTCAAATAGCTTTATTTCGAAATGTGTATAAATCCCCAATTACAACATTACTTATTAAAAGTAGGATGTTGCATATATAAATAAAGGAAAGAAAAAAAATCCGACGGATTTTTATATTTAGCGCAGCATTATTGCATCTTCACTATTTTCCCCACATAGCAGAGATAAAATCACGAAACACAGTCAAGATACTCCGTTCTCCTATTTCTTTCTATTTAGGTATGTTGCCTTGCAAGAGCAGAGAAACGGAAATAATATAAATATAATCATTTCCCGCGTAGGAATCTAACCCATAACTATCATTTTTAGTCAGATGCCATCCCACTGGGCCGCACTGCCTGCTGGATGTTATGGTTAGGGATATATTTTTAAAAACGATATCCGAAATACTACTTTATATTTTGTAAATATTATATAAGTTTTAAAAAAAATATGTAAACATTTAGTTTTCACCCAGTAGGTAATAGTCACTATGATGTTGATAAGTATAAGCATGTTGGTTTTAACTTGGATAAGGGTAAAAAAGTTATTTCAATATTCTTAGACTTAGCTAAAGCTTTTGACACAATTTCGGTACCAATTCTAATTGATAAGCTAGAGAATATAGGAATTAGGGGGAATCAACTTAAATTGTTCCAAAGTTACCTATCTGAGCGTTCGCAATGTATACGCATTGGTGATTATGTTAGTGAAAGCCTTCCTATTAATTGTGGAGTGCCCCAAGGTAGTATCTTGGGGCCCACATTGTTCTTAATATACATCAATAATTTATCTTCTCTATTCTTACCACAGGGAAAAATCATCTCATATGCAGATGATACTGCCCTTGTTTTTACTGGTGATTCTTGGTCGAGTGTCTTTGCCGCCGCTCAGAATGGTTTTGATACTGTCAATGAATGGTTGCAAAATAATTTATTGACACTAAATACCGACAAAACTAAATATATTGCTTACTCACTCCGTGAAGTTAACAGGCCGACTGAACAGTATAAATTGATATCTCATTCTTGCAAACTAAAGCCTAACTGTTGTTGCAAAACGATTGAACTTGTTACTTCAATAAGATATTTAGGAGTAATTATGGATAGCCAACTTAGCTTTAAGCCACATATTCTTGCTGTATCTGGTAGGGTTCTGAGGTTACTACATATTTTCAGTAACTTCCGAAACTTTATTGAACCGATAATTTTAAAACGTATTTATTTAGCACTGTGTCAATCTCTTATTTCTTATTGTATATCTTCGTGGGGTGGCGCATCAAAATACATTTTAAAATCTCTTGAGATTGCGCAACGTTCAGTCCTCAAAGTCTGCACATTCAAACCATTAATATTTCCCACTTCGGAATTATATCAGTATTGCCAAGTCCTTACAGTGCGACAACTATTTTTGCTGAGCATTTTGTTAAAACAACACACAGAGGTTAAGTTTAAACCGTCAACAATGCATAAACGTAGAAATTATGAAGTGAGCGTCAATTCTGAAATGTTTAAAACTATGTTTATACACAAATTTTACTCTTACTTGGGGCCACATATTTATAACATCATAAACAAAAAACTAAATATATATTCTGCAAATAATAAAACATGTAAGATTAAGGTCGTTGATTATTTACTTAATTTAACATATGAGGAAACAGAAGGACTTTTATGCTTGCAATAGCCGTTCATGCGCTTCCAAACACACATTCACACACACACACACACACACACACACACACACACACTCACACCCACACACATACACACACTCGCGGATACACATACACTTTCCAAATTTCAAAAATTTCAAAAATGTAAACTTTTTTTAATTTGTTTTTCTTCTATAAACCGTTAAAGTAATAGTTTAAGCTTCAAGTTTATATAAACAGTCAAAATTTTTTACACTATATTGTTTAAATAGCTAATTTGTTATTAGTTCTAAGGGGTTGGTACTGTACGTCGTAATACAGGTTTCCTAGTACGGCGACAGTCACATCCATAAATATTTAGTGAAAATTGTAGCTAATTTAAGTTTTAGTAATAATTGTGAACACTGTTATTTTATTTTGTTGAAATAAATCAAATCAAATCAAGTTTGATGTCTGTCAGAGAAATATTAAAAATATTTTCAATTTTCCATATATTGCCCTAAAGGACTCTATCACTCCATAATATCTATTACATATTAAGTTTTTAAAATCGTTCTTTCACCTTCCTCACTTGTTACGGTAGATCCGTACCGTAGAAAATGATTATTTTCACTTATTAATAATATTTATTACTTCTTTGATTTAACCTGATAAACATTACAGGTTCTATTTTACATTATTTCTTATAATATTACAAAAAAACATAGATATTATGTAGTAAATAAGCAAAACATAATTCAACATCTCAAGTGCATGTATGTATTCGCAAACACGGCATAATGTTCCCACTTCATAACTCAAAGCGCAATAAGATCGCACAAAAACTGTGCGCCGCGCCGCCCTTACTCGGCCACGGTGGGCGGAGTTGATAATATTCGAGATTTACTCGGATAGTGCCTATGATAAATCATATAATATTTCAAAACATCTATTTGTCTTAACGTTCAAATCGATTATATGTGAATCGACAGCTAATTCGCTTTCTCCGATTTGATAAGTTTTCATAATAAATATAATAGCTGCCCGCGACTTTGCTCGTTTGGAATTTACTGAAATAGTTATAATTCTAAAATAAAAAAACTTAATATACTTCGTAATACAGCAGCCATCTAAATTTTACTAGTAAAAAAATCTTCAAAATTAATCCAGCACTTCCAAACATACAGACAAAAATTGTAAAAAATATTATTTTGATTTGTACTATAGGTACAAATAAAATTTAGAATTAGAGATTTACAAATTTAGAAAAAATACATACATATTTTTATTAAAAAAAGGTTATTTTGATATCACAAACAGATACTCCTATTTTATTTATTTGTACAAACAAAAAGTTTGAGACGATTTGATCAAGGTACAAGGTACATATACAAATACAATGCGAAAGTCTGTGTGTTTGTCTGTCACGCTTTCACTTATCTATCGGTCCGATTTGGATGAAATTTAGAATGAAAATAGTTAATAACTCTGGGTCTACTTATTTTTTCAAAAGTCCACCTCTAAAGGGTTGAAATAGGGGATGAAATTTTATATGAAAAATCTAAACTGCTTGGCCGATTGTAACGAACTTTGGAATAGATATAGTTGATAATCAAAGGTTAAACATAGGCTACTTTATTTTTCAAAAATCCACCGCCGAGGGTTGCAATATAAGGAAACAATTAGGCAGGCAACGCGGCGAAGCCGCGTGTGGGCCGCTAATAAGTATAGAGAAGCGATATGTAAAAAATTCGAATAAAAATAATTAAAACATACATTTCGCATTTTTGCTTTTTTGCTCTTATTTTAAATAATTAATATTGAGCTTAATGTCTTTTTCAAAAAGTAAAGGACAAAATTTGATCTTGTTAGACTCATTAAGTTTTTAGTTACTTTTTAGTTAGTTCATTACGTTAACTAGCTGTTATTACTTAATTATGCAAAATTAAGGAACAATCATTTATTTGTAAATGATCCAATATTTAGAAAATCGAATATAAGAATCTGACTAATTCTTTGATCAAATCTCCATTTTGAGATTTGATTTTAAAATGAAGATAAATGTTGTTGGTTTAGTGTTACAAAAAAAAAAAATTGAGTTATTAAAATTGATCCTTTCCGTTTTTATCATAAATACTAATTAAGAATTACTTAAAGTTAGTTCGTTTTAGCGTAACTAATATTGTAAATAGTCGCAAATAATTAAAATACGATTAACGTTCATAAATTCTATTTACTTCTTAAAAAAAAAAATCAGGAATTATATAGGTAATTTCAATTCTCACTTTCATTTGCATCGTATTATGACAATGTCACCAAACAAAGCGCAGTATTAAGCTCCGCTACATAACAAATAGTGTCTCGAGTTTTTACGGAAAGTGGAGAATAGAGTGTCTTAACACTAGGTTATTTCTGACTACCCTATCTTATGAATAAAGACGGAAGGTTGAAAAAAAAATTATTAACCTATCCATTTTCCTAAGAAGCCTATATCATCGAGACCACATTAATGCTTAACATCAGGCTCTATGTGGTCAAACCTAAGCCTATCATACATAAAAAAAGAAATCTTTCAATACATTGTTGTTCAATGTGCGATTTTTTGTTGATTATCCATCAAGATCTGTTACATTTAAATGTATATATAGCTATGTGTTGTCTTTGTAATTGTATTACACATTGCACAGTAAACTAGAAAGAAACATATTAAAATTTCATGAGCCTGTATTTATATAAAAATACCATAAAAAGCGTATGGCGAATGACTAGATTCTACGTTTAAAGATTTAATTGAATATTGAGGAGTTTGATTCGTGGAATAAAGATAAAAACGCTGCTTTGCCTTGCTGGGACTTAAACAGATCGTTTAAATGTCACAACTTAATTAACAAACTGTACTTCACTTATTTACTATACCGCTAGATACGATTTACATCTGTCACTGTGATTATAATGCACCTGCACTGGTCCCCATTTACATAAAACCAAATTGCCCCGGACGATACGCCACGGAATTCTGAATATCCATAAACGTAGCTGCCAGCATACCGAGGGCCATACTTAAAAACAAAATTAAAGGGGATAGCCGTACGATAATATGAATTAAAAATAATAAAACAAAAAAATAGGAGTCACGGATCGCCTCGAGAGGTTTTTTTTTTTCAAGTTTTTTCCGAACGAAGCCCGCGAACAGACTCGCCGTATCTCCTGACAATATCTTTGACGAGTTTTTTATTCGACATTATTTTTAAACGCACAGATTATAAATGGTTGTTTGGCGATTTAACGCCCAATCTAATTAGGCAAATGATATGTGCTTTTGGACAAACAACGATTTATGATAGATACAGTTCTTTCTAATTGATTTCTTACTTAGTGGCATGATGTATGGTTAATCTAATTTTAAAATTTGAGGTTTTGAAGAGGAGCTGACTTTGTAAAATGAATAATATATGTTATTATTATTGAACAATAATAATTATTATTTTTTAAAAATACTTTTAAGAATTATCCACAAATAGACTTAATAGATTATTTTCTACTTCACAGAATAGATTGAATATGTTCTTAAATCAAAACTAGGCCATTGGGCTACGATAGGATATCATTCGTTAGAATTTAATTATTTTTGTTCCTCCGCTGTGGTGTACAAGACAAAGCGTAACGTTGAGTTTCATCAATCAGTATTTAGGAATACTGTCTACAAGAATCTCTCTGCCTGCTTGCTGTGGGAAAAACTTGATAAAATATCTGAAACATTACATTTTTAGTAATAAGCATATAAAATGAAATTAAAAAAATACTAGAAATAATGATTAACACCAAGATACTTGCAGGAGGTCTCCAAGAAAAATAAAATGTAACGATCACCATTAGTACCTAGAAGGTGTAGAAATTTATTTTTTATTATATTAGCTTGATTAATGCAATTATACTTACCTACCACATAATTATTAAACTATTTTTAAAACTACACATCCACCTCGAGTCATTATGATCACCGTTTTTAATTATATCTTTTATACTATTTATTAGAGGCTAGTTGTGGTGCAGGGGTACAAAGTGTGACTGTAAACGCAACTGGTTGTGGGTTCGATTTCTAGTTGAGGAGTAGAAATACTTAATACTTCCATTCTTTTCGCTGTGATACCGGGGCTAAGCGCTCCGTTCAATTCTGCAACTTATCACGCAATGTCTCCAGAATTCGGCGGAAAATGGGGGACGGAGCGTATTAGCACTGAGTTCCTTCTGCGGGATACAGCGTGACACTAAAAAAGGGAAAATACTGCTTGTTACTCCAGTAACTTTGATAGTAGCCTGTAACTATGATAGTATAAAGCTTTTCGACTTATCGAGAGCAACATGAAAGTTCCTAAGATTGTAATTTTGTCATTATTCAGAAATAATATATGAATTCGAAAGTGATCATCATTTTCTTTGTATTATGATAATATATTCACCTTAGGAACTTGAAAATCGCTGTCTTGTAAATTTATGATTTGTGTTTTGCACTCGTACCCTTTTACGTATAAGTCAGTATTGGGTAAGATTTAATTGCAATTGATAAATTAATATTAACAAATAATTTATTATTACTTATTATTCAGCTAATTGTCATGTAAATTTAGCTGAATGTGATTTTTATATGATATTCTCACAAACAAATAATTAATTGTTATTACATATTTAATTCTTAATTACAATTAAGTTTTGCCTAACACTGCGTAGGACCCGTAGTTATGAATCTTGTTAGAACATTATTTCCTAAACGTCGTTTCATTTCGATGCCGTAGGAAAGTATCTGTTAGTGCTCTCCAAAGCCACATACCAACTTTTAGCTCTATCCAGTATTTATTAATTGCTTATTTAATTGATTTCGGTTATTTTATTTATTGATTAACATAGAGAACACTAACTAACAATAGAAAAATATTCAATTTTGTGTTTTATGTTTAAATTCCAGTATAATTAATATATTAAAATTTAATAAATACACTGACTTGTTTTGTTATTTATAAAAATAAAATATAACATATAAATTTTTATGCAAATCCTTGTGAAAATATAAATATAAGATGCAAATATCTAAAATATTTTATTTTATCTACGAACTTAACATATTTTTTGAGTAGCTTTAAGTAATAAATACTAACATTTGTAACGTTAATTAGAACATTTTTAGAAAACCTTAACGTATGTTAGTAGGAGAGAAATAAATATACGAGTATATATTTTAATTTTAAAGTTTTTTGTAGTAAATGAAGATGATATGGAAATATAAGGGTAGAATTTTCATATCATTATTTACCATATTAATTATTGTTAAAACCTTCTTTCTGACTTGTGTGTATGTATCTTAATCTGCTTGTATGAAAATTTCATATTATATTTAATACAATCATTAGTTTAGTAACTAATAAGTAAATATGTTTTCTAAATACAATTGACAACGTCTAAATACAATTGCTATTGGTTGTAGGTTCTATTCTCACTAGTTCAAATGATCCTGATGACTATATTGGTTGGTGAAGCTTAAAATAAAATTAAATAAAATATTTCAGCCAATATATTACGTTGCTTAAATTATATTTAAATCTGAAACAATTAAAAACAAATTGGGGCCAGTCGTGGCCCAGTGGCACAAGCGTGTGACTGTAAACGACTGGTTTTGGGTTCGATTCCCACTCGAGGAGTGGAAATATTTAATATTTCCATTTTCTTCGCTCTGGTGTCGAGGTAAAGTGCGGCGTTAAGTTCCGCCACTTAACACGCAAGCCTCCGAATTTGGCGGAAAGTGGGGAACGGAGTGTCTTAACACTAGGTTCCCTCTGCCTATCTATGTGCGGGATACAGCGTGAAGCTAAAAAAAAAAATTGAAAATAGGTCATTGAAAGTTAAAACAATTACAGTATTTACTGTTGTCTTAATCCTTCTCACAATCGTACCTAATTACGGTGTAATTTTTATATTATAATAAAGCCTTCAAAAAGAGCTGTTAAAACCATACCTAATAGCACATCATTTTACACAGATTAAAAAATATTTATGTTGTCGATTTCAATTAATAAAATAATATCTAAAATGTTTTGCTATAATCAACTCCAGACCATTTCCTGTATAATTAAAATTCAATCTAGAGTCGAGACGCTCCACTCTTCGTTTTCAAGGATAAATAAAAGAGAGATATTATGGAGTGGCCGAAGTCAATAAATTTATTATATTTATTCAATAATATATGGAGTTTGATTTCTATTCCCCCTCCCTTTTCCGTTTTCTTCGCTCTAGTAAGAGAACAAAGTGCGGTGTTAAGTTCCGCAACTTAATATGTAATGTCTAAGATTTGGACTAAAAAAATAAAGATAATTAAAAGTAAATACTAAATTTCAAAAGAACGCCAACTACGCGTTTCAATGTCGTGCCACTCGTGTTTTAATTACACTAATTTACAGTTTCAAAAAGGGTTGAAATGTATACACTAATATAACCATATAAAGCTTTAGCTATTTATACATTACTTAATTTTGAATATTATGATTAATTCGGGGCCAGTTGTGGCGCAGTGGCATAAGCGTGTGACTGTAAACGACTGGTTGTGGGCTCGAGATTCCCACTCGAGAAGTGGAAATAATTCGTATTTCCATTTTCTTCGCTCTGATGTCGAGGCAAGGCGTGGCGTTAAGTTCCGCCACTTAACACGCAATGCCTCCGAATTTAACTTTCCGGTAAGAAAGTGGGAAATGGAGTGTCTTAACACTAGGTTACCTGTGCCTACTCTGCTGTGTGCAGGATACAGTGTGAAGCTATAATTCCATTTCTTATGGAATTAAATTTAAAGTAATAGAAATACTTAATGTTAACTAATAAGTATTATCCTTAATGTCAATTTAATAATTAAAAGACCATTTAATATGATGCTTAAATGTAAGATACATATAAAATAAATAAGTTAATATAATAAATACGTTTGTATATGGGGCATTTCATGCTTCTGCCTTGAGAGTCTCGCTAGCTTAATGAAGTCCTTAGCAACCTAGTAAATAAATAGATACTTTTAAATACACGTTAATCCTTTTTAATATTTATTCCTTTTGTTCACGAACTTTCAATATTTGTCATAAGAAGTAGATGAACGTTTATTAAAATATTTTACTCTGTTCTTAATTACTAGAAAAGGATTAACTATTAATAGACGAAATTTAAAATATCTAGCTAAGGTTGAGATTCCACCACAGAATCACATATATACGACATGTTCAAATTCCGCCATAGCAGATACTCGTAAATAAACACTTCATCTACAATATGTGGAAACGAGTAATAAATGCAAGAATAAGTTAGAGGTATTAAGTAGTTAAGTGCATTAATTATTCGCAAGTGTTATCCATTATAAATGAATGCGTTGATTGCATTCAGTGCGCAACTGAAGGACGCAAATTATTGGTTGGCACTTGGCAGTTGGCGGAGTGGCGCGACGCGGCGTGTGCGCCGACTGCCGATGACCGCTACTTATCGTGGGAATAATGTTCAAGAAACTGGTAAATTACTTAGATTTCTTTGAATATTGTGAAAAGACATACTATGCGTACAATTGCTAAGTCAGTCGTAAGCGCCTTTTGCTAAAATATAATTGAAATTGTAATAAATCGTACATTCGAGCCTCGTTTGTAAAAACTGCAAGTACGTACCGCACCAACATCAGTCGACATCATAATTTAAACGTTATAAAAACTGGTGTCTTAATAAATAAATCAATGATTTTTTTCCATCGTCCATAACTTAAGTCGAGGCGGGAAATCGGATGGAAGTCGAGGGCGAAACTTTTAAAAAAGGAAACTGCTCTTGCGTCTGTGCTTCGCTGCGATTGGCTAACGCGCCGGGGGCGGGGAGCGCGCGGAACGCGATTGGCCCGTCGCAGACGCACCATAGGCGCGCTCATCTCGAGAAACGAACAAATAGATTTTTTTTAAACAAAAGCAATTTTCCTATTCTTCTTGTTGTGCGACGTTTCTATAGTTTGTTTTTGCTCGGCACCGTTTTGTATTGTTTATTGTGTACGCCGGAGTACGACAATCCACTCCCGGTTAATTCCCAGTGATATTAACGAGTCGTTTCATTGTTCAGGAGGGTCGCATGTAAATCGTATATTCACTAAAAACTAGCGATTGTTGTGCAAACGAGCACGCACTGTGCCGCGTGTCGCAACTCCGGCCGCAGGAAGCGACTCGCTGCGAAATTATCTACCTATTGTTAATTAACATTAGATATTTAACACGGTGCCGCTCGCTACGTTCATATTTTACTCCTAACAATAAGCAATTTAGACGTTTATTTTAATTTATTCTTTGAGTTCTTAACTTAATATCTTTTTAACTATCACTCTTCGCCATTGTATTTAAATGTAATTACATTTTAATAGCCTCCTTATAGTTTAACACTTACACGGGATATTGTGACACTTGACATTATTTTCTGTCATTTTTTCAATAACTGTTGCAAAAAACTATTGTATTAATATGTAAAAAAAACATTTTGCAATCTCTTTTTATGAAATTTATGCAATATATTCCGTATTTCCTTGTTTGCTTGCTTGAAATGTTGTTCAATCAAAGTTAGAATACAGAAACCTAATCGTTTATAAACTCTACATGAATAATCCAATTTTATTAAGATTAAAAAAGGCTAGATTGTATACAATACATTTTTTAAATTTATCCTCCAACTTCTCTTTAACAAGAAAACAATATATCAATTCAAAAACTCTATAGAAATCAAAGATAAAACAACTAAATAATATTTTGACCTTACTCTACTATCCCACATCTAAAACAGCTTCTGTATACCTATCTATCTATTTATACTAATACAACAAACAAGTCGAATGAATGAGTCACCATGTTATTTTGTTCCGGGGTTTCATTAAAATCTAGTTCTGACATTTAATGTTTCGACATTCATCTTTTAAAATATTCATTAGGTGAAATGCGAGTCGTGCGGCCGCGGCCGGGCACAAATAGCTACATAGATCCCTATCCGCCTATCTGCAGCGCAGACATAATATTTGACATTAAGAAAATGTTAAATATTAAAAGAAAACGCCATAATATCTATGAAATTATTTTAGTTTTTGCGTTGGTAAAATATATTTTTTAATTAAGGTTAGAAGATATTTAAAGAAGTTGTAAAAGAAACTTTTATAATGGGGTGATTATAGACGTAAGTGTTGCCATGCCACTCTATATGTCAAAAAGTGATATTAATATCCAGCCATTAATATCCATACATAATGTCAAAGTTCGGCGTTGAGTCCCATCATTCAGTCTTGATTTCAGAAGGAAAGTGTAGAACGGAGTTCCTTGACACTATATTTTCTTAGACCATCCTGCCCCAAAAGAAAAACGTGAAGCTAAGTAATATCAAACTACTAATTAATCAAAATATCTAGCACAACTTTAAAATTAACTATTTTCTTTCGAAATCATCTACATTATGTATAAAGCAATTATTCATGTACGAGTTATAAATTTCCATACATCTCTCCCCACTTGTAGTAACTATTTAACAAGCATTAGTTAACATACGTTCGCATACATTTCATTTTACTGTAAAACCATGACAGAAGAGGCTGATTAGTACGCGCGAGAGCATCGGATAACAGTGGAGCGCGGCCGAGAGCCCGAGATGATTCGAGATTGCGCCCATTTTTCCTCCAAATTGCGCCCTTTTGTTATGCAAAGCGCGCGAGCGCCGTGTGCGGGCCACAATCGCTCGTTTATACACACCTTATCACACCATCGCCACAATGCCACTGACCGATTAGAATACGTCACTTGCCTACGATTTTAATTACCGCCTCCGCCTATGTGTGGTCTCATTTCCTCTTAAACTTGCTGCTCATAATACTGGCGTATCCATGAATAGTCCGACTAATGAAATTACTAAACGAGCTAGGAACGAGTTGTGACGTGATGCAATATCAGAACTCGTTTTAAATTGTCTAAGTCATGTGGAGAAATGCTTAAATAGATGCTGAGAGATCTATATACATACATAGATATTCAGTTTATTATAATATATTAAAATATTTTAATATTAAAATACCACGCCAATCTAAAATCTAATAAAAATTTGTTTGAATCTCCTATCTCGGACCTATCAAATAGCTATTACAAGTAAAATATGCCTTGGTTTAATAATTAAAATAGCTCATATAGAAATGTAAATAGATGAATTAGTATTTTAGTGCTAATAGTAAATAGTTAGAAACCAGCGCAACGATTGAAAAGATAAAACTGCAATCTAACGAATATACACCCATTTACAGATTGATTTTCACCCGTCCCGTATACAATACGTCCATTTCCATTATTTTAAGCAAAATTTTCAACAGTATCTCAACGCGAGAGGCGCCATCACTCATTTCATGAGTAGGCAGGTAATCCACCAAATGAGGTCTCATTGATTCTCCTGCACTAATAATTGCGATAAACGTCGACCAAGTTACGTTGCGCACTGGCTTTCGTTACAGCCAACATTTTGCACCTCTATTTCTACACACATAGGGGTCTATTTGTTTGTTTGTGAAATCTGAAATGGTTATACGTTTTACTTTTCCTATAGAGTCCGGGGTATCGGCCATCGTCCCAATGCATCATATTTGTCGCATGTTTCGTCATCAGAGCGCAGAGATCGGGATCTCGCCGATAATGAATGGTATGCATTAAAAGTACTACTGGTTCAGCTGTCCCCAACGGTAGGCTGTATGTTTTATGAGAATATTAAGTACGAAATACCAGCTATAAATCATAAATTTTGTTTGTGGTAATCGATTATCTTATTTGCGTAAACACTTAATTATATTTTCGATTTTCTTTTCCTTTAATTATATATTGTTTGTGATATGTATTGATTGTTTGTTTATTATAAAAAAGCAACTTTGAGCTTTTCTCGCATACCAGGAAAATCTGAGATAACTTAGATATTTAGACATTGTATATTGAAATACACACTTTGTGTAACTGGAAACTTAAAATTAGATCAACACATTTAAATAAATTCCTCCAAAAAGGGAATCGGACAAACAACCATTAACGTTTGCAGACAGACATGTACCACTAAGCGCCGCCCAGGTCCGCGGACGATTGGGGCAGTGCCCGAGACCTGGGCTAGTGGCGGGTAAGGAGCACCGTCAGGTTTTTAGTGGGTAAACGGAAGAACGATCCGGAGGCCCACATAACCGCGTCCGGGTCCCCACCCCGGGCGGGTATCCGTAACGGATTTTCCTGACGATAAAAAAAAAAAAAAAAAAAAAAATGTACCACTAAGCTGCGTCGGTCTCTATTATTATATTTATTTATTATTATTTTAAAATTCAAGAATTTCATACTTATTGTAAAAAAATTAAATATATATTTTCTTAAAATTACATTCTTCATTACCACTGTGGTACCAATATCTTTGAAATAGTAGAAGTCCAAATCACGCATACTTTTTCCAATTATACTTATGTTAAACAAAATACTTATTTTCATACAAATTTTCCATACAAATTTTCCATACTAATTTAATTCTTTATACAATTTCTAATAAATATAAACAAAATTGCAGAAACTTGTCACCAGATGTTTAGAAACGTAGTACCTACCAAGATCACGTGAGATATGCGTCTATGCTTTTTGTTGAAAACGTTTTACACGTTTTAAATGCATACCATGGGCTTAAATTTAAATTTACTATGTTATCCAAATAGTTAGTTAGCCTTGCAGAATTTTATTTATGCCCTCCGAGAAATGTTAACGAATGAATTACTTAAGCATTTAACTTTACAATTTCTGTTTTGTGTTTCAATTAAACGATATATCTTAATTGAGTTTTAATGAAATGAGTGGAATTATTTATAGTATTGGCTATTTGGTGGCTACAAATTTTGTATAGGATTTTTTCCAACATTTTGAAATGACATGAAATAATATTCGTAAAGTTACAATTATGTCTACTAATACTATAAGCTTGAAAAATTGAAAAATACTTTTAATAAACGTTTAAATTTTGACTCGAAGCGAGATAAAATATTAATCATTTTTTTAAATATTTTTTTCCAGTTAACTTAGTGTGTAAATAGCATTTTAAAAAATGTTTAAACTTCTTCATAGTACTACTACTAGTGTGAAGAATTAAAAATGTACTTTTAAATTAAATAGATGTTAAAGTTACAAGGCACCATTGAGTTGATCATAAACCAATATCACCATATGGAAAAAGAAAACATTCTAAAAGTTCCCAAGCATTGCCAACCCTGTACTTGTTTATACATATAATATACAATAATTTAATTCTATCGCTGATAATATAGCAGTAAGTAAATCTGCGGATACCATGTTCATAGCAGTGCAACTAACAATGGCACATCTTCTGACGGTCCATGATTTATTGTTCACCAACTTGTGTAGCAACTTCGACTACAGTAAAGTTTGCAACTGCTCTACCAGAGTTAGAGTTATAGAATAGTAAAGATATAGGCACCATGACAGGCGGGGACCATGGCATTATATATAATAAATTTTATTTATTATTTAAATTATTATAAGTTAAATTTTGTTTACTATCGTGGTAACACTATAATATCTTATATAGAGTAAACTAAGAAAACATAACGTACTCTACTTTCTTTCCATCTGATGAAAATCAATATCAATACATATTTGACATTGTTACACCTACGTCTTGAAAGTCTAAATATTAAAGACATTTTAAGAACAAAGATTTCTACAATACGAATATTTAGTACTAAAAGAAAATATAATGTTATGTCGTTATTGTAATAAATACTTATAGTTAAGCTAAAAGAATTTTAATGCAGTAAAATTGCTAAATTGCGAGATACAGTGTGAAGCCAAAAAAGTGTTCTGAAATTAGGAACTTTAGACTGTAAATATGATATTTTTGGAATAAACCAAAAAAAGAAAGACGTCATAATTTGTTATTACAGCGTCATGTGACTCTACGACACGATATAGGTATGTCTGTACATCACACTTTACCAAAAAACACTTCGCACACAGCAAGGTAAGCAGAAAGAACCCAGTGTTAAGACACTCTGTTGCTCATTTAATGATGCCTCCATCCATTGAGTGTTAAAGGAACTCAACGCAGAGCTATGCCTCGACACCAGAGCAAAGGAAATGAAATATTTAAGATTTCATTTCCTCGATTGGGAATCGAACCCACAACTAGTCGCGTTTACAGTTTGTGCAGGAGCACAAAATAAACGCGCGGGGCGCAGAGGCACCAGGACTGGCGTCTAAAAAAAAAAACAAAAGATATACAGTATAAAAATATATACAACTTTCCAAACTAAAATTGACAAAATTAAAAGGCTATTATTTTCTACCAATAGATAGTCAAAAGGCATACATAATTCTTATTACAAACACAAAACCGCAGAGGTGCACACGCGAACAACCGTTTTTGTGGTTTAGGACAATTTGAAGATCAACAACCTGCTCTTTACCACCACGTGTTGACTGTAAATGGCTTATTTATTTAATTTAAAAACCAATTTATATTTATATAACTGATAGTGCGTGACTGTCAATCTTTCGCCATTTAACTTAATTTATCTTGTATTTATATTATGATAAAAGTGTATTATAGATACATTTTTATTGTGTTTTTTATGTTAAGTATATGTATTTACGAAAAAATATTTAGGGCGATGGAAAATAATAAATAATACTTACTAAAATATGATTTTTTGTTTCTTTATTTGCTTTTTTATGCTAATCTAATAGATATATTTGAACTTAATGTCGACTTTTTTATAATCTATGCTAAATATGTATTGCATACAATCATACAGATATTATTCTCTTTGAAAAGTAAGCACCAACAACTAAAAACTAACTGAAGTATATTAAAATATATAAGGCCAGTCGTGGCGCAGTGGCACAAGCGTGTGACTGAAATGACTGGTTGTGGGTTCCCACTCGAGGAGTAGAAGTATTTAATATTTCCATTTTCTTCGCTCTGGTGTCGAGGCAAAGCACGGCGTTAAATTCCACCAGTTAACACGCAATGCCTCCGAATTTGGCGGAAAGTGGGGAACGGAGTGTCTTAACACTAGGTTCCCTCTGCCTACCCTGCTGAGAGCGGGATACAGCGTGAAGCTAAAAAAAAAGTTTAACGTGATTAAAAAATCATTATTATTAAATCTAAGGCACAATACAGCTAAAGTAATACTTTGCAAAAATATCTTAATTCTTTTGGATATATAATTCAGGTCGTTTGGTTATAAACAGTAATTTGGCTCGTACCACTTGATGCATAAATCTCATGTATACATAGGTAGGTATGTATAGTCTCTATCAAACTGTAAATGTCCAGTTTTTCTGCGGTTTTGTGGTTCTTAGTCCGAGATCAAGTTATTATTAGACTTACTTACTTTGATATAGGTATAATATTTTGTTACAGCAATTTATAAAAACGTCTCTGCGGTGCAATTGGCGTGTGCCTGATTGAACTAAACGCGGCGTTAGGTTCCGCTATGTATCCGAAAAACATTTTTTTCGGTATAAGAGGTTAGTTAGAGAAAACCTAGTACCAAAAAGTGTTTTGGTACGTTCTCGACTTCTTTTTATGTTCACTCACTCCGTTCCCCACTTTCCGCCGAATTCGGAGGCTTCCGTGTTAAGTGGCGAAGCTTAACGCCGCGCTTTACCTCGACACCAGAGCGAAGAAAATGGAAATATAATTTTCACTCCTCGAGTGTGAATCGAACCCACAACCAGTCGTTTACAGTCACACGCTTGTGCCACTGGGACACGACTGGCCACTCAAATTCTATTAATTCTTCAATTCTCGACTTTTTGAGTCAAATTCTAATACAAGACATTGGCGTGTTGAGTGAGGCACCTCAAAGCCGCGCTTTGTCTTATTCACCAGAACAAACGAAAGGAACATAAATAGATTATGACATTCCATCGAATCCACAAACAATCGTCATTACAGAAGTTAAAAGCTAGAATTGCAATTGAAATCTGGATCGGATGTTTAAAAATATATAATTAAGTCTTGAAAAAATTGAATTTGTTACTCCTACGTATCTCTTATGTCTCCTTGTCGTAATGTAGCTAATTTAAAGCATCTTTAAACATTGCACTAAGTTATGCAATAGGGCTGGTTGTGTCGCAGATGTACAGAGTGTGCCTGTAGAGCGACTGGTTGTGAGTACGATTCCCAATAGAGGAGTGGAAAATTTTAATATTTCCATTTTCTTTACTCTGGTGGCGAAACAAAGTACGACGTTAAGTCTCGTCACTTAACAAGCAAAGCCTCCGAATTCGGCGGAAAGTGGGAAACGGAGTGTCTTAACACTAGGTACCCTCTGCCGTGAGTCAAATAATAAGTGATAGGTGGGTATATTTGTTACAAATATCTTTATTATAAAATTATACGTTTTAGTAAAAGCAGCTACGCACTTTATACTGCTTGGCTAGTTAAACAAAGAAAACCTAGAGTTAATAATGCACCTTCCACTTTCTACCCGAACTCGAGATATTGCACGTTGAATGGCAGAACTCAACACCACGCTTTATCTTATGAGAACGGAGCAATGACAATAATTTCAAAATAATATACCCAAGTCGAAATCGAACCTACAATCACTTTTACTTACACTTTTACTCACACTTTTACAGACAAGAAGACAGAATAGGAGTTTTAAACAAAAATTTTATATTTAAATCTATTTTAAAAGCTTCATAATAAAAACTTAAATATGCAATAAACGTTGTACCTGCGAACCATAAAACTTATTCAGCTGCCTGTCTTAAAACGCTAATTGGCTTAATAATTTTCGTATATAATAAAATAGGCCAGTTACGTTACGTGTTTGTTAACGCGTACCTATTCATTAATAGAATATACACAATTATAAAATTATTCTAAAAATGGCAACACGTTGTAAAATTATATACATAAATTAATTTTATATTATTTATAGGAAAAGGGGTGAGAACAGCTGTTTCTGTTACTTTATGTACTTTAAATGTGTCTATATATTTATGTGGGCAGTTATTAGTCACTGGTTCAATTACGCAGTAGGGTAAATAACAATAATAATGACATAGTTTAATTAGGTAGGGACTAAGTAGAAATTAGGATTTTGCAACTGTGGATTGGACAGTAGAAATTTGGATTATATATTTTTTTACAGTTTCACTGATTTTCTTCACAACAGGGTAGTCAGAGAAAACTTAATGTCTAAATCTTTATTATCCACTTTTGCCCGAACATCTTCTAGACATATTGTATTAGGTGGGTAGAACACTACAGTCTTATACGTACTTTGTCTTATAAGTACTAGAGCAAAAAAAATAAAATATATTTGAAATATAATCATTCCCCTGGACCTCAGTGACAGCGACTCCCAGTCGAACCTATGACCTGAAGGTCGTACGTTTTACAGTCAGACATGGTCTGACATATATATGTATATATATATATATATATATATATATATATATATATATATATATATATATATATATATATATATATATATATATATATATATATATATATATATATATATATATATATATATATATATATATATATATATATAACCATCGGTGATGTAAACCAACTTCCCTATATTGACCGAGAGAATCTTTTCGATATTTTCTACCGTGCTCCATACCAAATAGCCAATATAACTCAGGATCTAATGTGCACCCATAGAAGCCCCATGGATGTTGCGTACGCCCTACAAGCGATATATACTGGTATATACTCATCCAAGGAGGCAGTACGCTCACTCCGAATTGAAAACATCAAGGTAACACCCGTTCCACGAGACTTAAAAGACACCCTCTACCTCACATTCACTCAAGAGGAGAAGGAATACTTGATGAGTCAGGGATACGGCTTAGAAATGGGTTCAAAAGTGCTGACGATTCATGAGGCCCAGGGTCTAACCACTAGCACAGTTGTAGTAGTAAACACAAAATCATCGAAAATACAGCTTCACGATAGTGTCTCACACGCAATCGTTGCGATAACGCGCCACACCAGCACCTGTTCCTACTACTGTGGTGGTGAGGACGACGCGGTTAAAAGGCTGATAAGAAATGCAACTGGGGCAACGACTAAAGGTATTATGGAATATAATTTAAAGATGGCCATTAAAGATAGAAACGAAGCGGTCATATCCTCTACAATAGCGATAATGCCTTCATTTCCCATTATTTAAATAAGAAATTGTAATATTAATAAAATATATTAAAATAAATATAATATTAATTAATGTTAAGAAATGTGTAATAGTAAGTCATATTAATACTTTGTAATAGATGTAAGTTACATTTAATAACTAAGAAAACTGGACTCTCTTATGGTATATTTAATAAACTTAGTTTTAAGCTCTAATATTGTAATCAAATAAGGAATTTATATATAAAAAGAAAAAGATTATTTTAAAAAAAGGTACAGACCTTATGTCCGTAGTGATGTTAATTAAATTGTTAAAAAAAAAAAAAAAAAAAAAAAAAAAAAAAAAAAAAAAAACGAACATTTATAATAAAGTGTATTTATGGGTATTTTCAACAGTTAATATCAATTTAACTTAAATTTAATGAGTATTAAAATATAAAAAAATGTTTGCAACTTACCACAAATTGTAACTTCACTGAAACACTAAATTTATTAATATTTTTTAAGGGAGCGTAATAAACCACACGTGTAGCTATGTTGTTTATCAACTTATGGCTACTCTCCGTGCAATACGTGTATCATCTTGCTTTCTTAATGTGCCTGCTATGGCTGTGGGGCGTTTTGTCAACTGGGGCGTTTTACCTAGTTTTACCCTATATATATATATATATATATATATATATATATATATATATATATATATATATATATATATATATATATATATATTTTGTCACATTGCACCATCATGATCTAGAAATAATTATATTTATCATGTATAAGTTTCTTCTTATATTTATCATAGTATATATTGTAATAGTATGTATATATTTGAATCCAGTAAAAACAAATGAAAAAAATGTACGTACATATAAGCAAATTTCTTAACATGATTCTAGAAATTCAATGTACTTTTACAATAAGTTTTTTATAAGTTCACACTTAATGGAAGAACTAACTAATGATAATCATTTATAAAGGTATAGATGACATGAGAGAATGACAATGTATATACATATTTTATATATATTTCATTATATTTATTGTTTTTAATTAATCATGAACAAAGCTACGTGTGCGCGTGATAGCATCGAAACCTGCCAACGTTTTTGTTTCATATGTGTACTGTTTGCAAAAAAAGTTGCTACTTATTATTTAAATAGAACATAAATTAAGAAGTTTAATATGCATATATTTTAATGTATGTGTATGTGTATGTCTGTACCGTATACATTTTTTTTATATATTATATACTTTTAAAGATATTTTTAAAATCTACTTTTAAAAAAATGGCCACTAAAAGAAAAGGGGAATGATTTTATTTATATTATTTTTATTTCTTTGCTCTGTTGAATATACAAATAAAGACCTTGTGCTCCAGCATTAATCAATAATAATAATATATCTATTTCGAGTAAATCTAATATATCTATTTCGAGTACAAAGTAAAAAATGGAGTATCTTGACAACAGTGAGTTTAGATTCTCTCTGACAGCTCAATTATCATGGAAAAAGTGTAAAGTCGAAATAACAGTTAAAAGTTACCTAATAATACACGTGAATCACAATGTTTGTTCTTTCAAATTTGTTTTACCTATTAAAAACGTATAAAATATTAACGAGGAGCAGAAAAGTAAGCAAAAGCCAATACCTAACCATGTTTCATTCATTTCATAAGAGCAACGTTATTATTATCGATGGCACTTGAGAATAACAAAATATACCTGTAAAAAAAATTAAAGTTAAATAAAGCTTAGAAACATTCATATAATTCGAATGGCTTAATAACCAATAAATTATTTGGTTGTCCATACATTTGAGCGATTGCATCGTCTGCCTCGCGCCCCTGCGACGTTCCTCTGTACACTAGTACGCTAATGAATTCGCATGTTACTTCATTCCGCCTCATACTGCCCTCCTAATTATGGGAAAATTAAATACACAAAGCTCATACCTAGCTCTGATATCGTAAATAGATAACTTTGACGGTATATTCAATACCCGTGTCGTATAAAAACAGCCCTAAGTAACGTTAGGTAGCATTTATTAAGGCTTTCTTGAATGAAAACGTAACTTTTGAATTATTAATAACAACTTTTTTGCATTTTATTACTTCACACTTAGAACTTTGTTAGAACGCCGCCAATTTTCATTATAAATGAGCATTGAGTGTTTACTGATTACGTATATCTGTATATTCTTGCTCAACTAAAATTAATTTTAACTGCTTTAGTTTGTAAAATGAGGCACCGTTCATCACCGTGGCAGCGACGTATCGCGTGACCAGCCCGCATTCGCTGCAAACCTTGTAAGTTTCTCGCCGTTGCCTTACGTACCTACCTACCTAGCTAACAGTTATCAATCGCATCACAATTCGCCCCTTTCCCCGATAGGCCCACGCACCGGGACGCAACGCTAGCTTTTTGCCACACATTTAACTGAATTTATATTTATAATTACAAATATGAGACAATTAGTAGATCGAATCGCGAAACCGAAATTCGCGTAATTTTCATTATTTGCGTTGAAATTAATGTTTTTTTTTATGATGCAGACGAATGCGTGCACGCATGCTCGCAACGCATGTCTAATTGGCATTTTACGACCGGCGCACTGAAAAATTCCCTCACATAAAAATTATAAAAGCCATTCTTGAGTTAAGTTAAACATATAACGAAAAGCGTGACGAGCTTGTTAATAAGCTTATTCAAAATATCATAATATTAATAACAACAACAAAAAGCGTCGAATTATCTTACAACAATAACATCCACAGAGTAATTGACACGAAACGAAACAACTCTCCATTGTGACTAAGTTAACAACAAAACCCTCGTCTATTGTATTGATTAAACTATATTTCAAATAGCCAACGAGGCAATTAAACAACAGCAATGGAATTTTATTCAGATTCATCAAACCAATTCGAAATCATAATTGATCTGCCATGTAAAAAATATAGAGGGCTGTTAGGTTGGAAATAGGCGCCAAAATATAAAACTAGAACGATGACTGGCCGAAACACTTGGAGCCAAAAGTCAATTAACGGCCGGTCGGGCACGTGGAGCCGGAGCTACCATTAACACAGTACATGATGCGTATTCTCATATGGTTCTTAGATGATATTCCTTAATCTAGATAGAGATAGAGATTTTTAAGTACTTTTTCAAGTGAAAGCAGTCAAAAAAAATTATACAAAATAAACTTGTAAAAAGAAAAATAAGGAAGGGAGTTTAAAACTCATTTCAACATGCGTAAGCCCAATGGTTATGGGTTCGATTCCCTCTCGGAGGAAATATTATTAGTATGTTATTTTCATTTCTCCACTCTAGTACTGAACATGCAACCTTCCGCCATTTAAAACGCAATGTTTCGACTTCGTTCTTTGCGGAATAAAGAGTCAATCTGCTTTCAATTAATCGCTCATTATTAGGTACTTATAGTATTCTTAGGTATTCTTTTTTGTATTATTTTTATCATAATAATATAAAAAAGAATCATATTATTATATAAATTAAGATATTTCTTAATGAAATAATAAGTAGAAACTTCTACTCTACTCTTCTTTATATACATATGTGAACATATACAGCAAAAAAACAGAACAAATATTTTGAAATAAATTTTGAATCTTTTAACCAGACTAATCGCGTATATTCGGGGCCAGTGGTTTGCGCAATGGCACAAAGTGTGACTGTAAAGCGACTGGTTGTAGGTTCGATCTCCACTCGAGGGGTGTAAATATTTAATATTTCTATTATACTCGCTCTGGTGTCGAGGCCAAGCGAGGCGTTAAGTTCCGCCACTTAGCACGCAATGCCTCCGAATTCGTCGGTGGGGAACGGAGTGTCTTAACACTAGGTTCTCTCTGCCTATCCTGCTGTGTGCGAAATACAGCATGAAGATAAAAGAAAATCGCGTATATTTTTAATATTCGAAAAAATATACACAATTAATCCACTCAAAGATTTAATTTCAAATTTTAATTTCAAAATATATAATAACCGCGAAACCAAAAGATTTCATAACACGAAAAATTATGAAACTAACTGAAAAACACCAAAAAAAAACATATTCGATTCAATTTAAACGAGAACATAAAGCCTCCCCCGGCCCCACCGTAGTCCTAGCCGTGAAAAATGCGAATTACGTTTGAAGATGGCCAGCCAGTCAGAAACTCATTGTTGTTCCTGATAACAGCATTCAGCGATGCGAACTCCGTTGGGCCATTGCTCGTGAAATTATTATAGACGGGGAAAAGTGGAAAATTAATAAAGCCCTTTATACTGTCTGTCGAACGCGAGTGAGACGGCGAAAAGGTTTTTTAAGTGTATTTGTTGTTAGTCAAATGTTTGCGATCGGTATCGTTTTGTTGTGTTGCCATTTTTAATATGTATATCTATCTATGGTTGTTGTAATTTGTCTGTTGTAAAAATAAGTAAATGTGTTGCTATTTTTTTTTAATTCTTGTTGTTTTTTTTATATAAAATTACCAATTAATGTTTAAAATGTGTTAAATGTAGGTACACTATTTTTATCTATACGTATGAATTATTATATCATTAGTAAACAAACAAATCGAAATAAGAACCTAGTAAGGAGTGTTTTATAATAAGATGTATAATTTACATTGCTTGTATGCACAAAAGAAAAATAATTAAAAGGTCGATAATAACAATATTTTTATCTATAACATGTCTATAATTTATTCAATTGGAATAGTTTTAAATAACCTATAGTAATATATGCAGTATGTGTCATTAGATAGGTATGTGTATAATGTATATGTATAATTTGAGGTCGTCATGACGCAGCGTGACAGCTTCTGACTGTAACCGTATTGTATGTATTTTTATATTTCTTTCCTAGTAACCTAAGACAACGCGCAGCGTTAAAAAGATTTCAGGCGGAAAGTGGTGAACAGAGTGTCATGAAAAAGGGTGAAGATATAAAAACATAAAATGTATTACATTAAAATTTATAAAGGACAAAACCTTTACATTTATATACACTGTGGACCCCGACTCTCCGAGGCTGCCAATACCAATGCATTTTCACATGTCAAGTTATCACTTGTTTACACCGCGATGGATGTATTCAATTGAACAACCCTTTTTGAAAGAGTCGCATCTGTTCTATGTCACTATTTATATAATTTTTTACTATATCTCTAAAATATTTCCAAAGATCATTCATATGATTTAATCTATTAAATGATGTTAATAATGAATTAATACTGAAATCCACACAGTAGAGTAGGTACTTTTGTTGTAATATCAAAATAATAAATAATTATCACTGATTATAAATTATGAATAAAATACATTTGTGTGTATGTATGTATGTATATATTTATAAGTATAAACACATGCATTTGTACATTTACTAACTGAGTGTTGATGACTTACCGTATTTGAGAAAAGTCTAAATGAACCTTCTTTGCTTAGCTATACTAAGCAAGAAGTCTGCCGCCTTGAGGCAAGCTGGTCTACTTTGGTACGTTTGGATGAAGCCTTCAGACTTGTACTTTCAACCCTGAATTTTTACTTTTAGTTGTCACTATTCCTCTAGAGTCTGACCGGTCTCTAAAGTAGAATAAATCTCTATATATAATAAAAGAGTAGAAAAGTCAATTCTGTACATGAAAAATTTCAGAAAAATTTTAATTGGGTGCGTTAATATATCGATAACAGAGGCCAAAAATCCACTCAGTAGAATTTTTGTCTGTCTGTCTGTCTGTCTGTCTGTTAATTTGTTCGTCAATCACGCAAAAACTACTGGATAGAAATGAATGAATTTTAGTATAGTGATAGCTTATAGTCCAAAGGTACATATAGGATAGTTTTTATCCCGGTTTTCCATGTAGTTTTTTTGGAAAAAATAAAAAACCGATATAAGTAAATCATTTGTATTCTGATATCTACCGGGTAGAAATTAATGAATTTTTGTATGGAGTTAGCTAAGAGGTTAGAGCAACATATGGGATAGTTTTCATCCTGGTATTCAATACAACTCCCGCAGATAAATAAAATTAAAAAAAAAAACATTCAAATTATGTCGATAGTTCACGAGTGAAGCTAAATTTGTTTCAATATCACTAATTAAAATAATTATAAAATAAAATAAGCATAACATTTACTAAAGAAACATCCACTACGTTTTCTGGAACGGGTAGCGCCATCTGTTATTATATAGTTGACATTGTATTAGATATATCCGTACTCATTAATATTATTATTATAAAAATGCAAAAATCCATATCTATATCTTTTATGTTTTCACGGGTAATCTACAGATTTCGTACATATATACCAGATGGTATATATATATATGTACGAAATCTGCTATCATATAGATATACTATGATAGCAGATTTCGTACGTTTTTTTACTATAACAGTTATCGCTATATGTTATCAAACAGTATAGACATTGTACTAGATGTATCGATGATTTTCTCAAGAACATAATTAGTGATGCAAGGTCTAATATAGACTACCCCGTTTTATAAAAAAAAACAATCCCAAAGAGCAATAGAGGATGAAAGTGGCAGTTCACGTGGCGAAGCCGCGAGCGGGTCGCTAGTAAAAAATATAACAGTAGAGTAGTATTAGAGCCCGTAACAATTGTCAGGCTGACAATTGTTACGGGCTCTAATTATATATGAATAATGTGGTTGACAATAAAGAAAATACGTAAAATTATAGAAATTGAAACCGTGTAATTGTAAAATTGTAATAACCATTAAGATCTCTCCGTTGATTGAATTTTTATTATGGGATAAATAATAAAACTAGGAGATTTGAGGATGAAATTCCTTCAAGAATATATTTTTAAATATATTCATATATTTAACTCACTTGCATTTACAAAAAATATAACGGTGGCCAGTCGTGGCCCAGTGGCACAAGAGTGTGACTGTAAACGACTGGTTGTGGGTTCGATTCCCACTCGAGGAGTGGAAATTATATTTCCATTTTCTTCGCTCTGGTGTCGAGGTAAAGCGCGGCGTTAAGTTCCGCCACTTAACACGCAAGCCTCCGAATTCGGCGGAAAGTGGGGAACGGAGTGTCTTAACACTAGGTTCCCTCTGCCTACCCTGCTGTGTGTGGGATATAGCGTGAAGCTATTTATAACAGGAACACAAACCATTAATTTCACTAAAACACCATAGGTCTAACTTTGTACATAGGTCTAACTATACATACTATTTCTTATATCAGCAAACGCTATAAAACACCCCGAATAAAGGCTACAGTTTCAGTGACAAAATATAGGAACCTATTTGCATTTTCCAACTTACTGTGGTTTTACCCCATTTAGACGCCTATATTTTTCCTCTGTCCTGACATTTTGACGGGTAGGTTTGTGGTGGCGATATTGCACAGTTACATTGTATTTTAATTAATTGTTACGACGAGGGTCAAGACGGTTTCAACGGCGGCTAGGCATGAATGCGGCGATGTCATAAACCGGCCATAGTCGCTCTATGTTAATTGTATGCCTCTTATTATTTTGTAGCTATTTTGATTTGATTATGTTATAATTATAATGACTGTTTATGAATTATTTTGGCTTTTGTACCAAGGAACCGTAATTATAGTAAATTATTGCCTATTGCCTAGTGCAGTGATTCTCAACCACTGTGTCGTGGTATTTTTGTGTGCCGCCAAATTTTGCAAATATATAGTAATGTTAATATTATTAAACATATCATTTAAAATCTTTTTCTTTGTATGCCGCCAAATTTTGAAATCGTTAAATACTCGCCGCAACAAAAAAAAGTTTGGCTTACTCAGCTGAATTTCTATAAGCAAGGAAAATAGAGTCCGTTAAAAGAAATGTCGCTCAGAAAGTCCACAGTAAGATTATTTTACGATTATCTCTGTAATAATATTTCAAAAACAATTATCAAAACAAAGTTTAAATTGTATTTCTTAAGTAACGTTATTTAATTTAGTTTAATGAACGTATGTAGCATATTTTAAACGTTATATTGTAATATCGGCTCATACCATTTCAGATTGGTAATAATCAGCATTTAATTATATATCTAACTGCAATAATAATAAAAGATATAAATAATAGTAAATCAATGACACAAGGATAAATTTCTATAGAATGAGAGCTTTCTGACTTATTTGTTTTTTTAAATTTGTTTTCATATTTTTTATATCATAACTCTATTATAACTCTAATCAATACTTGCCCCAGTTTACAGTTACAGTGACTAAGTATTAAAGTATCTACACAAATAAAGAAATTTAGAGTGTCTTTTTGTAGTACTAAATTACCTGTTTTTAACTAAATGCATACGAAATTATACTGAGCACATATAGTAAAATAACATTTATAACAAAATTCTGTTTCTTTGTCTGTTTTTCATCATGAATGGCTGAACCGATTTTGAGGAGATTTTCACTGGCTAATTGCTGATGTAATAAGGAGTAACTTGAATTTATTTCCAATTTTTCATTATTCGTTAAAATCGTTGACAAATTCGTGGGCCTAACAAATAAATATAAAATTAACTTTACGTGTAATTACGATATCAACCAAATCAAAACAAGATTCTTTAGATATTCTACTACAATAACACTTACCGGAAGTTACATACAATCTAAAATAGCATAAAATAACAAAATAACGTAAAACGATTAAGCTGAAACATGATAATGTAACTCATTTAGATAAGGTGCCTTAAACATGTTTCAATATACGCAATAAAACATGTTCGGTACTAGGATACGAATACGAATATCCTCATAGTAAACTTTGTGAGTGCAATTAAAAGCCGTCGGTCGTACGATTACTATGTAAATACTCGCTGAACGTCCTGCTGGCACGACACTGGTTGCGTAGCTATTGTTCCCCAAAGCTCCCTATACTAATGTTATATATAAATACGTATTTGACATTATCTAAGGTTTACTAACTATATGTTGTTATGATTTATAATTTTAACGTTTAGACCGGTTTGGGTAAGGTTTTTGGTACGGTTTTTAGAAATGTTGAAAGAGCTTCTATTTTTTTTGTTTCTATTGTTGTACCTCTATTTGTGAATAAAGTTAAAATAAATTTGTAATTTTTAGCTTCACACAGTATCCCGCTCACAGCAGGGTAGGCAGAGGGAACCTAGTGTTAAGACACTCCGTTCCTTACTATTAGTCTCCCGTATTTCCCGTATATTTCCCGCCTTTTCCCGTATAGTCATATAGTAGATAGAATAAGCAAAGACAAAATATTGCAGAATCACTCCGGCTCCCAATTTTCACTTCTATTCCCAGGGAGAGTTAGTAACTTATCTGTTTCTAATGAGATCGAAGTAATTCTTATACTCAAATATGTATACACAAACAATATCGATACAGCGTTGGTTAAGGAATTAAGTTAATAATATACTTTACATTATTGAATTTTTTATATCTTAAATAAAATTTAAAAAATGAGAAAATACTAATTATATTGAAATATTATAAATATATATATATATATATATATATATATATATATATATATATATATATATATATATATATATATATATATATATAAATATATACATATTCAGGTATATGTAGCCTTCTAATAAGTTTATATAAAAATAATTCATTGTAATAAAAAAAAATCTTATCTATATTATGAAAAGAGGCTCAGAATAAAAGTACGGTTAATATTTTACACTTTATTACTCCGCTTTCTACAAAATGTCAAGCCAGAATAAACAATCATTTTAAATACTTCAATGTTATATAATAATGTTTTTAAGTCATCGAGGATAGATTATAAAAAGAACATGCTAGTAACTAAAATGAACAAGTATTGCCTAATAACAATAATATTTATACAATTGTAAATATAAACTCTAACAATTACCAGAAAGAAAATAAAAAAAAAACAATTATAATCTTAGTCTTAGTGGCCAGTCGTGGTCCAGTGGTACAAGCGTGTGACTGTAAACAACTAATTGAGGGTTCGATTCCCATTGGAGGGGTGGAAATTATATTTCCATTTTCTTCGCTCTGGTGTCGAAGTAAAGCGCGGCGTTAAGTTCCGCCACTTAACACACAAGCCTCCGAATTCGGCGGATAGTGGGGAACGGAGTGTCCTAACACTAGGTTCCTTCTGCCTAGCCTGTTGTATGCGGGATACAGCGTGAAGCTAAAAACAATTATAGTCTCTTTAAATACAAAAACATCACAACAATATCAACTAATCCTCCCAATACTATATACATTCACTACCAAAAGCTCAATAGTCCGAAATAGCACATTTGTCATAAGTTCACATAGCGCATACATTACCTAACTAATATGTAGGCGAGGTAATTACTCAATACGACAGTGCCATGTATGTTGGCAATATTTTACGCTCTGACAGTCAAATATAAATGGCGTAAAGGATTTATCGTTTAGATATGGTGAGCTATTGCATCTCCGCGCCTGTCGCGAATTGGGACTCTGTATCGTTTATTAAGTTATTTAACAGTCGCTTCCAATTGTTCTACTATTATCGAGAAGGATATAACCGCAAGACTAAAATATGTACCTATAAAATTTTTAATCTGAGAGTTGTAAGAATGATTAGTGCATTCGAGATTTCACAAAAAATACATTGTGACAAAAATTTTGACAGTTTGTGTAAATAAATTGAAAATGATTATTTGATTAGTTTTTTATGCCAAATATGTATAATAAAATGGATTTTTGAAATATTGCAGTATACAGTATAAATAAAAAAAATGTAAATGTTTTAGTTTTGAGTTTGATAGCGATTCGAAAAAATTATTGTATTAAATATTTTAAAACATTTTTAAAGTGTTATTCCACACCTAGGAAAATTGAAAAAGACATTTAAAGAAAACAAAAGAGGGCTCTCACCACTGAACGCATTGCTCAGTGGTGAGAGCGCCTGAACGGTATTTAGGAGGCGCGGGTTCGAATCCCGCTGCGTTCAAATTTTTATACATTTTCTTTAAATGATTGTATTGAATTTATTTTCATATTTCAGCTTTGGTAAGTAAAAAAGACGTGTTCAGTAATTTACTGTGTAGATATTTTAATTTAAATGTAATCATTTCCTCTAGTGGGAACAGAACCCACGATTATCACGTATAGAGTTATACGCTGCAACATTCCGCCAAGATGGGATCATTTAATTTTTTCTCGTATAAAAATAAGTTGTATATGTAAGCTTTTTCCCCATATTGTATGAGAAATGCACATGAATTATTAAATTATTTAACAGTTTAGTTATTTGTAATAAGTATGGACTTTGTCATTGGATTTATAAGTTAATTTTATTTTAAACTTGAATTTTGCGACATATATTTTTAAGATTATTGTGGTGCAATAGGAAAGCATCTTATTGTAATCGCGATTGATTGTGGCTACGATTCTCACTCGGAGAAATGAATTTATTTTAATTACTTTTCCTACTTTCCTCTAGCACTACTCATTTTCCTACTTTACAAAGTCAGACATTGTGTACCGCCACTCGACTTACAATATCCGGATTTCGGGTGTAAAGTAGAGAACGGCTTCCCAACACAAGGTATTGTCTAACTACCCTGCTTAACGGAAAAGTGTGAAGCTGCATCAACTCCAATTACCCATATCTTTAGTTTCCGCTTCTCAAAAATCGAACCCACAACATCCTAATAGGCGACACGCGCCAAACACATCACTTTCACTACACACAAACTAATTTTTAATTGAGTATTAATATCATAGGCACAGCAAATAGCTATTAGGTTATAAGGTCAAAACATCCTAGGCGGTCAAACAGAAATTTAGACATGAATAGTAACGAAAGCCGCATTTGAATACACGGAATGATATTTGCGAAATATACATCGAGACTGTGATATGTTGTTTCACAATACCAAACAACGTACGTTGATTGTCTAATGAAAAGTAATTAACCGGCGGGGGAGGCATTGACATGACAATGCTGGACAGAACAATCGCTGGAAAGAGTTAAAGAGGAGTTGCTGACTCAGCACTAAAATGGTGGGACATGACTTGTGGTACAACGATCTACGAATGTTGTTGCGTGTGTATTTCCTGATTGCTTGGTTTACTGTGATAGTATTTTTTTTAGTTTCACGCTGTATAGGCAGGATATATATATATATATATATATATATATATATATATATATATATATATATATATATATATATATATATATATATATATATATATATATATATATATATATATATATGTTATAGGATAGGCAGAAGAAACCTAGTGTTAAGAAACGCCGTTCCCCAATTTCCGCCGAATTCGGGGGTATTGTGTGTTAAGTATCGGATCTTAACGCCGCGCTTTTTTTCGACACCAGAGCGATAAAAATAGAAATATTGAATACTTTCACTCATCGGGTGAGAATCGAACCCACAACCACAACCAGTCGCTTTATAGGCACACTTTGTGCCTCTGCGCCACTACTGACCCTGTGTTTATATAATTGTGAATTTTATGGAATTTATTATTTTTTAATGTATTTATATTTTGTTATATAGTAATACTATGTCGAATCTATAAAAAAGCGGAGAAGATTAATTAGAGATCTGATTAAATTTGATGTAATCAAATTGATGAAATTATAAAATTAAAATATATTCGTCGTTAGCTATAAATTTTGTTGATAACATATGTGTAGTATATATTTGTGTAAAATAAACGATTCGGTGGTAAAATAAATATTTTTTATTCAAAACTACTACGATATGATATGATTCTTTCTATATTATTTTTAAGTCTACATTTTATTATAAAATAAGTTTATTTTATAATTAAAACGAAAATTTTCGTTCTCATAAAAAAACCTTTTAGAATATTCCATTTATGCTCCCATATATTGCTCAAAAAACCTACATAAAGACAGAGTTCAAGTTCATATTGTCCCAAAGTCTCCCATATTTCAAAATATCTATTAAAAATAATATACAATGTAATATATATTCAACAAGAGTATATAAATTAAATGGTATATAAGTTTCACAGAACTATTATAATACGCATTTTTACAGCAACAATTAGTAAATTATACTACTGTATACTTTATTATTTAACTATTATAATTGTTAGAAACCTAGCCACCACCTGCCTACACGGCAAATTATTTTAAGGTACCTAATATTATGATAATGAAACAGCTGACGTATTACCTCATATACCTACCTATACAAATTTTAAATAACGACTTTTTATATTGTAAAAAGCAAATTATGCCCAGGTTCTGGTAGCATGAAATACCTAATTGTAAATAAAATTATTGTACTAATTCTAAAAAACATCTGCCGTTTTATTAACGTGTACAAACTCATAATTTGCAATTAACCAAAATAATTTCAAATGGTAAACGTTTTTTCGTAGAACGCTAGACGAATTTATAATTACTTCGTATTATTTCCACGTACTGGTAATAATAAAAAATGGCGAAATTATATAAAAAATGTACCTAATAGAATAACGATTTTTTTATTATATTATATTCACGCTTTACGCTTTATCCCTATTAATAGGGTAGTTAAATAAAATCTGCAAGTAGCAAGACACTCCATTCTTCCCTTTTCACCAGAAATCGAAACATTGCTTATTCAAAGTCAAAGTCAAATAATTTTATTCAAAATAAGAAGTTACAAGCTTAATTTTTTGAACGTCAAATAGTTTACCACCGGTTCAAATTTAATGAACTCAGAACCAGCGCAAGAAACTCAGCGGGATTTTTTTTTTTTTTTAATTAAAAGGCGAAACTCAACGCAGCGCTTTGTCTTAGTTACAGAGCGGAAAATGAAAAATATAATATAATATAATATTATTCCCTCGAGTCCGAATATATTTATTTTATATTAAAGACATTTACTTAGAATTTTTTTCCACTAGGTAGGTTGTAACACGTCCATTACATAGTAACTCGAGGGTCGCCTCGGTTAGTTAAGTCCCAAAGAGGCCGACATAACTTCATTGATTAAAGCTTGCCTCGATCGACGCGTTTACGTTTCCTATTCGTGAAATTGCTTAAGTGTTCCATGTCGATTGCGACGTATAGAATTTTATGCTCGTTTATAGAGTTTATTAATATTTTATTCAACTAACATCAGGCGATTTTACGCTATCTTTTGTCAGGTGTCGGTCAATTTGCTAACAATTTGTTTGATTATCTTCGTTATTTGGCTTAAGATAATTGAAGTCGCCAGCCGTGGCGCAGTGGCACAAGCGTGTGACTGTAAACGACTGGTTGTGGGTTCGATTCCCACTCGAGGGGTGGAGATATTTAATATTTCCATTTTCTTCGCTCTGGTGTCGAGGCAAAGCGCGGCGTTAAGTTTCGCCACTTAACACGCAATGCCTCCGAATTCGGCGGAAAGTGGAGAACGGAGTTTCTTAACACTAGGTTCCCTCTGCCTATCCTGCTGTGTGCGGGATACAGCGTGAAGCTAAAAAAAAACAAACATCAGGCGATTTTACGCTCGCTTTTGTCAGGTGTCGCTCAATTTGCTAACAATTTGTTTGATTATCTTCGTTATTTGACTTAAGATAATTGAAGTTAGTGTTCTTTTTAGTATTCAAGTCTTGTATATTATAATTTAACAATTAAGATGTTTTATGAAGGAAGATATATTTAGAATAATATCATGGTTAGATTGACGTAGTTATTCAAATGAATACATATAAGAAGTGTTATTTGTTTTAAGTTTTTGTAAATTTACTATTCATTTATTTTTTAATTATATTTTACTATTAAAATACGAGGTACTTGTGTTTTTCCAAAAAATATAAAGATAATTTGTTAATGATAATTTAAATTTCCAGTTTTCATCTAAATGTATGTATCAAGTAGTAGAAATAAACTTTGCGACTCAAGTTAAACTAGACATAAATCTAGGTATATATGACAATATTTGTACTAACTTACTTATCTTAACAAAACTAAACTTTTAAACATTTTTCAAGTGATATTCCATACTTAGGAAAATTGAAAAAGACATTTAGTAAACGTATAAAAATTTGAACGCAGAATCGGCTCAGTGGTGAGAGCTCCTGGACAGTATTCAGGAGGCATGGGTTCTAAGCCCGCTGCGTTCAAATTTTTATACGTTCTCTAAATGCCTTTTTCAAAACTGAACTTTATTGAAATAACTTGAGTTATTAATTTGAATCAAATACAATGTTCATGTATTATAATATATCTATAATAATGATATGCAAAACTTTAACATAAATTTGTACCTCTAAGCCTACTACATAAATTTCAAAGCCACCTGTTTCAACCGTGGCCAGTATACAACTATAATTTACCCTAGATATTCTAAAATTTAAAGCATTATCTTTAATTCTCTATCAAGTTATTCGTTTGGACACTAATCGTAGCAAGGGGTACAGTCGGCGACGCGTGAAGATCCCGCGATAGTCAACCGCCCCGCCACATGACGCCTGCGTATGCGCACTGATCACTTCGCTGATTGCAAATGGATTTTTTCACTCACTTTCCTTCCATTATTCCAATAAGCCAATTAGTTTTTAATGGGTATTAGTATTTTGTTGCTGGTGAAGGAAGTGGGGTATGTTCTTTGTTAATTATATTATATTAAAAAAGTGTTCTTGTCATAATTCATTTATTTAGTTTTTTATGTAACCAATTGGATAGATACTTTGGCGTCGTCATGTTATGAGGACACGAATTGGAAAGGACATTAGAGTATATACAATATATTTTGTAAAACCAAATAATAATACATATTTTAACAATTTAATTTTAACTTTTATAGGGGCCAGTCGTGGCGCAGAGGCACAAAGTGTGACTCTAAAGCCACTGGTTGTGGCTTTCCATGATCCCAAATGGAAATACTAAATATTGTCTCTCGAGGAGTAGAAATATTTATTATTTCCATTTTCGGCGCTCTGGTGTCGAGGCAAAGCGCGGCGTGAAGTTCCGCCACTTAACACGCAATGCCTCCGAATTCGATGGAAAATGGGCAACGAAGTGTCTTAACACTTGGTTCTTCCTGCCTACACTGCTGTGTGCGGGATACAGAGTGAAGCTAAAAAAAACTTTATATAATTAGTTAATATACAGTGTTAAAATTAAAATTATGATTATTAAACTAAACCCAAATAGTAACACCTCCAACACGATTTATTTTCAATGAATATGCCTAGAAGGTTACAGCCAATGTGTAAAGATAAAGAATATGTTATGTAACGCGTATTTGGTTAGCTGAAACAAATATTAAAAATTTTCATATTTTTTAAGTGTCATTCAAACACTTAGAAAATTGAAAAACAAACGTAATAAGTCTACAAGAATTTCAACGTAGTCAGAACGCATCGTCGTAGAACGCATGGTTACAGCGCGGGGACAGCTTCAAAAAGGCGCGGGTTCGAATCCCTGAGTTTAAATTATTGTAAATTTTCTAAAAACATTTTTAAATAATAAATCTTCTATATTTTGTATACGAATATAAATATAAATATGTACATATGATGTTGTTACAACACTATAAAGCTACAAAGCAAGCGATCTGACACATCATCCCATCCCTAAATCAAATCAACCAACAGCAATCAACAATTAAACAGCTGTGCCGGGATCTGATTGCCAGATACTTACGAAACTCCGTTACTAGACAAACTAAAAATTAAAATAGCTAAACGGGCTTCCCCGCCACTAAGGAGACCAATTGTAGCTCGCAGCGGGCGGCGCACCTTTCATTATTCTATAATAACTATGATAGAGGGCGAGAAACCTCTATGTCATGCTGCGGAATAACTAACTCTTACCAAATTAATTGCCACGTTCTGGGCGGTAACGTCGCTCCGGCAGTGCTTTCTGCAACCCGAATTCGTGATATAATCGTAATTAATGAATTATTGTCATTGTACCGTAAGAGATTGGAGGTAGATCTGGTTCGATCATCGCTTGCCTGATAAAATGTTTTGTGAAACTAATCTTTTTTTCAAATATTTCTAATTAGTTAGTTTTCGGGCGGATTTTTGTGGTTTTTCGATAATTTTGATGGGTATGTACATATGTATATACCAAATAATCATCATATTAAATGTAGTAATAGAAATTATCGAAAATTATCGAAAAAAGCAACGGAAAAGTGGATTTGAAAAAAAGATTCATTTTATATTCGTTTTAAGGACAATTTCAATATACATATAGTAGAATGTATGTATATGCCAATATATGTATTAAAATTACTCTTAAAGTCAATTAAATTATAACTTAGTTTCTTATAACATCCAAACGTAAACAAACATCAACATCAATATTTTTTCACATAACAAATTTGATCTCTTGTTGCCAGTTAAAAAGTTATTAGCTGTACCACCTCACCTCCACCGGACGTTGGAAGGAACATCTGTACAAATCGATATAGCACTCGATTCGAAATCGAGATTATGCTAAAGCGATGTTAGACGTGTCGAACGCACTATCTCAGATCGATATAAATCATCTTATTAACTATTGTTTCGGGAGGTGTGGTGTGAACGAGCCTGATGTTATCGTGCCTCTGATGTGTTTTAAATTAACATAATAGGTTTTGTGAATGGGTATACCCTCTATGTTTGTTGTTTTTGATGGTAAGACAGCATGGGAATATGAGTGGTGTATGGACAAGATAGCTAATTTCTGCAAGTAATTTTGGATCTTAAAAATTTTGTTTTGTGGAAGTTGAACTAATACAAATGAACCATGAATTCATGCAATGATTGTTTTTCAAATCATTTTTATATTTTTATAATACCTAAATTATGTTTTTTTTGTCTTATAAGTAATAAAGAGATATCACTACAATCAAATGTTAAATGAACATTGTAATACTATCAATATGCACTGTACTATGCAAGTTAGCTATATACACTGTTAGCTATATTTAAATAGTAAATATATATATTTCAAATATAGATTTATATTTAATTACCGATGCGCATGTACGGGTATATATGTTCTTTGATTAATCATATCATTGATATTAATTTGAATATATAATAACTACATATGCATAATTAATGTAATATAGTTTTTATAATTGTGATATTTATTTCACAGATCAAGTCTGGAGTTTTCACTGCCATAGTAGCATGTAGAAGGTAGTATGTAATCAAAATTACTGTAAAAGTAATCACTATTCAAGCTTTTTAAAAATAAACATCGAGTATTTGTTATGACGATACTAAGACGATAATAAGAACTTTCTCAAGAGCAATCTTTTAATATGACGGTATGAATATTTATAAATCGTAACAGACAAATGGACAGACAGACTTTCACATTTAAAATATTATTATGGAAAAGTAAACATTCCATATGTTTATCTACTGTATATTTTTAAAGTCTACTTATATTTCCGAAATTGAATAATTCGCTGTGATTTTTGATAAACTACAAACAACTTTGATAAGATTATTATAAACATGTTCTTTTTCAGATATTATAATTGATACGCATTTCTTGTTAAATTATATATTTTGATAATTAATAGGTTATCATTATTAGTAATCAAATTCATGCAGTGCTTATGTAAGTATGACGAAGGACGAAGTTGCACGTAGGTAGGTACGAGTATAGCTGACATGCGATATCATCTGAACTATCTAGAAAATAAAATATGGAACAATGACAAAATGCTACTTAATAATGATGGAAAACATTATTTTATATTTAAGGTTATTCTAATAAAAATATCTGAAATAAATATTGTATTGTATCTTAGAGTACTATCTTAGAGAAGATCGTCAGTTTCACGCTTTTTCCTGCAGCAGTCAAGACACTATTCTCCGCTTATCGTCGGTATTCGAGACATTGCATATTTAGTGACGCAACTTAACGCCAACGCAAAGAGCTGAGAGAGAATTCAATTATAAAGAATGAGAATTGAACTTACAACCAACTGCGGTTACAGCTAGATGGTGGCTCACTACGCCATAGCGACCTCAAAGTTTACACTTTATCCTGACTTACAATATATAGTATGTATCATACGGTTACTATGGATATATTTCCTGATAATATCGTACGTGGAGAAACAGTTCGAAACAGTTCGTGGAGAAGTCTCAAATAAAATATTTGGTTAAGATTAATATTTCAGATGAAAATGTATATGTTTATATTTGTTTTAGCTTTACTCTGTGTGGGATACAGCGTGAAGCTAAAAAAGCACACAGCAGGCAGAGAGAACCTAGTGTTAAGACACTCCGGTCCCTACTTTCCGCCGAATTCGGAGGCATTGCGTGTTAAGTGGGGGAACTCAACGTATCGCTTTTTACCTCTGATACCAGAGCGAAGGAAATGGAGATTATTAAATATTTGCACTTTTCAAGTGGGAATCAATCCCACTACCAGTCGTTTACAGTCACACGTTCGTGCCACTGCGCCACTACTGGCCCCAATTTATCTAACTTTTAATAATGTGTAAACCATAAATTTTGTACTCTTGTAACATTCCGTATACGATATACTTACGATATAATTAATTTTTAGTCTAAATATAGTCAAAGCATTTGTGATTTTTGACATGATTAGTAGTTAATACGATCAAAAGTATTGCGATTAATTTTCTAACTTCAGTGACTATAATGCTAAAATATGCAAGAAATCGTCCCCAAGTATAACATTAAAATATTATTTACGTTTATAGTGCATGATACATATTATTTTTTATTTATATATAGAACGAATATAATATTCCTACCTACGCTGAGAAGGAAGCCGAGATCGTGAGAATGTAACATTGCTGACTCATTCATTCAGTCACTGATCTTATTACAATAAACTTATATAAATAACTATTATAATTTATTAAACTGTATTTATATTACACTAGCGGAACGCCCCATCTTTTCCTGGTAACCAAAACATCTTTTGAATTTTGATTTTTTGAGCCCTTTAAGAAGTATTTAAGGACTTTTAACATTTTAAAATGTTAACTTCAAAATGACAATCAGTTTAGGAAATTGAAAAAGACATTTTAAAATGTCAATGTATATAAAAATATCTTATTCAAGTATTCCAGGACTCTGCGAAAAGTAAACGTAAAATATTTAATGATTTTATGGACAACGGAGTGCTTTGACACTATGACATATGCAGGGAAACATATGAAATTTGGATAGTCGTTTTATTTACGACTAAAGTTATGTTTTCTATTATGAAATATTCTACAATTATTCTTTTATTGAATTAACTTTAATTTTTTTTTTTATTTAAAACATAAATATTACGTTTTGGACCATCGTGCATCGTGGCGTAGTGTAACAGCGTCTTACTCGGCCCCCGAGTATTTTTTTCTATGTGTGTGGACGGGTGACAAGGTAAAGAGCGTTGAGTTCCACCACTAGCATAAGCAATGTCTCAAAATTGAGCCGAATGTGGAGATCGGAACGTCTACACTCTTTACCTACTCTATGCGAAAATGTGGTGTGGAATATTTTTGTCATTTTGTCACAAATAATAAATATTTGATTTTTTACTAAATAATTTTTCATTGTGATATGACTTTATATGTCAGATAAGCTACAAGCAAAGATTGATAACAAAATTAGCTGATTAACAGATTGCTGCATACACGTTTCATATCAAATCACTCATCACCTCATTACATTTGTATAGATTTTAGTGATTATATATGTAGATTTTACTGTAAACAATATTTAAATGTAATATTGTAGATATACTAGCGGCCCGTAGAAGCGTAAAGCACGAGTTGCTGTGGCAACATCTATATCACTATAAAAATGTATGTATCAACCACTTTGGAAGTACCATGCATATGATGTGTGAATAGTGTTGAAAAATAGAGTCTAAGAAGACTCCATTTTTCACATAATAAAAAAGTTTGTTTTGTAATTTTGTTTTCCATATCTACTTTCTGTACCTACTCTATAAAAAATTTGCTCAACCGAATAAACCTTGTCAAAACGGGTCAAAAAGTTTTATTACTAGCATTAAATTATATTAATTTGTAACAAAATTATTTTAATAATAAGCTTGTCAAAAATAAGCTCGTCAAAAAATTACAAATGATCTTTAAAAGTGTAGCTCATGTTAAAATACAGCTTATTCCACCATTCCTCATTAAGAGATTTGCAGATCTCATCGCCAAACATTTTCATTACATAAGAAGAACATATTAAATACAATGGTTTTCTAAATATTTTTTTCAATATTAGACAAAAAAATTACGTTAAACTTTTTATTACTAACGATCAAAATTGTTTATAACACTTTAATATGACAAGCAACGTATTGCAAAGAAGCAAAGAAAATTAAGCACAAAGAGACTTGTAAAATTTTCTCTAATTAGATACTAGAAGGCGAAACGCGATGCCGTTTTACTTTTAGACAGTTCGTTGAACCATAAAATATGCCATTTACACAATTGGCCCTTCACCATATTCAGAAAAATATAACAAGGTATATATCTAGGTCTATCTACTTACTATAGCAATTAAAAGAAAAGAAAAACCACATAACTGAAACAAAATTAATATTAACAATTTAATCTGCGTATATTATATTAAACATAACAGATAGCGCTTCCACGTCGATCAGCAATACGATTGCACTTGACTAACTATGAAAATATGAATAATCCCCGATATGAAGAACCTGCCGAGTCGATCGGATAACCACTCTCGTTAGCACAATCTGCGGTGGGCGTGCGCCTGCGCATGTGTTATGACCGGCCGAGCAATGTTCAAACGCGTTTTATAAATATGAATATTTATAGATTACAATTTTCGCAGTGTTATTATTACGTTGGTACACAATTAACACTTTTTACAATATAATTTTTGTGTTATTTTGTATTGTTTTCTGTTTTAAATTTAGTTTTGTATAGCTTTGGTGTTCGCCGAAAACCATACGGTAGGAGGTTGTAGCTGTCAGAATTAAGTTTTGAAATATGTGTGATCAAATCGTTTTATTATTGTAATTCTTATAAACAACTTTTTTTTTTATCTAAATATAACGTAAATAAATGCTACATGAAGCTTTGAAGTTATATACCTATAATAATATCGTTTCTTTTTTAGTATGTACAACGAAAATTGCTGTTTAAAGTCTTGGGGTGGTACAATAAATAACATCTCATTACAATGGCGGCTCAACTGGAGATTGTCTACAATATTTCATGCTCCCTCAGATATAGGAATTGGGCGCGAACACAGGGTCGAAGTCTGGAAGAATATTATATAATTTTAAAATGTGAATATGTTAAATAACTCATGATTATTTTTAAAGCAAAAGCTTTTTTATTTATTTTACTTTTTTTAATTTAACTAGATATAATTATAGCAAAACGTTTATTTAAAAGGTCAATACGAAACATAGGTACCTTAATAAACGTTTAATTTATTAAATTGATATTATATTTATAATTTTAGTGAACCTAGAGTCAGGACACTTCTTTCTCCGCATTCCGCCCCAATTCAAAATATTAGATGTACCTATGTATGATATGTAGAAGCTCATCACCGGATTTTGGTTTAGGTAAACCAGATCGAGGAAATTAAAAAAAATATATATAACCATTTTTTCGAGTAATAATTGAACCCACAACCCGTGCCGCGATGGTATAAATCTGCAAACCGAAGAAAAAATAATAATTTTAGTATTTTAATATATACATATATTAGCTCTCTATTTCCTATTTTCGAACTAAATTCAATGCAATGAAAGCATTGCCTTAATTTATTGAATGCAAAAGATCATAGTATCACGATCTCAAAGGACTTTCGTAAAAACGCATAACGATCGCATTCAATTCCTGTTTTAAAGATTACTCCAATTATATTAGAATTCAAATGAACAGGCATCTTATATCATTAGCCGGTTGAAATTTTTGTATACTAGCAACCTGCCCGCGGCTACGTCCGTGTGATATTTCCCACAAATTTTCATCCCCTATATTAGCTACATTGAGGTTGATTTTGTGTTATAAGCTATTTTTCTGAGAAAATTCATCGAAATTGGTTAAGCGACTTAGTTAACTTTTTTATTTATTTCCACACTTTAATAATTGAGTTTTGAAAAAAATAGCCTATGTCTTGAACTATCATTATATTCATTTCGAATTTCATCCAAATCGATTCACTAATATGAGCCATAAAAGCGTCACAGACATACAGACGGACAGACAGACATTTATATATTAGTATGGATGTTTTTCCAAGTAGCAATACCACATGAAAAATGTTTGATCAATTTTAAATCACCTCGAACTCGGTGTTCGTATCAGTTGTTAAGATTTTATCAATCGTTTTGATAGTTTCTTGTGCGAATTTTTTGATAATATCGCTGTATATTTTGTTGTATAAAGCACCTTAACATTGACTTAGTGTGTCGTGTCGTCGCATATTTTCGCCTAAATTTATAGGCAGTTTGACGGATAGGTATATTTAAATAAGTTGATAATATTCATTTTATAAATAACTAATTTCATGATTTTTTTTGGACTTGCCATTGGTTGAAGGCTCAATTCTCAGTCAGAGGTATGATGGTATCTTATGTATTTATTATATTCACTTTTCCACTCTAGTGAACAAGTCATAGCGCGGCGTTAATGTCTGTCACTTAAGACATAATGTCTCAAATTTAGGCAGAAACTGGAGAAGCGGAATATCCTAACATCAGGTTCTCTCTGATTACCCTACTATGCGCGAAAAAGTGTTAAAAACCATATAAAAAAGCAAACACTGCAAACGTAAAAATATAATAATTTTAATTTTAATCATGTTATGTTATCTTCTTGAATATTGCAAGGTAGACCATGAAGTACAAAGAAAGGAAGGAAACAAGAGATTTTTCTCTTTTGAGAGCCCAAATTACTAATAAATAATTAAATATTTCATATTAAAACAATATTTTTAATAATAACATTAAAGAAATACCTAAGTCCGCACCTAGTAGGCGTGGTGGTCGTGCACGCCACGGGCGCAGGGCGGCGATATGCGCCCGCGCCGCCGGCACTCGCTCCGCTTTGCACACCTCAGACCAACAGTTTCACGTGGATTCACGATATCTACGATGCGAGATTTCAGTGCCTATACTATAATTATAGTATTACAGTTTAGATAAGTTATGCTAAACTTCAATTATTGCAATCGACAACGTAAATCGTTTTAAAGGTAAACTTACATGTGTATAAAGTGCATATAACAGGCATACGATGAAAAGTAAAAGGATTATGATTTACAAAAGTAACTGTTAATCATTGAGGCGCAGTAAATAGAGTAAGCAGCGAGAGATAGTGTCAAGACACTCCGTTTTTTACTTACAGTTTGATTGTAGTTTTTTTTACCTTCACACCGTATCCCGCACACAGCAGGGTAGGCAGAGGGAACCTAGTGTTAAGACTCTTCGTTCCCTACTTTTCGCTGAATTCGGAGGCATTGTATGTTAAGTGACGGAATTTAACGCCGCGCTTTGCTTTGCTCTGGTGTCTAAACACCAGAGCGAAAAAAATGAAAATATGATATATTTCCGCTCCTCGAGTGGCTTTTGTTGTTATGGGGCAGATTCAACATTGCGCTTTATTTTGCCAGAACAGAAAAATAAATGTATTCATTCCTTCAAGTGAAAACCAAATCCAAAACTAATCGTATTTTAATATTTTTGAATAATGTTGTTTTGTTTCTAATGCTTAATAAAGAGGTAAGGCAATATAAAATTTCCACTATTATTCAATAACCTAGATGCCATTTTAACATTTGTGGTCAAATACAATTTTATGTAGGGTCTTTTTATCTAGATATAATGTAATGAATGGAGACAAATAAATATCATGTACCCGTTTTGATAAGACCGAGCCCGGTATTAAGGTTCCGCCACTCATTCTCAACTTCCGTTCGTTAGACAACGAAATGTGTTGACATTGCTTTCTTTCTCTCTTAAAAGTGTGAATCTAATTATTCACCATATATGAAATAAATAGCTCTTTAAAAAAACTTTATTTTATGTATTTTAGGTTCAAGCTGTATCCCGCATACAACAGGGTAGGCAGAGGGAACCTAGTGTTAAGACATTCCGTTCCCCACTTTTCGCTGAATACGGAGGCATTGCGTGTTAGGTGGCGAAACTTAATGTATTTTAAAGAGAAAATATAACGATTGATACGAACCCGGAGCTCTTAAAAAGAAAACATATATGTATGTACACAGCTAGTTCATCACCTACATCATTCTATAATCAGTTGATAATCAAATTCATATTCCCAATACTTTCTATCACAAACAATGAATGGTAACAATGAAGCATTTATATTTAATTTTTAACCATAGAGCAAGTAGGTGTGAATATTTCACCCATGATCGGTATCTGTAGGTGTATGCGATAGTGTACATTAATAAAGGGCATAATTAAATGTTGTACAGTGTTTACGGCCCGCCCCCGCAAGGCGCCTCTCACGGATTAACGAGTTACAGCCAGCTCTTCCGCGATCAATTTCGATTTGAATAACTGCATTTGAACTGCCTTAGTGTAGCCTATACAGTATAGGCTAGTTTTGGTTTCCTTTGTATATTTAGTTGGGGACTAAGCTGTGAAAAATTAATATTGTTTAGATTAAGAAATAAGTATTGATATTCTGTATTTTTAAATATCTATTTATTTTATGACTTGCATTACTATGGGCATGTTTAATTATAATACAATTCGTATTTGTTTACAATTTCTATAAAAGTGTATCAAATCTTACATGTAAATAGATATAACGATGTGTTACTATAAAGAATCTAAATATATTATAGTAATGAAAATCAAGACTTATTAAGGTAAGTGTTAAAAGACCAAACTGTTTTGAATATTATTTATTTTAAACGTGTACCTCAATAAAACTCTAGCATACTAGAGGTCAAGATACAACCAGCTCATTTTGCAAGAATCCAGGGCAGTACACAGGCAACTAAAAAATAGTTGACGGTAGTTTGATATAATAATTTTATCAACTGACAGATGAATGTCACCTCAGTCTATCTGCGTTCACGAACTACTGTAAAGTGTTCGAAACGTCAGGTTTTCTAAAATGTATTTTCGAATACCAAAAACATACGTGATTATATGGTTTACATAGTTACATATATCTCAAAAGTGAAAAAAAAATTGTATTAAAGTTACCTCATTAATTGTTTTGTAAGTGACAATACGCCTTAAGAATGAAATGTTTTCTCAGATCTGTTCTGTTCAAAGTTATAATTGTAACTAATATATAATAGAATTCGTGTACTACACTATTATAGCTGTTTCGTATTGGTGGCCCGCGTTCCCGCTTAAGGTAAGCTTAATGCAAATTTTTATTCTCTCTTTCAGCCCTTTAGGTATTAAGTTTTTATAAAAATAAATATACAGGCACATGTTTCACCTCAAGTCGTCAACTTTATTTTTGAGAAAATTCATTGAAATCGTCAAGCGTCATCCAGATTTAGTCTGTCATTCAATAGTAATATTCAGAAATAGATGCAATGTAGTCTACGACTATATAAACTTTCCTTATCGATTGACACTTATATATATATATATATATATAGATAAAATATACAATTAGATAAAATTAATAATTTCAGCAGCTTATGATTTAAACGAGAACATCAGTGGACGACAATAAGAAATAACTATTATCGAATAATTTTTTAATAAAACAAAATAAGACAAAAAAAAAAGTCTATTACAAACACATTACACCTCACTTAAACCCAAGAAAAAGTAACGTATTGACATTAATCATAAAAGTTTAAATATTCAAGCATCTTAAGAAGCTATAGCTCAAGCATATTGCTAACAAATCACAAGCGAATGGGTCGTTTAGCCGCCATTTGTTGCCCCGTGGGAGGGTAATTGTGTTTACAATACACCTACCCTTACCCCTTACCCCTCACCCTTACCCATTTTCATACTTAGGGGTAACTTCTACCTATCCGGTCGTTGCTCATGCCTGACAACGTAACGTTTAGCGATTTCACCTTGAATACATACTTGTATAAAGCTTAACGCAACATACGCTTTTGGCTTCAGATTTATTTGCCGAAATTTTGGGTGCAACCATATTTCCCATTATGAAGAAACACAAATTACCTCAAGAAAAATGATTAAATGGTATTGAATAATATAGATGATTTTTATTACAAATTTTAATTGATAAGTTTATTGCGACACGTATCTACTAATTCTGTGAAAAGCGCAAAATTGTAAAAATCTTTATATTTTCAATATGTACCTAAATTGATTAAACTTTAACCTTATAATTGGACAAAATCTTACACACTAATAACGTTCAATCTTTACTATACTATACTATAAAGAATTACTACAAACTTTATCCTTGATAGCTCAGTAAGTCGTTTAAAAATAAATACACACAAAATATAAAAAAAAAACTTATATTATTAAAATAAAACACACTGACTTAGCCGCATTAGATAGTAGATATAACGATCTTCATAAACAAAACGCTCGGAATGAACGTACCGTGGCATCCTTAACGATCTCGCGCGCTCCCATGAAAACACCATAAAAAATAATAAACAATTTACGTTCGCTGACACGCGCGCGCATCATTACGCTTTATATTAGCCATCAGATTTTTACACGAACGAGAAATCTCAAGTTACTGTAATGTTCACTCTACAATGTGGCTGATTATCTTGATGTAACAAAGAAAAAAGCTGAACAATGTCACTGGCCAGGCATAGACTTGGTCTGAGATCTAACTTTGTTGTGAATTGATATGAAATAATAGTTATTTTAAAAATAATATGCACTGAAAATATATCTTTTATATATTTAATACTTAATTGTATTGCGGCGTTAAGTTCCGTCACTTAATACGCAATGGCACCAAATTCGGAAAGTGGGGAACGGAGTGTCTTAACACTAAGTTGCCTCTATCTACCCTGCTGTGTGCGGGATACAGCGTGTAGCTAAAAAGAATGTATAACAAAGGTTACAAGTTAGAAAATTTACTTAGACGAAAAAAGTAGAAGAAGCGATGACCTGTGGAGCAATAATAGTAATTACAATATAAAGGTATTCACATGAAATAGTTCGTTTCGCTAGATTTTTATTGCCTTGCCTGCTCGATAACCGGAAAACCTCAAAAGGGAAATGAATGGGTGACATTCATCTATCATATCCAGTATAAGTATTAAAGCCATTTTATAAACAAACTTTTTTAATAATATTGTATATTAATCATGCGAGAACAAGAAGTATATGAAAAATATACTAGACACTTGTCACTTAAATAACAGACGCTTCAAGATAATAAAGGGTAATAAATTGTATGTAGACATAAACAATCCAAAACACAGACTGTCATGTTAATGGAATTAAACTTTGTAGTTACAACTGCCATAACTTATTAAAAAAATGCAATTTCACAAAAGTTACAATTTTTATTGTATAATATTGAGGCCATTCGTGGCGTAAGGGAACAAGGTATGACTGTAATCGCATCTGATTGTGGGTTCGATTCCCACTCGAGGAATGGAAATGTAGATTATTTCCATTTTCTTCGCTCTGGTGTCGACTAGATTTCCAGCGAGAGGCTAAAAAAGATGTATAAAATATTTAACCCCATTATCGAGTAAGATTATTTTTTACTCATAAGGATTCTTCTTTATAATAAGAAGTGTTAAATTCAAAGTAACATATTTGTATCTCTTAAGAAAATCACTTCATTGAGTAGCACCAAGCACTTAACTCTCTATATTATTAGTAGAGAACGTTTTCCTAGTTTAACTAAAGAAAAACATTGTTCTAATAGATTTCCATATCAATAAAAAATTACCGCATATATTAAACTATAAGTAAATTATATTTAATTAAATAAAATGATTATTACAATGAAGTATTAAAATGTTCAAATATATCGTTCCACTAAGCATGGTAAACAAAACTGGTCGAAAGCAGCAAGTGTACAATTCTTGGAATACCTAACAAATGTTCAGTTTTTTCCGTTGTCCATGCGACATGGCCCAATTAAGGACCAACACGGCCCTACTCTCTCCTTATAATTTATTCGCTAAGGATTTCGTGTGTGTGCTTTTTTTTTTGTTCGATCGGAATCGGTTTCGTAAACACCTTGTTTAGTCGTCTGCGAGCTTTGTTCGATAACATTGATAAATAATTTACTATAATGAATCATATTCTTTTTGGCCCAATAGCACAAAGTGTGACTGTAAAGCGTCTGGTTGTGGGTTCGATTCACACTCCAGAAGCGGAAAGAGCAAAGCGCGGCGTTTAGTTCCGCCACTTAACACGCAGTGCCTCCGAATTCGGCGGAAAGTGGGGATCGGAGTGTCTTAACACTCCCTCCCAGGGTCCCTCTGCCTACCCTGCTGTGTGCGGGATACTGCGTAAAGGTAAAAAAAGTATTCTTTTTACCCTTAACGCTTTTTTCCGCATAGTGCAGTCGGAAGAAACAACTTAGGGTGGAGACTCTCCGTTCTCCACATTTCACCCCAAAGTCGCATGTTGAGTGGCGGAACTCAACGCCGCTTTGTATCAGTTACCAGAGCGTGAACCAAAAAAAATATAACCTAAATAATTCCTCGAATGGGAACTGAGCCCAACAACTAATCTCGTTTACAGTTAAATGATGTCATACTGCACCACGACAGCCTTTATTCTATAATTACTTTTATAATATATATTAATAAAAGACTCTATTTAAATATATTTAAATATCTCAAATTTGAGTAACAGAAGTTTCTAAGGCCTAGAAAAGTGTTCAAAAAAACCTAAACCAATGAAATATTTAATGATCATAAATAAAGGTATTATTAGTAACTGATACAATTGTGACAGCAGTTATGTGTCTCAACGTTCTGAAATCCCACCAAGGGTAGCTATTGAGTAAATGTAATGAAAAATATTTTAACAAAAAAAGTGACAAATCAATTCGTTTTCCTCTCCATCTTAATCGACTTACACTGTATTGTATTCCGTAAGGCTACAAGCTAGCAAGTAACAAATGTTTTCAGCTTAAACTTGGCTACTACAACTACAAGACTTCTTGGATAGTTGTAGTATAATAATGAGCAAAAATTCTTAGCACTATATGTAACATAATAAGAAATATGACATTATCATCTATTTTTAGTCAAAAGCATTCCAATACGCCGGTTGTAGTCGTTGTTAACACCTCAAGTACCCGATTAATCTAACCTAACACGTTTGTTGTTAACTCCTTATCGGTATTTTAAAAAACTGGAACCTAATCACTTCAACATTGCAAAGTTTATACTTGTTGCGTTGGGGGAATAAAAAATGTACTTTAACATACCATAAAGAATAACCGAGGCCCGATTGCTACGTAGCATTCGCGCGATCTTAATCTACAGTCGTAAGTTTATACTGATTTTTCAATGACTACTTTGTCTTTTGTTGTATAGCTACTTATTTTGTTATAACAGATTCATATTCTGTGTCAGGTAAAATGTGAATTTTGATTGTGGTGTATAAAAATCAGATTAGATAGATAGGAAAGAAGTGATTGGTTTCTTATACAGTAAATTCTATTTATAGTCTTGTATTGTATAATTATATTAAAGTAAGGATCCGCTCGGGACTTTTCTTCTTTTGGCAGCGTGATTTTTAAAAAAAATATGTAATCAGTGTTTGACCTGGCAAACTTGGTTTTCAGCTATTTTTATTTTGAATTACGTCCAAATCGAGCCGGTTGATCAGTCGTGAAAATCTTTATAATATTAGTATGTATTAAATATATTTACTAGGAACCGCCTCTTCATTCTGCATGGCGGAAAGAGCTGAGCGAAGTACATATTCAAGAATATAATAGCTCTACTAAATATAAGGTGAAGTACACATATGCACTAAAACGTATTTTTCTAGATATTTTTCTTTTTTATAAGATATGGCTACATATAGACCATATTTATATATCCTTGTAAAAGAATTTAGAGAAGTCGGTGATAAAACTAACCAGTTCTTTCTGAATGAACTTTTGTCTTAAATCTTTGTATATAATAGAAATATAATAGAAATTAGTAAGCCTTATCTGTGACTGTATTGTATCTACTAATATGTGATGTGAGAAATGTATCTAACTGTACCTATATAATGACGAGGGTGACATATTCACTTAGTGAAAAAACCCTCTATAATAAATAAAGATTAAAAAAAAAATGTATATAATGATACAATTATGTTGATTTGTGGATCTATTTCAGACAAGGTAACGATTTTACGGTCATTTTATTTTATATGTAGATTATTTATCTTGTTTTCTAAAATTATAATGTTTAGAGCAGTTTAACAATATTTCATTTAAGTAAGGCAAAATTACAACTTTTTGTAGAAGTAGGAGTATTTGATAACTCATTGAATTGACTTATAATTAATAAAATTATAATTATTAGAGAAAATTTTAATACGACTTTCTTATATCTTTATACGTGTCTAATAAGCTTTATTGTTTTATTTATTTAGGAAATATTAAGGTCTCATCATGACATAGAAAGTTTCTTTCAGTACGAATAAGTGTGGATTAAATTGAAAGTTCTTACTTAAAGCGAGATTTATACATTAGACATTTAATATCACAAACATTTTGCTGCTCCCAGCCTAGAAAGAAAAAAAACGTGTCACTTAACTTTGCCAATCAAAATTAAATTTAGTAAAAGAAAGTAAAACATAGAATGCCTCTGCCTATACATAGGGTAAAACTTGGTAATACGCCCCACTTTTTTTTGACCTTCAATAAAACCCAAATAATCATAGATTTAATTATTTCTTTTATTCCTGGACGTTAATTGGTTCGTTAACAATAATTTTACAAAAGCTTAATGTAATAGGAACGATGGTTAAAGATCTATTTCAATTTTTTTGCAGACATGGAGTGGGGCGTTTTATCAGGTACATGTTACCTAATACGCCTCGTTTTGTATTATAAAATGCCCCATGCAATTTAAAATGTCCTCATATATGTCCATACCTAAATTTTATCCAAAACGTAAAAAAACACAATATATCAATAGTTTAATAACTTACAAACATAACACAAATGTAAGGCAAGACTTAAAAGTCCTTAAAAACTCTAACTAAAAAAAAAAAAAATTCATTTGTAAGTAATTAATTAAAAGAAAAGTTGTAACAATAAAAAACACCAGTCTTCTAAATTAATGATTAACATAACAGTCTTTTCAATTAACTTTGACATAAACCAAATTAAAATCATCATAAAATAGTTGAATAGAATAAAATCAAATCTTGCTGCTTTTAACAGCTTCTCTCTCAGCTTTCTGCCCATAGTTGTTACACAAACGTGGTACTCTGAACGTGTCAAGCTTGAATCCAGTCTTCAGGAGACTTTGTTATGTAGTAATTTTCTGTACATTCAACGCTTTTATATATGTCCATATCCGATCAGTTTTAAGGTGCTTCTCAAAGATGGAACTTTGAAGTGCTTTGAAGCTTCATTCTCTCCCATTTTTTTACTTCATACAGATCGCATTGCCTCCAAGAAGCTCGAAGAGTCTTGCGTTTATATTTAAGAGACATACTCTGTAATTAAAATACAATATAAATTGGTATCTATGTAATTTCGGTACGGGGGCATTTTAAAAAACATGCGGTGGGGCGTATTGCAAATTTTGCTTTTTAAAACGCCCTATCAAGAAAAAAGCCTCAATTTCAAAGTTATCACGTTTAACGAACATTTATAATAAAGTGTATTTATGTGTATTTTTTAACAGTTAATATCAATTTAACTTAAATTTAATGAGTATTAAAATATAAAAAAATGTTTGCAACTTACCACAAATTGTAACTTCACTGAAACACTAAATTTATTAATATTTTTTAAGGGAGCGTAATAAACCACACGTGCACATTAGCTATGTTGTTTATCAACTTATGGCTACTCTCCGTGCAATACGTGTATCATCTAGCTTTCTTAATGTGCCTGCTAGGGCTGTGGGGCGTTTTGTCAACTGGGGCGTTTTACCTAGTTTTACCCTATGACTCAGAAAAAAACAACACAAGCAACAAAAATAACGCTTTTTCCTCACAACAGGGCAGGGCAGATCTAGTGTCAAGACACTCCATACTTCACTTTATACCAGCAATCTAGACATTGCGTTTTAAAGGACATATCTTACTACCGTGCTTCTTCTTAACTCACAAGTGTACTGCGCTCTGTCTTAGGAACCAGAGCGGAGAAATGACAATATATTTTTTTTTAGCTTCACGCTGTATCCCGCACACAGCAGGGTAGGCAGAGGAAATCTAGTGTTAAGACACTCCGTTCCCCACTTTCCGCCGAATTCGGAGGCATTGCGTGTTAAGTAGCGGAACTTAACGCCGCGTTTTACCTCGGCACCAGAGCGAAGAAAATGGAAATATTAAATACTACTCCTCGAGTGGGAATCGAACCTACAACCAGTCGTTTACAGTCACACGCTTGTGACACTGGGCCACGACTAGCCACATATAATATAATATGAAAATATCATTCTTCCAAACGGGAATCGAACCCACAACAAGGTAGCTTACAGTTAAACGCTCTCTTCACACGGAAGATACTTAACAATAATCAAAAACTATCCACAGTACATTTGGATATAATATATTAGGATAATTGCATTTTCAGTCATAGCTAATAATGTAGCTTTTATATTCGTGCGGGCTCCGTGCCGGGCGGCGAGGCGCGGGCGCGGGCGCCTTGCTTCCCAGAACTCTTTAATTGCATCCACTGCGAAGATCGAACGCTTAAAATCCGATTTTTTTTATTCCATTTATCCCATATGAGCCCGAGTTCAAAATCTTGTTTTTGTTAAGCGATAGCGAACGCACTGTTTATGCAAATTTTACACGCATCTACTGAAACCTCTCAATTAATTAACGATGGTGACAGACGGCCGCGTTGAAACGTAACGTTTTCAGATTTCATAATGCTGATAAGATGGTTAGTTTGTTGCTTCAGCTATTTCTATATAGTTTAACTAACTGTGCTCGCGACTTTGTCCGAATAAAATTTAATAAATAAGTCATGATTCTAAAATAAAATTAGGTTAGCGTAAGTTATTCCTTATTACATCGGATATAGATGTCTGCCAGTAAATCTTTCGTTAAAATACCGTTAACCATTCTAAAGATTAGTCGGAACAAACAGATAGACAGACAGACAAAAAAATATAATTTCAATTCTAAATAAAAAATTCGGTGGCATAATATTTTACGGTCTTGGTTTTCGCGTTACTAATATAAAATTATCTTACAACAATATAAGCAGCGTAAGATAAATAATGTTCAGTATCATAGCTTGATTTATACTACTTTTAAAAAGGTTTTAATTTTAATTAAAATAAAACGAAATCTAAAAAGAAGTACAGTAAGCTTGGAAAGAACACACATACATGCAAACATGAGAAATACTTTTCTTTATTTTTAGCTTCACGCTGTATCCCGCGCACAGCAAGGTAAGCACAGCAAACCTAGTGTTAAGACACTCCTTTCCCCACTTTCCGCCAAATTCGGAGGCATTGCGTGTTAAGTGGCGGAACTTAACGCCGCGCTTTACATGTGTCATGAGTAAAACATTGTCAAGAAACTAAATTTAAGCTATTCAAAGAATATAATACAACTTACGTATTCACAAATGTTGAGAATAATTTTAATTGGAGACATAAAGGATAGTGGGCATTAGTCCAGTTCCAGTATTTCAATGAGCGAAATTGTCGCATTCACAACGGCCTGCCTGCGCGTGTCTTCACACCTTCGTACAACTTCTTGATACGATATTTTGTTCTTTATTTACTTATATATTAGATATATTTTCTTCTGTGCCGAATATTTAAATCACCTCATTTAAATAACAATCAATTCCCAACTTTCCTTCTATATCCTTTAAGTATAAATTTGCAAATAAGTAACGACCGTTTCAAAGCCAACTATTATTCGATGTTAAGGATAATCCATCTTTAAACCTTGGGCATTAAAGTAAGGTTTTCTTTGTTAACGAAATATTAATATATCAGTTGTACTTCCAAAGCTATTCGTGCACGTAATGAGGTGAAACAACTCAAAATGCGGATTCAAATATGTTGAGTTTTTATCTTTTACCAGTAAGTACTAAATAGGTATCTAATCAGTATCTAGTAAGGAAGAAATGAAAAAATCAATAATGATTTTTTTTTAGCTTCACGCTGAACCAGCACACAGCAGGGTAGGCAGAGGGAATCTAGTGTTAAGACACTCCGTTCCCCACTTTCCGCCGAATTCGGAGGCTTGCGTGTTAAGTGGCGGATTTTAACGCCGCGCTTTACCCCACACCAGAGCGAAGAAAATGGAAATATTAAATTTTTCCACTTCTCGAGTGGGAATCTCGAACCCACAACCAGTCGTTTACAGTGACACGCTTGTGCCACTGCGCCACGACTGGCCCCATGGTTATTAATAGATACAAAAATTATTTGTTAATTTTGTAGACTGAAGAAAATATACAGTAAGCTTAAGTTACTTAATAACTTTTACTAAATTAATAGTTACATATACTCTTTTATTCTCCAGAGACTTTTCCTAAATATAAAAAAAAAATTAAAAAATAGCTTCACGCTATATCCCGCACACAGCAGGGTAGGCAGAGGGAACCTAGTGTTAAGACACTCCGTTCCCCACTTTCCGCTGAATTCGGAGGCTTGCGTGTTAAGTGGCGGAACTTAACGCCGCGCTTTACCTCGACACCAGAGCGAGGAAAATGGAAATATAATTTCCACTCCTCGACTGGGAATCGAACCCACAACCAGTCGTTTACAGTCACACTCTTGTGCCACTGGGCCACGACTGGCCACAAGTCATAAGTAAGTAAGTAAAAAACAATATTTATCTTATTTTATATTTGTTATTTATTAATTATTTTAAGACCATCGAGCCGCAGTGAGGCAGCGTCTGTCTGTAAATAGTAAGCTTATGGGTTTGATTCCTACTCAGAGGCATGATTATATATTTAAATTTTCATTTCTTTGCTCTGGTACCAAAGACAAATCGCGGCGTTGAGTTCCGCCACTCACACGCAATGTCTCAATATGCGAAAAGTGGAGGGCGGAGTGTCTTGACATTATTTTCATCTTAGTTTTTTCTGACTACCCTAATACTAATGTGCGGGAAAGCGTGAGGCTGAAAAAGAAAAAAAAATATGATCAATTTAAAATAAAAACAATACAAAAAAAGTTATTATAAATTTATAAGTGTACGTACTGTGGAACAAAATATACGATATTATTAAATCTATCGGATCGGGAGCAGATAGCCCACAAAATAAAAGGATGACAGACAGGTGTAGCTCACGCTCCGAGCAAGGTGCAGGCTCAGGTGTATTTGCTTAACAAGGTGCTCAGTCAAGGACTATAAAATAATATACTATTGTACTGTGCGCGAATTGTATTGTCTAATATAATTAATTGGTATTATTTGTTTTATAGCAAGGAGATTTTAGTGTTAAGACACTCCGTTCTCCACTTTCTGCCCGAATTCGAGATAATTTTATTTGAAATAACAAGTTACATGTTTTTTTTAACGTAAACGTCTTACCAAAGCAAATGTGTATATCATTACTTCTTTAAGTGGCAATCAAACCCGCAATCGGATGCGTGCATTGTCCACTGTGACTGTGCATTAGAGGCATTCCAGATTTAAAGATTTACTCATACTAATTTCGCATCGTGTTTGTAGTCGGATGCTTCACAAAGCCAGAACATCCTAAAATAATTTAGTAATACCATATACATAATTCAATTATACATACTTTTAACCAATAAAAACAAAACGAAATACTTAATAGATATCAAGCAATTATTTCTACAAATATAAGCTTGAGCTATGTTACTTAATAGAATTTAAGCACCATTTTCATACAAAAAGTTCCAAGTAAGCCCCAAGGGCGGACAAGCTAAGGTACTTATACAAATTTCGAGTTCTTAGGTTCAACAGTTTGAACTTTTACACGGAAAGACGATAAGAGAAATTAAGATAAGTGATAAGATCGCATGATTTATCAATGTCAAAAATATACCTATAGCAATCCGTTTTTTTTTTGTATGCCAATTTTCATTTGTATTGCTATATTGAAGCTAGTATGTCCGTATGTCTGTAGGTGCTTGTTACTTACAATTAAAATTAAAAAAATATTTATGATATACTAGTAATGACCTTGTCCTTTGTTTTTACATAAGGATTTTTAAAAAAATATATAATTAGAGTGTATATAATACTAATACACTCCTTTCTCCTTTTTCAAGACATTTCGGGTAGCGTTGCGGCGTTAAATGCCGCTCCTTAGCTTACCAGAGTGGTGAAATAACAACTAAAGTGGGTAACAAACCTACAACCATCACGTTTTTAACCTGAGGATTTCCTACTGCACCATGATGGCTTCCAGGAATTATTTTATAAAAAGGAGAGTGGACGGACGGATATCATTCTGCTCTTTAATTTTGTCTTCAACAGTTATTACGTGTTAAATAATAAAAACAAAATAACAATACTTATACTAAATACACATCAAAAAAATTGTGTAAATTACCTACTATCTATAACAATCGCATGCTTCAAAGCGATGTCAGTCGATTTATACATAAGAGAATGGAGTGTTTTGACACTAGGTTCTCTCACTAGCGTGAAGCATATAAATTTATAATTAATCGCTTAAATATACTTTTTTTTGTAGCTTCACACTGTATCCCGCACACAGCAGGGTAGGCTGGGGAACCTAGTGTTAAGACACTCCGTTTCCGATTTTCCGCCGAATTCGGAGTCTTGCGTGTTAAGAGGCGGAACTTAACGTCGCGCTTTACCTCGACACCAGAGTGAAGAAAATGAAAACATAATTTCCACTCCTCAAGTGGGAATTGAACCCACAACAAGTCGTTTACAGTCACACGTTTGTGCCACTGGGCCACGACTGGCAATTTTAAATATACTTTAGAGTCTATTTTTATTTGTAGGTAGAAACCACAAATGTACCAGGTGGCTCCTGTAGCCTGTAGGTCACAAGCAATCAGTATTTAGAGAGTCACGTCATGATGAGTTCTTTGATGTTAATCAATCTGCCAGTGGTCACGATTTAACTAGTAGTAAATTATTATACAATATACCTCCAACTTTATAATATAACTATACATATGGTATGTATTTGTTGTATATTTTTTAACTTAGTATGATTAAGTATGATTAGTCTGTTTTATAGATGTTAGGTTCACGGTATGATACCCCATAAACTTAATTTTTACTGTTTCGTACCAAAAGCCAACCAGCAAAAAAAAACAATTTTAATACATTTTCGTATATAAATGTATATTAAAATTTGCTATATTTATTTAAATATTTAGACGCTCTAGTGGCGTAGTGATGCTACTATCAGATAGCAGTTGGTATGGATTCAATCCCAGTTAATGTATTGATTATATTACATTTTCACTTTGTTAACATAAATTATGACGTTGTGTTCGGCCAACAAGCTGTTTTTTCAAAACGAGTTGAAAATGGAGAATGGAGTGTCGTCACACTAAATTCTCCGTAACCTACTTTAAGTATATGGAAGAAGCGTATAGCAACAATAATATATAATTTTTTATTTTATACTTTACAGAGACCGTCCTGTATAAGTTTGGTTAGGTGCAGAGGCGCGTGCGCAGCGCTTTGACAGTTAACCTTAGATGAACTGACAGACTCACCGTTCGTTTCTCGGAACCTCACAAAATCAGTTTTATATATGTATGTATGTATTTATATTTTATTTCGCAAATCAAGTTGAAATTATTTTTTTTATTTTAAAATGTTCTTATTTAAAACGAATATACCTATATACCAGTACTAAACAAACTTTTTTAATAATTATTGTGCTATGTTCGATAATATAAACAATTATGGGATAATATTTAAAATTTGCATCTAATATAAACAAAATAATTTTTTGATCAAAATTTGAATTAGTACACTTTTTCTCGCGGAAGACAAACAGATCCTAGCAGTGTCATGATACTTCTATCTCCATTTTCCGTCAAACTTCAAGATATTCACTTGAACTTATGAGTAATAATTTTTAGCACATAAACTTACAGGTATCGAGACCAGACAGTGGGATTGTGGGGCAGATCCTCACTAAGAGGAATGATTATTACATTTAAATTAGTAGGTAAATGAGTGAGCGAATTAGATTAAGTGCCATGTTGAGTTCCGTCGCTTTACTCGTAATGTCTCGATTTTGAACAAAAAAGCTATTGAGTTCTAGACATTGGTTATCTCTGCCAGCGGAAAGCTGCCTAGTCTACTTTATTTGTAATATGATAATGAATTGTAACTATTCTCGCTACAATATATTATATAAAAATACTAATTTTACTTCAAATTTGAAGTAATGAAGGTTAGGTTTGAATATTTTTTTGATTACGACTATAGTTGATAAAAACACTCTACGTAGGAAGATATAACTAAAACATCAGTGCGATTAAGACCATTGTGTGTGGGAAAGATCATTTATGACGACTAGACACTTGATTATTATAATATTAAATATCACTTGGACAGTAGACCTCACGGATAGATGAGCTTGAATAATATAAGTAAGATGTGTCTAGTATGTTACTTCAGTAATGGAAATGTAAAAAAATATATGTATAAATAAATAATCATGTATATTAAAAAAATACTGACTGTATGTCAGTAGTAAGTAAAAAAAAAAGAAAATGCAAGACTTCATCTCTGACTGTAAATGAGATTGGTTGTGGGTTCGATTTTTACTCGTGGAATACTTATTTAAATTATTCCGCCATTCCAGCAAAGTATTAATTTACATGTGTTTTATAAAAATATTTGTCGGTTTCCTAAATGTGTGAAAATATATATAATGTCTAATTATGTCAATATATATTTTCAACATTTTTTATAATACTACCGGAAAAACTTAGTGGATCATAAAAATTTTCCTCAAAAATAATCGCATTTAAATTAAAAAAACAAGCATTTGAAAGCTTAAACTTTCTAGTTTCGAAATCTTAAGATAAAAAATATTTTCAAGCGACGTTTGCGCTCAATTCAAATGAATGCCAAGAGATAGAAAAAAAAAGTTTCCTTTATCCTATATCCTTTCCTTATAATCATTTAATTTATTCCACCATGTATATAAACATATATATTTATATTATAAATAAAGATTTAAATATATAATCAAATTTGGAAAAATCACATCTCATTGAATTTATTACATTATTAATTTATTTATAAGGTCTACCAAAATAATATACTAATAACATGAACATACACATAAATAATAAAATGAAAACCTTGCACGGTGTTATTCCATTTACAAACAGACACACCATGCTCCAACAATATATACAAATACTTTTTACTTACTTAGACATTATTATAGAAACAAAATTAAATTAAGTAATAAAGACTATACAGGGTAATTTATGAAAACAATATATTATATACCGCAAAGATAGAAAACAGAACTTAAGAAAATTCTTTAAAAATATTGAATTTAAATGATAAAGGTAGACAACATTAAAGGGTAAAAATTTATGGCAAAAAAAAAACAAAAAAAAATCGTGAGATAAAATAATGATCACAAGCTAATAAGTCTATGACGTCACCAACAATCGGTTTTCTGTATAAATAAATAAAATAGGAGTGTATTTGTAATATTAAAATAACCGCTGCACTACTAAAGGGCTATACCTACCTATATACCAGTATACATGATACATATCCCAAAGTAACATTTTTTGCATTTTTTGTATCTGTTTTGTTTGACGGCTAGACCGATTTTGATGGAACTTGCACTGGCAGATAGGTGATGGAATAAGAAGTATAACTAAGGCTTATTTTAGGATTATAGCTATTTTTGTTAAATTACACATGAAGTCGCGGGCATAGCTAGTTTTTTAACGAAATAGCTTAATTACACCCAGTACACACAAAATTATATTTATTTAAAATTGCAATATAATCTGTTAAAGCCACTAATATAATAAATAGTAAAGAAGCAATTTTAAACTTTCAAAGGAAGGCAGGTGCTATAAGCTTGTCTCATATAACCGCAAATTGATTGATAGATTCTGTTAAGCCTGATAGTATCGATTGACAGCAAAACGATTATTGTTATATTTATTGAAATTTAGTAGGCTTTATAGAATAATTTTATCTTTATGCTATTTCTCACATTACTTAGAATTTTAAAACTTGACCAATCTACAAAGTCGTTAATAAACGACTATTTTGGTATGGTAATAAGATCTTTTGTTTTCGCGATTTTAACAAATTTCGAAATTAAAATTATTTTAACTGGATTAATTACGTATATTTTTGGTACTCAAAAACACATTTTTATGTTCATTTAGAAAACCCGACGTTTTGAAAGCTACGGTAAACTTTGGTCAGAGTTAGACTCATCACCATCATGATCACTCGACCCTAGAGTCGAGTTTTCCAAAAATGTATTTTTGGACATTAAAAATATAAGGGATTTTTAACGGATTATTAAAAAATATTTTTATTTCAAAATAGTAATGTTGATTTACGTATCTGTAATGGAATTATTATCAACAACATTATAAAATTATTAAATTTAAAGAAATTAGAGAATCTAAAAATATTAGGCCATCGTAGAGCCACAAGACAACGTCCCACTGTTAACGCGACGGTTGTCAGTTCGATACAAACTTAGAATGGTTATGTCTAAATGATTTTCATTTCATATTCTTATAGAGCAAAACGCGTTGAGTTTTGCCACCCAACACTAAGTCGCTTTTGAATCTGGCTATTCTTCTTTGTGGGTTAAAATGTGAAGGTAAAAATACTAACGGACAGATTAAACACTAAAGTAAATTTAGTATAATAAGATTTTTTTAAGCTTCACGCTGTATCATGCACACAGCAACCCTTCTGTGCAGGAACGCAGAGGGAACCTAGTGTTAAGACACTCCGTTCCCCACTTTCCGCCGAATTCGGAGGCATTGTGTTAAGTGGCCGAACATAACCTCGCTTTGCCTCTGATACCAGAGCGAAGGATATGGAAATATTAAATATTTCCATTCCACGAGTGGGATCGAATCCACAACCAGTCGTTTACAGTCACACTTTCGTGCCACTGCACCACGACTGGCCACAAAATTTTCAAAATTAACTAGATTTTTTATTTTCGCTTCGCTCGAAAAGTAAAAATAATTGCATATATTACTTGTCATAATACCATTTAAGTTATATAATATTAAAAAACGATAATTGTGTATTCTTAAAAGATTTGCCTTCCGAGCTGATTTCTCGTCGCTAATCAATACTGTCATTCCCATAGTAATTTATTTTCGAAAAATATTTTGATTTGTCTTTCGTATAATGAATTTAATTACACAAAGAACGTTAACGTATTATAGATCGTTTTGGACATCTTAATGCAAACGTAAATAAGGCTAGCAATTAGCGCATAATTTATGTCCTGTCCTTATAAAGTTGACACACGGGATCTTTTTTTCTTTTGGTTAGTTTTCGGAACAAGGCAGACAGCCTAATTTACTGTGAATGTTCGTTATATACATTTCTCATTTGACTACAGAGCTTTTTTTTTTTCTTGTATAAACATTATTCTCCGCATATTGGGGCAGACAGAGAAAACCTAGTGCCAAGACTTTCCGTTTTACGTTTTCCGCCTCAAATCGTAATGTTATCATTCGCCATGTGAGGAATCGAACCCACAACCATCGTCTTAGAGTCAGAAGCTATCCCACTGTGCCACGACGTCGGACGAAAATAAATAAAAAGTGGAAATATATGTACATACCTCAATCGTCAAACTTATAGCTACGTTATCTAGTATACAAATTTCTAAGTCTTTAATTTTATCTAATTACGAAGGGGATATAATTAGTATTATTTTTAATATTAAAAAAAATGATTGTTAACTCTGATATATAAATAGAGTAAAAATAATTGCATAATTAAAAGTAATTATACAACAAAGTTACCGTTACAAGTAAAAAAAATAGTTTTTAACTTTTACATTGATGTAATTTTCTTTACACGTGCAAACAATGTTTTGTTGGATATATACGCAACGATACTCCGTGACGACATATGAAATGGAATACCCTTTTTTAGCATCACGCTTTATCCCGCACACAGCAGGGTAGAGATACTAATGTTAAGACACTCCATTCCTCATTTTCCATCGATTTATGGAAGCATTGCATGTTAAGTGGCGGAACTCAACAACTTTGCCTCGAAACCAGAGCGTAGGAAATGAAGTATTAAATATTTTAATTCCTGGAGTGGGAATCAAACCCACAACCAGTCACACTTTATGCCCCTGGTCCTCGACTTGCCGTAGACTGGCTGGTATCTATTACTTGTATAACTATCATTAATAGTAATTATATAGAATATATATTGTAGTATCATAATCTTCACATCTTGCTGGAACACGTGTTTTTGTAAGCCGTAGAGAAAATTGTAGCGCATTTCAGCCTTTTTTATTAACAATGAGTGCAATGGTGCAATGTATGCTCTACTTCCTTCTACTATAATGATTTTTGAGAGACAAAATTTACATCACTACAACAGTCTTCTTCTTCTTCTTCTTCTTCCTGGCAACTATCCCAGCTTTAGCCAGGGTCTGCCTTCCTGCTCAACCTCCTCCACTTTGCACGGTCTTTGGCATCCTCGGTGGTAAGTCCATTGGCTCTCATATCCTGCTTCACGGTGTCCAGCCATCGCTTTCTTGGGCGTCCTGGGGGTCTTGCTCCAGGGACAGACATATCAAGGCATATTCTTCCGACATAGTTCTCAGGCCGGCGTGCAACGTGGCCATACCATCTCAGGCGACTCTCTTGAAGCTTATCCGCTACGTCACGGACACCAAGACTACCTCGGATAAATGTGTTGCGTATGCGGTCAGCCCGCGTAACGCCACACATCCACCTCAGCATCTTCATCTCCGTGACGTGAAGCTGCTGAGTGTGCCTGGATAGTGCTGGCCAACATTCGCTGCCATATAAGAGAACCGGTCGGATTATGCTTCTGTATATCAGTCCCTTGAGCTTGGGTGGTATTCTGCGGTCGCAGACCACACCTGTGACCTCACGCCATTTCGCCCAAGCAGCGCTGATACGGGCTTGGACATCGTGATCGATGCCTCCGGACTCGTGCAGAATAGATCCAAGGTACCTGAACTTTTCCGACTTAACGGCTGGTTCAGGACCTATTTGGATAGTGCATGAGTCCGGGCTCCCGCAAGCCATGTACTCGGTCTTCGTCACATTTAGCTTAAGACCGCCGTTCTCAAGCGTACACTTCCAGAGGTTCACTCTCCGCTCCAGCGTCAACCGGCTCTCGTCAATGAGCGCTATGTCATCGGCATACATCATCAGCCATGGGGGCTGGTCCTGGATGTAAGCCGAGACAGTGTCCAGCACTACATTGAACAAGAACGGGCTAAGAGCCGAGCCTTGGTGAACCCCAACAGAGATCTGAAAGGGCTTCGTGTCGCCAACAGCGGTCCTAACCATTGAAACGGAATCGCGGTACATGTCTCTGATGATGTCAATATAGGCCTCAGGGATCCCCTTGGATCGCAATGCCCACCAGATACATTGACGAGGTATACAGTCAAAGGCCTTCTGCAGGTCTAGAAACGCGACATGCAGAGCTCTCCTTTTTTCCCTGTATGCCTCCATCATAGTTCTGATTGATTTAAACTAATATAGTTATTTTAGGATTTTAAAGAAACTGAAGACTAAATAATTTTCTCAATATTTCTATCGCGGTAATTATGGTCATCTTGTGAAAATACTGTCACGGAAATTTTCAAGAAATCCAAAGTTAATAATAAGTAGTAATAAAGAGTAGGTCAAAATATCCTTGAAAGATGTTCTAATGTAGGTTAGATGGATTCACAGATGATTGAGTTAACAAAAGCATGTTAATAAACACTTATCTAGTTGGTTTCCAATTTTAGTTCTATGTCTTGAAGTTTGACATATTGCACGTCAAAATAATTCGAAATTGAAGGATGGAATAATGTTAATGTCACGTAAGATTTTTTTTTAAACAGCCTAAAAATACTAAGGACTTACAGTTTAAATGCGTAAATACAAAAAAAGTAAGTAATGTCAACTCAAATCAATACGGGGAACAGGAATCGTAATTAGTGTGCCCGTTGTAAAAGGTGTACGCCTAACTTCCGCTTGGTTCAGCGGTCCCTCTCAAGCAGGTGCTTTTGTTCTTTATAATCTTATAGTAATAAAAAATAGAATTGGAATTCGCAATTGCTGGTTTAACACGTGATTAATATTGATTATTAATAATGAATTATTGTTTCTTTTTGTTTTTTAAAATGATATTATTGTTTTTTTTTTATGTTTTTAATGAGAAGATTCCAATGTAATATATTATTTTGTTTATAATTACTTACTTCCTTTAGTGTTTATTATTTATATAATAAAGCATTTATGATGTAGGTACTTCTTATGCACACGTGGTGAACCAAAAGTTGCAATTAACACAAGTATTTTTTTCATATTTGACTCTAGCTAGTAGTAGCTAGTAGTAAGTTGAATTGCCATAAAATTCAAATTCATTAACAGATTTTTGATCAAATTTACTACTACACGAATTGTAGTAGCATTCATTAAATAAACTTATTAGTTTTGAAATGACATTGAGATCTTTAAATGCAAAGTAAATTATGGTACATTTTATTGTTTTTCAAATATAGCCTACAGATAATATTATTATTTAAATATGAATATTATATGTTTTCTTTTTTACCCTTATTTTTTTTTTAATTTATAACATATGCATGTTGCCTATGTTGCCCACCTCCAGTCTCCTCTCGTTAAAAAATATTTACCTACGTGGAGTGAATATAATAATATAAATCAATATAATAAATATAAATATTTCCACAGATAATTCATATAATTTAAACTATATGCGTACATTTGACCTACTTTGATTATAATCAATCTTATCTTATCTCTTATCTCTACATATTATCCGCATTCTTTTGGCTGACTATATTCTCTACTGTTACTAATTTTAGTAGCATTGCTTTTCCGACGGCAGAATTCGAAACCACGTTTTGTCTTGCTTGAACAGGGAATCTATAATAATTTAAATATGTGTGTGTCAGTATAATGCCTGCCAATTCGCAGACTGTCTTCAATTTGGCCAGAAAGGGGAGAACGGAAAATCTCGACACTAGATTTCTCTTTGAGTAACTGGGTAGTTGCTCAAGCTACTAAGTGGAAAATCACTTTTGCTAAGTACTGAACCATAACCACAAAGATAACTAACTGTCATTTAAACTTGTCTCAACTGAGTTATATATTTTTTTAGCTTCACGCTATACCCCGCACACAGCAAGGTAGGCAGAGGGAACCTAGTGTTAAGACACTCCGTTCCCCACGCACCGCCGAATTCGGAAGCATTGCTTGTTAAGTGGGGGAACTTAACGCCGAGCTTTACCTTGGATACCAGAGCTAAGAAAATAGAAATATTAATTATTTCCACTCCTCGAATGGAAATCGAACCCACAACCAGTTGTTTACAGTCATACGTTCGTGTCACTGCGCCACGACTGGCCCCTTGAGTTGTATTAACTCATAAAGTTATAATTATTACTATAAACTATATTTTATTTCAATTATACAATAAATAATCGAGGAATGGGTCAAAAGAAATTTAGTTACAAGCACATTTCAACATCAAAAATGTTATACGAATGACAATTAATTAATAACACTGTCGTGTTCCTGTATAGGAATTCCGTGTGTTTTTATCAGGTCACCTGCCCGGGCCGGACCGGACCTCCGAAAGTCCGTTACCGCGTCTCGTAATTAGCATACTTTTACTCGTACAAAAAGATTATTTACCCCCAATATATGTATGACTTAACATTCAATACGTTTGCACCGAATTATAATTACAGACGTTCGTCTGCCGACTGTGCTGCATTAAGGGTCGTTTTCTTCGTATATATTATAATATTAATGCGAGGGAGGGCAGGTGTATTCGGAGCTATTAAGTTACAGACACTCAATACTGACACACTGTTCTGTCATGAACTGTATCGTGTGTACGGGATTTTTGGCGGCTTTCGATGGTTTATACATTATCCGTTTGTAAACGGAAATGTAATGACGATATATTACGCCGTAAAGTAATAAAGATCTCGTATATATTTCACTTTTATTATTTTTTTTTATTTGCTGTTATAACAGTGTTTGTTGTTGCTTTATCTATATAAAAACATACATGTATAATTGTATATGTATTTACTATATTGCTTTGGTTTTTATATATGGGTATTAAAAAAAAATAGGTTCACGCTATATCCCGCACACAGCAATGTAGGCAGAGGCTAGTGTTAAGACACTCCGTTCCCCACTTTCCGCCGAATTCGGAGGCTTGCGTGTTAAGTGGCGGAACTTAACGCCGCGCTTTACCTCGACACCAGAGCGAAGAAAATGGAAATATAATTTCCACTCCTCGAGTGGGAATCGAACCCACAACCAGTCATTTACAGTCACACTCTTGTGCCACTGGGCCACGACTGGCCACATCTGGCCACGACTGGTATTTATGTGTTTATTAAATACCGGAGCATGTTTAAAATGTTTTTAATATTATTAGCACTATATACCTAGTGTTAAATTTAAAGATGATTATCCTTTCCGTGCTTACTCAATTCTTATTGTTCCTGTATGAACATCACATTGGCCATCATTGGTAAACTCGTCTGTGTGTGAATTGCTGTGGCCTCAATTCCTTTGTTATTTATATTTTCATTTCACTAGTTTGAGCGCGATTGGTTTCTACCAGTTAATGTAAAATATCAGTAAAATGAGGGAAAAAACAGGCATGCTCTTTCTCACGTAGTGGGACAGGTAGAATACCTAGTGTCATTATTTCTTGTCTCAAGAGCGGAGAGATGAACAAAATTAAAATAATTTCAAAGTGAGTATGAGACCCACGATCGTTATATTTACAGTCAGACGCTCGCATTGACCACAATGACCTCAAACATTCCGTAAAAGTGACTTTTTAATAAAGCAAAGGGAATTTTAATTCATTCTCTCTGCCTGACGCTTGCATGAGAGGTGCGTGAATATCCTAAAATATAACTAGTGAATTATAGAAAACAGTATAAAAAAACTATATAATCATATATGATTCTAGTAAGAGCGATTTCTTATAAGAGAGATGAAAACCATAATTGCTATTTTTTAAAGTTTGTTTGAAAGTTTACTTAAAAATGAGTTGCGCAAAAAATACTGAACTTGATTATAATATATTCATATAATTACATTTTTTTTTCTTTTAGCTTCACGCTGTATCCCGCACACAGCTGGGTAGGCAGAGGGAACCTAGTGTTAAGACACTCCGTTTCCCTAATTTTTTATCTAACAATTAGGGAAACGGAGTGTGAATTACAATTTTAATGCTATTATTTATTTAATAGGAATTCATATAAACTAGGCTCTCTTATTAGCATGAAGAGATTCAATACAACTCCGGACTAGCAGATGTAGGACCTTCTTATACTCATTAAAACCTCAAAATGCTTCTCCTCTATCGGCACTTGAGGCCACAGGATCGAAGTAAACTAGGGACCTATTTCACCATATAGTACTCAACCATAGTCAGGAGAAATAGCTATTTACTAAAATATAAAAATCTACATAGCTAATGAGAAACTATTACTATAAACGCAATAGTTGCAAGTTCAGTTTACGCTTAGGAAAATGATAATATGTATATTATATTCATTTCTGCACTCTGGTACCTAAGGCAAAGAGCGACGTAGCGTTTCCTAACGGATTTCGGGCATAAAGTAAAGAGCGGAGTGTCCTAACACTAGGTCCTCTCTGACTATCATAAGCGGGAAAAAGCATGAAGCTGTTTTTTATTATTATATTTATACACATACATATATGAAAGTATTAAATATAGTGGCTGGTACACATGATGTAAATTTCAACTTTATGAGGCGATAATTTTTACAGCTGATATCGAATAACCCCTTTAAAGATAAGTGCGGTAATTAAAACCTATCACTGGTTTTACGTGTCGAGGGATTAAAACGAGTCGCATTACGGAATAATTATAAATTACGAATTAATATTAGATAAAATCAGTATAAATACTTATCAGTAAAATGCTTTATATAAAATTGAAGATTGACAACGGATATTTTGCGATTTTTGTTTAATTTTGTATCGTTTACTGTTTTTTTTTGTGTTTTTGCGGAGAGTGTTATGAGTTTTTTTACACTTTAAATGAATTGAATTTAACGTTATAATAATTAATTGTGTATATCTTTAGAAAACTACCGCCTCGTGTGTATCAAGTGCCATACAATGTTTTTTTTTTAATACACACCCCTTGAGTGGGGCTCGAACCCACGACCACTCCGTGGGCAATCTGCATTTTTCAACCCCTTTATCTGCACATTTCATATATTTTAATAAATATTATATTCTATTTATTAACTTATTTATTAACTTGACTTTGACTAACCTTTAAAGATTCGTATATGTTTTTTCTTTATCCTCTAAATATGTTGGTCTGTCTGTATTTGTTATATTTATTGCAGAAATATTTTATTTTCGTTTGGTCAGGCGATGGCGTTATTATCGACGTTTCCCTGTTATCAGTATCGACGGAAATTGAAGACCAAGATGAAAGTTAGAAAGAAATCACAACTAAATAACCAAACGGTGAAGTCTAACCGAAGGCGATCAACCAAACTAAATCTTAATTCGTTAATTAATTAATGAATACGTAGAGCAAAAACAATAGCAAAAAGTGTCGTTACAACTTTTCGTGAGAATTTTTTTCCTCTAGCTCCCTTTCACAAAACGCGATAATGAACTTCGTTTCAATATTGTATCCAGTTTTACGAAAATCACGAGGACGAAGAAGTATGAAATTTGAAACTGTTATAGTTTATAATAGGTGTATAGAGAATCAACTTGACATGACAGACTTACAGGTTGCTAAAGCAACAAGTGTTTTCGCTTCAACAATCAAACTATTTAAATTAATTAAACTTATCTAAATATGAGAAACAGATTTTACACTAAGAAATTTCTTTAGACAATCGTGGCGCAGTGGACTGCGACTCGTTGTTAACGATTGCTTGGTAGGTTCGATTCCAACTTGAAGAAAAGGTTAAATTACATTAATTTAATTGAATTTATTTCTCCACTTTAGTATAACAACGCGAGGCGTAGAACACACGATCATAAGATCTTATGTTCCTGTGATTATTACTGTACTATCAAAATTTTTGTCAATATATTCTTCATAATTAATTTAATTTTGAAATGAAACTATTTTTAACCGGATTAATCATGTATATGTTTGGTATGCGAAGATACTTTTTTTGAAAACCCGACTTTTCGAACACTTTACAGTAGTCCGTGGTCATAGGTATACTGACGTATGTCAATGCCTCGAATTGAGGTAGAAAGTGCTTGCTTGACTTGACATAAGCTTGATTATAGGTTCCTTCTACCTTATCTATACTTTCTGTACTATGAAGGTGAAATAATAACGAAATTCCTTTAAGTCATATATAACACTTATATACGCTAACTAATGGCTATAAAACATATTATTTTATACCTGCTTATATAAGTTTAACTAAATAGCAACACCTTGAACTTCCAGACGGCGAGTAAATCTAAATGCCACATACTTATATAACTCTAAGCTTTAAAGCTAAGTGCCAACTTGTGTTCCAATAAATAACATTACCTATATGTATGCTAATTTAATATCATTCTGTGACTACATACTACATAGTAAATGTATGACTTTGTAAGTCCTATATTGTATATAACTTGCAAGTTTCATTAAGTAAATAAAGTTTTAAATAAATATATTTTTTTCTGAATGTGATGGGTGTAAAAAACATCAAAAACGCCAGTAGTAAACTATTTGAATGTTATTAATATAGTAAACTAGCTATGCCCGCGACTTCGTCCACGCGGAATTTACGGAAGCAGTTATGACTATTAAATTAAATCAAAGGAGCTTTAATATCCATGTATCTTCTATCTTAATATCCATATGAACTTACTTGATAATTTAGCCTATGTTTTATTCTGTTATATATAATCTATTGTATTGTAAAGTTTCATTAAAATCCATTCGTTATTTTTATGTGACAGAAAAACAAACATCCTTACAAACTTACGCATTTATAATATTAATAAGGTTAATATGATTCTTTGAAAGCAGTTTCACACTTTCCTACATAGCAATGTAGTCAGAGAGTCCTTAGTGTCAGGACACTCTGTAATGCACTTTTGGCCCGAAAATGCGATTTACGCTGCGTTTTGTCCTTATGAAGTAGTTTAAGAAATTATAATATTTATTTTAGTATGATATTATCGCGATAATTCCAGTTATACAACAGTACTATCAACGTTTTGTCTATATATCTTTCATCAGGAGAGTTAGATCTATTTTAATTAAGCTTTATGAGTATTTATTAAATTTAATATTATTTTATGTAAGGTATTACAAGCAAAGTAGTAAACCATTAGTACAATTATCACTGGCAAAGACCTGTCGCAATACGGAGTAACTTAGGCTCGTTCGATTTTGTTTTACAGTTATAACTGTTTTTTTTTTTAATTTGGCGTTAATATTTTATATAGTCGGCCAGCGTCTGATTCTAAACGTAGTTAATTATGAGTTCGATTTCCACTTAGAGGTCCAATTTGTATTCGTACCTCAGCTCTAGTATGACAAATCGCGGCGTTGAACCCCACCGTGTCCCCACCAATCAACAATTTACCTGGAAAGTGGAGAACGGAGTGTCCTGACACTAGTTTCTCTATGACTACCTCGCTAGGCACTCAAAAAATTGAAATGTGCTGAAAATATATATTATAGCTTTATACAGCATTGCTTTGCTCGGTTATGCCTATGTGTGTCTTACCAAATGCCAATAATTAAAAAATATATACATGTAACATATCATAACATCAACACTAAATACTAAATAACTTGTAAATGGCATGTATGTAATGGTAAAATGTTACGTGAAGATAAATAGAATATAAATACCAGTTTGCAGCGTACCAGTATGCATAAGTAATTATTAAGTGAAGCTATGGTTATGGATACGATATCATATATTTATTACATATTTTCTCGGTCTAGTTATTTAGTTTTCACTGGAGTGAGACTTGGTATACAAAATCTCATAACGGATGGGAAGCATGCATAAAAAATGCACTTGATTCTCTCTGCACATCACCAGAGACGCGGTATGTTAAAAAAAACAAATCAAACTAGTAAAGGCCGATAGAAGCGAGCAGAGACGTCGTCATGGCGCAGTTGGACATCTCACTGTAAAAGCTATGGTTGAAGGTTCGATTCCCACTCTGTAATGAAATGAATATTTAAATGTTCATTTCTTCGCTCTGGTTCCTAAAACATAGTGCGGCGTTGAGTTCCCCCACTCAACATGCAAATTGTCTAGATTTCGGGTGGAATGTGGAGAACGGAGGGTCTTAACTCTAGATTCTTTCTGACTACCCTGCTATGGGGTAGAAAGCGTGACGCTTCAAAAAAGAATCTTGGAAACTTCTTGTTTAATCTTCTATCAGACTATTCAAATCCTGTTGCGTTCAATTTTCTGTTTCAATTTCTAAAAAGTTGATAAGTTCTAAAGTAGTTAATGTGAGCTTAATTCACGCGAAGCTTTACTCCTTACTGAAATAAAAAAAAAATGCAATAAAGTTGACAAGCCAGTCAAATATGTCTTGACACTCGTGCGGCGCGGGGTCAGCGAGATAAGCCCGGGTAAGTCGAAGATTGATTCCGGGATCAAGCGGATAGTCGCGGGCAGTGGGGTGTGGACCATCCTTTACTTACAACCCACTGCTCGCTCTGACTGACTCCTAAAGGGATTTGTGACGCCGTTCCCCGACACTCTCGAATCAGAGGTTATTGGCTACTTTCTTATTTATAAAGCATAAGGCAGATTTGCGAAATCTTTTACTAACTCGCGTTTATTGTGTGAGGTGAAATGTGTATTTTATCTTTTTCTATCTACATAATATAATTGAAAGTGATGGCTGGATGGTCTGTACATGAAAGATATTTGAGGAAAATTATCATTACATTAGAATTTCAAACCAATGATTTTTATTTCTTTTTCAAATTGTGTGTGCGTTTGTATACTTTATCTTAGAAATAGCTTACTTTAATATATAATTTAAATTCGGCTTTGACTATTGTGTTTTAGTAATCTTCTTTTAACATTAAGTGTTTATTTTATTTTAATCAGGTTATAAATAAAAGTTATTTTTTTATTTAAAAATAGTAAATAACCTGCTACAATTTAGACTTTGCTCGTCAAAATTGCTATAAAATAACTATATTATTACGGTGTATCTGCCTTATATATTATTACGGTTAACTGTATTAACTGATTAAAACTTTATTTTACACCGGCGAAGCCACGAGCAATTCGCTAGCTATTCCAATATAAGTTATAGCAAAACCTTCGTTCGATCCTTAGTATTTTTCAATTTTCTTATCTCAATTCAATTTAGACTCGAGTTACAACTCCGAACGTAGCAACCTTTGTCTGTAAGGAAATACAGCAGTTTAACAGTCGTAATTTAGCGAAGTGCGAAGTTCCGTCACATCGGGGGGTACGGTCCCGGTTAGGTGTAAGAATATGCGAGTAAACCACGAATATTCCGCGGTGTTGCCACACGCAATAAATCGCGAGGAGTGATGCCGGGCTTTTTGTTGGGCGACATTTTTTCCCGCGCTAGTGTCGCATATATCACCGGCCGGTACGTAGTGACTTATGCGGTTGTCTCAAGTCCCGCTTAAAATAAAACGCGACGTTTTTTTGAAAGGCATATTCGTTCGTTTGTTTTGTTCGGTTTTTATTCGTGGTTAATATTTCTTGGTGTTATTTCTATAAGGCTGCAGGTATATGTGTATCGGTGATAATTTATTGTAGTTGTACTAATCTCATTACCTCAATACTTAAAATTAATTAATTCTCTAAATTATATACAAATATATACTAATTATTTACTAAGTATGTAAATTGAGGAGAGAATGTAGTGTCTTGACACTAGACTCTCTCTGTCTACCCCCTGTAACGTCTGTGTACGAGAAAAAGCGAGAAGTTGCACGACTAATTAAAAAAAATATCAACTTAATGTGTGTGCGAATAAATAAACTAAATCCGCCTCACATAAATAAATACGTTATTCATTGAAGACGAAAGTAGTTATAAGATATCCCCAGCTGAGTCGACAAAAACCGCAATTACCGAAGCGAAAACGCTTACAAACTATCAAAAATCTATCTAAAAAGACCATTCGCAAACATTGATCGTACACAATGAGCCCTTAAAGCCGCAAATAAACCAAAATATTAAATAAAGCAAATCAGGTCGAAAAGCGTTTTATAAGAGAACTGCATTATACGATGTCCTTTCTTCTGAAATGCGATTAAAATTGTATAGCTCCATATGTCGCTTGCAACGGCCCCGTTGCGTCACAATTACACGGCCGGCTGCATTTTCAATTTACCACGAGATAAGAGAAGTTTTGGCCTTTTTCTGCAGAATGGCGGAATTGATCCGGTGACTTATGGTATTCAAGATAGAGGACGCGGACGGTCAATTGAAGCGGCATCTAATTTAATACAGTGAATGGTAATGCGATGGGATGTATCGCCCATTGGACTGGATAAGTGACTCGCGTTAGAATTTATGTGGTGGACTTACTTCGCCTCATTGTCATTTAAATATTGCTGTTGGATAACTAGACTGTATTTATGGTTGTTTTGTGTGTATTTTATTAGGATTTTATGTTTGCTTTTTGATGTGATATACATATTGCTATAATTTAATAATATAATGCTATGTTTTGGTATTAAAATTTATGAATAAATAGTAAACGTTAGTATAAATAATTATATTTCAATGATTTACATTTCTTCGCTCTAGTAAAAAAGACAAAGTGCAGCGTTGAGTTCCGCTAACACGTAATGTCTCTATTTCGACATAAAGTAGAGAACGGAGTGTCTAGTGAGAGACTCTAGTGTCAACAGTAGAATCTCTCTGATTACCCCATTATCCTGAAAAAATGTAAAGCTGCTTTTCTTCGAAATGACCACTAACTGATTTAATAACAAATGGTCATTATTTATATTATTCATCATCACTATAATTTTTTTTCATAACATCATAGTTGATATAATTAGTTTTTTTTTTAGTGATAGGATCTGGATACGTGTAATTTCAACAAGTATATAAAATCCTAAAAAATAGCTTAAATCACTAATCAATAATAATCATCAACCTCAAATAGCTAACGGATAAAAATATACATACATAATATATAAGAATACAGTTAATAAATATAATATGTGTAACTGGATTAAATAAAAAACCTTTTTGAAATATCAATAAGTATTGATAATTTATTCGCAATTTTATTTAAAATACACAACTTCACAATGTTTGTTTTAAAAACTAAAAACTTTAGGTACGGGATATCGTTACAGGCTGCTCTGTTGTGATCGCTAATTTACATTTTATGTTCATATTCCGATAGTATTATTATTCTCTAAGGTCATTTACATTTTTTTTTTATATTTACACATACTTTTGGATCTGAAACGATGTTTTCGAGGTATCAACGAAGGTTTTATGTTATTTTTAAGACAGCTGAGTAAATTTTTAAATTATTTCTCAAAGTGGTGATTCACCGCAAAAACGTCGTTCCGTAATTAATTTATGGCCACACGATACTTATTTTTATAAAAGTAAAGCAATACAAAATATCCTTGTAATATTTATGACAAATTAATGTTATATAACATTTACAATTGTAACCCAATTCTGTGACCTGGTGTTAGTTTGCCATGAGGCTATGATATCCACAAGTAACGGCTCCTCATACTGACATTATTTATTGTATTGTAATTTATTTACAACATGTACGAATTATAACTAGTATATAAATTACTATTGCATTTTAATAAACTACTACGAATTGAATTTACAAAAGAAACATGTGGAATTTCTGAACACATCACAATTCCTATAGCGAAACGAACAGTTCAAATTAAATACAATCAAAAAAAATAAAAACAATCTATACAGGAACGAAATATAACTTAATTAAGATATGTACAAAATACACAATTTGTTTACGAACGATATCTACTTAATATATTTATATAAATCTTCTAAGCGGACATAGTAACCGACCTTATCTATTATTATAATACTGTACAATTTCGCTAGTTACTTCACCTTGTAATAAATCTTAAAGCCGCGTCACACTGAACTAAAAACTCGACTCTAAATACAAAACGGAAACAAGCTAAGGAATAGTTGAAAGCATAACAAACTATATAATACTATTTTATATTGACGTATTTAATAGTTGAGTGTGAAGCGACTTTAGATGTAATACTAAAACGTTCTGTAAAATAACGTCACATTTAAAGAAGGGCTATAGAAAAGTACTGTTAGCCATTCTTGTATTTCAGTCGCTGTTAAAATATAAATCTGACAAGTCCATACATCAGTTCTCAAATAAATATACGATATAGAATAAATTTTATGATCTACAATGTCTTCTTTAGTTTTTAGTAAAACGTTTAATGTCGCGAAAACTTGATGGTTAGTCAGATATGTTTGTTTAACTGATGCAATAGTATTAAAACATCAATTCTGTCACAGTCTTATACATTAATGTGGTGTGTCGTTTGTGTCGCTATCAGTATACTAAAGTGAAATCACAGTATCTATTTGTGATGCTTCAAGGTCGCTCCGGTAGTTACGTACCTATATCTTCACCTTTCCTGTATTCTCATTGACTTATCACGTGTACTCGCTCCTCCAACCCGTCTGCAATAGAAACAATAATTAGTATTCCGTATGTAACAAATGTCAGGGGCATATGAGATCAAGTTTTTATAAATTATTTTCTACGTTCCATATATGGTAATTTATAAATTACCTTAAAAACAGTCCTAAAAATGGTTTTAGATATTAAAGTATTCAAATATAAATCAATTTGCTTTTATGCAAAGTTAATTGTCATGTCTGATACTTTGTGTACTTATTATTTGCAGCTTCAGGCTTTTTCGACTTCGTTCTATACTTTCCACTCTAAATCTTATTTAGTTAGTATCTCAATATATATTTACCATAGAGTTGAGTTGCGCGAGATGGTGGTGGTGATAGGGGTTGTGGGAAGTAGGAGGGGGCGCAAAGCCCTGGTGCGGGGCGCCGTACCAGTGCGACATGTGCGCTGCGGCTGGATGCACGAGACCTACTTGATGTTGACCTGCAGGAAAAAGATGATTTAGTTATGAATATTACTTATAATTGCAATAGTATTTGCCAAAAACTATAATGGCAGAAGTAGGAGCTGTATTTAAAGATATTCTTTTTCTTCCTTTTCTTTTCCTTCATTGTTACATTCTGTTGATAGTTCGCTCTCAACGTTGCACATGAAATTTAAATATTTCCTACTGAGCGCGGAACTCAACGCCCAGCTTTGTTTTACTTGTTACTTTCTGACATTATACTAAATAACAGAAGACTTAAATTAAAATATGTTTTATTGTTGCCCTGCTAGCATACGAGTATATGTAATCAAGTTGCATTTACACGCCAAAATACAAAAGGAATTAAATGCTTAAAGTTACAAACAATTTCAATAAAATCCAAAATTATCCTTACCAAAATCCATGGCAGATGGGAATGCAGAACCACCAAAACCTTTGGTAGCATCACCTAGAGGTTTGATCATGTCTCCCATAACGCCGCCCAGAGCGAGCGCGCACGCTCCTCCTCCCCCCATTCCCATGCCACCTTTCTTTTTCTTGCTTTTACTACTCAATTTGCGATTTCGCGTTTGAATACCTTCTTTCTTCATTGTTAACGGCCGATTTACCTGTAACAAAGAAAATTAAGTCAGTATAGGTTGTTATAATATACTAAACAAATTGTGGCCAGTCGTGGCCCAGTGACACAAGCGTGTGAATGTAAACGACAGGTTGTGAGCTCGATTCCAACTCGAGGAATGGAAATTATATTTCCATTTTCTTCGCTCTGGTGTCGAGGTAAAGCGCGGCGTTAAGTTCCGACACTTAACACGATCAACCTCCGAATTCAGCGGAAAGTGGGGAACGGAGTGTCTTAACACTAGGTTCCCTCTGCCTATCCTACTGTGTGCGGGATACAGCCTACAAAAAAAAACCAATTCTTTTATTCATTTAGTACTTGTGTATCTTTCTCCATGTTTGTGCATATATTCCGAATTAAAATCGTGGAACATTTTATTTTTGTGCAATAAAGTAATCAGAGGTAACCAGTTCTTCACTTTCCACCCGAAATAGAGCCCTAGCGCTTTAAGTGGCGAAATTCAATGTTGTGTCTTCGGCTTAGGTGCTAGACTGGAGATATCAAAACGAAATATAATCTTACCACTGCACCACGATGGCCTCAGACTTATTATAACTTTAAGATTATGTTAAGATTTTTAGCAAAATTTCGTCGGTTATTTCATTGTTCATATTTTAACAACTTTAGAGTTCCACAAAAGGAAATAGGCATTCACTAAGTTCGGACATAAGGTCGCACGTAGTGCATATCTCATTGAATCATGTTAACAAGAGGTTAACAATCGTAGCAGCCTGACTCAGTTTTGCCAACGCGTTCCCACTTTATTGCTATGACATGACATTAAAGCTGTATAAAAAACGTTTGCAAACTAATTTGGAATGCTAAGTAAGAAGTATAAAGGCGAGCCGAGACCATAAAATGGTATCACAATGGGTTGTGTGCGAATATTTAGCTGTTTGGTGACCGGAGCCGACATGCGTGAAGTGGACCTACGACGCATCCTAATCACTGCAGCGATGCACTTCGTTCGCATTTGGTGGGAAACTTGTGCTACGTCACTGTATTCATATTGAAATGACAGGAATTGTGTTTATGTTCTTCCTATTTAATATAGTAAGTAATACTTTAGAAGTTATGCGAATTATAATTTTTTTTTATAGGTTCACATTTCTTTTCCCTTTAGCAGGGTAGTCAGAGAGAATGTCAAGTGTCAATACACTCTGTTCTGTACTTTTCTCCCGAAATCAAGACAGGCCTTAGTTACCAGACCAAAGAAATGACAATAATTTATATAAAATCATTTCCTTAAGTGGAAATCGAAGTCACAATCAATCATGTTTATAAGACACCAGCCGCAGGGTGATATATATACCTAATTGCAATATTTTAAGATGCCGTTTTCTATTTGAATCCAAACAGATATACATTGCTTTAATCCTACATATTGCTCAAAAGAAAGAAGAAGTATTTAAACAAAATAGAAGAATCATCATGACTGATTCTTGATTATACAAAATGACACCTTAGCTTTCAATTTACGCTATAATTATTTACAACTTAAATACATCTGAATGCATCTAGCGGTTGTGGAAAATACTCGGCCATTTCATTGTTTGTCGTGCGAAAATCCACTTTCATATTTGTGCATTTCGCGGGTCAGCTATCTCGGTCACTTTCTGCGGTGCATCGGTTCCTCGCAGTGGTTCTGAGAAGCGTGCGTCACGACGGACGGACGGACGGACAATGAGTTATTCATCGCCTTCCATGGAACTTGGCGGCGGCATGTGGCCTAAACGCACGATTTCATTGCGCCCGCGCCCGCGCCTGCCGTCGGCACCGGCTCATGCGCATGAGTTGATCTTATTTACGGTTTTAGGTGTAATTTAGGTGAAGTTGACGAAATATGTAAGGTATTTGTTAATCATAATCCTTAACAGTTATTGGTATTATTGGACAAGCTTAATTTTAGGCTATAGAAGAATAAAATGTTATGTATATTATAACAACATGTTATGTATATTATACAACAAAGTTGAAAACCAACGTTGAAAGCAACCAACGGACCAACCGATTACTAGTTAATTATATCAGTTTAAGAAAATTGCTGGAAAATAAAAACGTATTAAATTGCATATCATCATATCATATGTTATGTTATGTTTGTACCATTTATTGTGCCCTCTGCACGAGCAGCTTCATGCTTTTTCCCGCAGAGTTACAAACAGTCACAATCACACACAATTTAAAGTTAAGACGTTCTCTACTTTTCGCCTTAAATTGAGACTTCACCACGCTTCGTCTTAAATACCAAAGCAGAGAAATGACAATAGCATATAATCAATTCCCGCGAATGGGAATCAAACCCACAACCATCTCATTAACAGTCAACCTCTACCCAACAACGACACGACAAACAATGAAATATCAACCAAATAACAAACAAAAACGTTTTTAATCCTCGACAACGCATCACAAAGGTCATTTAAACAGCGGCAAGTGCAGTAAAACTGTGCGTGCTAATTCCGAATGTCCCTAATAAGTTCCTACGAATCGCCCACACATCACGCTCAGTCGCATACCGCGCCGTCGCTACTTGCAATTGAACCAATATAAAATGCATTAACATTAACACTGCCGGCAGATTTAGTGCACCGTAATTAGGCCATTGAAGCCTTCGCGTTATGTATCGCGAAACTATGTTTGCTATGTTTTAGGCGTTAATGTGCTTAGTACTATATAGTGCTTATTGTATGATGAATAGAGTTATACTATAGATCTGTTTATGTGTAAAATAAGCGTTGCATATTATAGCAACCTGTATGTCACTTTATATAGAAGTGTAAGTCAAACGTTTACTTATAAATCAAATTTATACAAGTATTTATCAAATTTATACAAGTATAGTAAATATTTTGTTAATTTAATTTAGCTATCTAAGGTATGCACTCTTAATAGCAATGTATTCTTATGAAGAAATATTTTTTTTCTGCACTACATGTGTATAGTACACATAAATTGTTACTGTCATATGTAGTAGTAGTTTGAAAATATTTAATTATGTTATTTTTATTAAAAATCAATTAGATTTTTTTAACTCTTTACATTATATATCTTAAATCGAAATTATACTAAATAACAATAATTTCTCACGAACAAGAGATTAAAAACAAACATTGAAACGAGGAGGAAAATGCGCCCGTTAACAATCGTCATCATACGTTGTTTGCATGCGAAACTTGGGGCCTTTTAAGGGTTATAGACCATAACTGGTGCCGCGGAAGGCGTATCTATACCTAAAATGGTACCTAGGCATAAAGTACAGTTAGCAAGATCTCGAGATCCTCCACGTTGAAATGGAATTGCTTAATAACTAACCATTATTTCAGTTTAATTATGTTGCCTTTCCCACTGAGACGATGTATACAAGCAAGTAACGTAGGCCCATTGTAAGTAGCCATGAAACAATAAAATGAAACATAAATTACGCTAATTTGCTTTACAGGATTTGTTTTGCGATTTCTTTTGCGAACTGTGAACGGTGGTCTAGAAATGTAAGACTTGATGATTAGGAGTAGAGTAGTGTTAGTAGAGTATGTTAAAGAGTTCAAAACGTCGAATTTTCTAAAATTTATTTTCAAATACTAAAAATACACGGCATTAATTAGTTAAAATAGATTAAAGTTATTAATATGAATATTAAACTCGTAACAAATTAATTTTATATCCGCATCACCGCAAAGTGCTTTACTAAGTAAGAGTAAATATTGAAATCTCAAGATATCAATCGCTGGTTACAAAGTTTTTTTTTTTTTATGGACTAAAGGAGGCAAACGAGCTGAAGGCCCACCTGGTGTTAAGTGGTTACCTTCGCCCATAGACATCCACAACATTAAAGTTATGGATGCGTTGCCAGCCTTGGGAATGTAGGACAGAAGGAGGGAGGAAGGATGGGAATGGTGGGAATAGGGAGAGCTGGCTTACATGCCATCGAACCGGAACACATCTTAAGATATTTGGCGGTTCGTCTTTGACATGATAGTGGTCGCGAGCCAGTCGGAGAACGAATCTCCTACCACCAAACTACTTGGTTACCCGCCTTTTACGGGACGCTACCCAGCGGCGGGGGGGAATTGTATTCTTAACCCGTCCCCCCACGGGTGAAAGATATCATATAACTGTCTATATATTATATATTTGTCTCTACAATTCATATGAAAAAATGCAGGAAATTCTTAAAGTTAAAAAATAAATCCAGAAACGAAATCGAAATATTCAAACAATATTATTTTCAAAATAAAAGATTTTATTGAAATGAAAAGATGATAGTAAGTAAATTTTAATTTAATTCAGAAGCTCGACGATAAAATGAAACTTTATCTGCGTGTTCAACAGAAGTTATAACCAGAGCAATACTTGACGTTGCATAAATATATGCATTTAAAAAGGCTCAGGTAGGGCTTCTGTGTATACGTGGGTTCTTTTATTGATATACCTATATTATTGTGATGAAATAAAGTATGCAAATATTGAATAAGGTACATAGCGAACATTTTTTTGAAGATTGTTGAAAAATTATGACCTATCTTTTTTAATAATTGGTACCATTTTTTTTTAGTTTTATACTTTTTCCTGCATAACAGGGTAATCAGAGAGATGCTACTATCAATACACTCCGTTCTCCGCCCGACATCTAAATATTGAGGTTTAAGTGATGTATCTGAACACCTCGTTTTGTCTTCTCACCAAAGGAAAGAAAATAAACATAAACATTTAAATATAAATATTTCTTTGAGTGGTAATCGAGCCCACAACCGTTACATTTACAGACACTACCACCTTACGACTATTGCCTCAAGATTACAGTGGTCTATAAAATTCAATATTAAAAAAATTCAACAGATAAAGAACATAAAATGAAATAATTTCTAAATGTTAGTTAATTCGAATTGTCTTCTAAGTTAGAAAACGTAAAGTTTTTTACCAAATTGCCTTTTTCAAATTGTATAGAAGGATGAAGGGTAAATGAAGAAAGAAATAAAGAATATATAAAAATTAAGTTTCTAAATAAAATTCTCCTAATTATTTATACAAACAATCTTAAGCACAAGTAAATAGGTGTTACCTACATATAACATCTTGTAGGTACGAGTAGGTATACCACATAGTATGTACATGGTCATAAATCTGAACAATTGTATAGCAGAGTCATGGAATAAGGGCTGTATCGCGTGTGTAATTCACATTTGCCTGTATGCTACTCCCAACCTTGCACTCAATCTTTAAATACAACTGTACTTCTTTACTACTTGTATTGTGACGATAACAGCTTAAATTGACCTCCTTCGAACTAATATACTGACATATAAATTTGACTTTTAGTAAAAATTATATTCAGTTAATGTAATTAATTGCCTTTGATTATAATATATTTTTTTCATTTAAGCTTTATTGGTATCCCTAATTACTAAATATTATAATGCTAGTCTTAAAATATCACGTTTGGTTTATGCAATTATTATAATATTTATTCTAATTGAATTATGAAAACAAATTGAAGTGGGGAACGGAGTGTCTTAACACTAGGTTCCCTCTGCCTACCCTGCTGTGTGCGGGAAACAGCGTGAAGCTAAAAAAAACAAAAAAGAAAACAAATTGAATTTATAGTAAGAAATGCATTTTCTAGTGAGATTCAAATGACTCGATATGAATGCATCGGAAGCAAAAAAATGTTTTAAAATAATATGTTTTGAAATGTTCTATTAATAATCATTATTTAAAGGAAGATTCTATTTATTTTTAAGCACGAGTACATAGACTCGCTCAAACTCCCTATAATATAATAATAAACATGTTTACTTATTTGTGGCCAGTCGTGGCCCAGTGGCACAAGCGCGTGACTGTAAACGACTGGTTGTGGGTTCGATTCCCACTCGAGGAGTGGAAATATTAATTCCATTTTTTTGGCTCTGGTGTCGAGGTAAAGCGCGGCGTTAAGTTCCGCCACTTAACACACAATGCCTCCAAATTCGGCGGAAAGTGGAGAACGGAGTGTCTTAACACTAGGTTCCCTCTGCCTACCCTGCTGTGTGCGGGATATAGCGTAAAGCTACAAAAAAAAATACTTATTACTTCATCTCAACAAAACTCCTGCGTTTTAAAATGAAAAAGAAAAACGGAGCTACATATTATAAAACAACGTTTTAGGCCTTGTTTTGCAGTGCGTGTGAATAATTACGTTAGGTTTCTAGCGTACGTGCTATCTGCTCCCATCTGGGGCAGACGCCATAAAACCACTCAAATGGGAAAATAACAGGCTCACATACAATGCCATGGAAAATGCGCGGCCCCCGATGCGCATAATTTTTCCGACAGCTAGAAAGCTTTTTACTCCTCCGTAATTAAAGCGAAATTACAAAACATTTTACTGCGTTACGACTGCGCGGAAAAATCTATAGAGCCATGTTTATATCGTGTATTTATTATTTTATTGCACTTAATTGTTGTTTGTATAATAAATAATTTTATTATTCAATTTTAGTAGCAATAAATCGATTTCGTTGAATAAGACACGTCCAATCGAGTTACGGACATGTTCGAGTGAGTCATAATGTTCTTAATTTCTGTATAGCATATAAAAAACCGTACAAAAAAAGTACATCGGTACCGTTCCAAATGTTCCAATTGTCGCAACAAAACCAGAACAAAATGGAATGCAACGGCCACGGAGCGAGAGAAATTGTACAAACCCCGCTTAGCTGTAAATCAATCGATAAAGATCAGATAAATTAGACAGGCGTACCGCTGCACGACAAACCTTAAGAATTAGCAACCAATTACACAACAAAAAATGTACACCCATTATCAAACAAAAACTGCCTTAAATGGCTTTATTGAAACCGATCTCTGTCACGTGCGACTTTTGTTTTTATCGCGTAATAACCTATTGACGACGATGTTTACCTAAATAACGATTGCAATTTACAGAGCGCGGCGTTAAGTCCCTCCACTTAACATGCAATGCATCCGTATTCGGCGGAAAGTGGGGAACGGAGTGTCTTAACACTAGGTTCCCTCTGTCTACCCTGCTATGTGCGGGATACAGCGTGAAGTTAATAAAAATCCCTGTAAACGAGAAGTTTTAATATCGTTGTAACGCACTGTTAAGAATACTGAGAATAGCAAAAAAATCTTGTAGTCTACTTCATTTGCACTTAAGTCTGCGTCGTTTACATATAAAGGCCTATCAATTAAAGGGGTAGCATATTTTAAACGCTTGTTCACGACTAGCAATTATTTTGCTAGCAACAAAAGAGAAGAAATACTTTTTCTTTTTGATGAAAATGGTTGTTACTATTTAAACAACAGAAATCATTATACAGATTTTTCATGTTTATTGAAAAATTAATGAGACACTTCGTCAAATTCTGTACTTTATAATATAAAAATCTTAATATTTTGTTGGAGAAAATAAACCATAATAAGATCTTTCGTTTTCGCCTCGCCATATTTAGAAATTATGAAACAAAATTATTTAAACCGGGCGAACGCGATTTGCGTATATTTTTAACATATAGACTGACTGTGTACATGTAACTGTTGTAAAGTGTTCGAACCGTCAGTTCAAATCAATGTATGTTTGAAAGCTAAAATTTTTTTTTTTTTTAGCTTCACGCTGTATCCCCCACACAGTAGGGTAGGCAGAGGGAACCTAGTGTTAAGACACTTCGTTCCCCACTTTCCGCCGAATTAGGAGGCTTTGCGTGTTAAGTGGCGGAACTTAACGCCGCGCTTTACCTCGACACCAGAGCGAAGAAAATGGAAATATTAAGTATTTCCACTCCTCGAGTGGGCATCGAACCCACAACCAGTCGTTTACAGTCACACGCTTGTGCCACTGGGACACAACTGGCCAAAATATAACTATATTTAAAATCAAAAAAACCCACTTAAGTTTGTCAGAGCCTGTAAGGTTGGATATTCATTACTAAGAAACCTAACAAAAGTTGAAATAACTTAACTAACTTATTTACTTTACAGTTTGTGCTTCAGCCAGCTATTTCATTCTTTGCAAGCACAACAGCGACGTCGCGTGCGCGTTTCTTTTTATTAAGAGATATTTCAACTCTAAGCAAGCGGTAGAAGAAATGACTAGATCGAGTTACAATAGATATGAATCGTGTGAATCACAAACACCTTATAAATCGTAGTACATAATGGAGTCGCACACCTATGACTGTCTTCATACACTTAATTATTATATCAACAGCAGTTATACTAAAAAACCGTTCCACATAAGTTGCGAGAAAATCACATAGGTAGGTACATATCAAGATAATTTTCTATTAAATAGTTATGCAGTTTTTGTTTAATTACAGTAGCTGATATAAGATTACTAGGTATACTATTACTTCTATTTCATGTTATGCTTGCACGTATATAATGTAAATTGGTGGTAAAAAATATTTTATTAAGAATTGCGTGCGCGTATAAAACTTTAGGCTATTTTTTAATGAACACTATGTATTCTCGCGACTTCGTGCGCATGAAATATAATAAAAGAGTTATAATACTAAAATAATAGTAGCTTAAGACTGCTCCTTCTACTCCTCAATACATCAGCTATCACACACTGAAAGTCCAGTAAAATTCAGTCTAGCTGAGTCGAGATTAGCCGGAACAAGCAGACAGACAAACATAAATTGTAAAAAAATATTTTGGTATATGTACTGTCTATAGATACAGATGCATTTAGACACGGTATTTTTTTATTACAGACACTCTAATTGTATTTGTGTAGAATTGTTTTAATTGAATAATTGTAAGCCTTGCCTTTATTGAAAGTTATATAATAATTACGACTATTTATCGCAGTTCAGTTATTATACTACTTGGAAAATATACTCTAATATTTTTTATAGCTTCACGCTGTATACCGCACACAGCAGGGTAGGCAGAGGGAAGTGTTAAGACACTCCGTTCCCCACTTTCCGCCGAATTCGGAGGCACTGCGTGTTAAGTGGCCGAACTTAAGGCCGCGCTTTATCTCGGCACCAGAGCGAAGGAAATGAAAATATTAAATATTTCCATTCCTCGAGTGGGAATCGAACCCACAACCAGTCGTTTACAGTCACACGCTTGTGCCACTGGGCCACGACTGGCCCCAACACTCTTATAAATGTTTAACTATTTACAATATTAAATATTGGAGCAACATAAAATACAACCAAAGGTACGTTCCCAGAATTAAAATGAATTTAGATAAATAATAAAAGTATCTGTACTGAAACTGATCCAATCAGTAAAGTGTCGAAAGTCGCAATTAAAGACGAAATTACCGAGTGGAGGACGAGAGAAATGTGCCGTGGAAGACAAATAAACGAGCTAAGCAATTGGCCGCGAAGTGCCCACACGCAACTTAGTTACGCGGAATCGGTCTAAAATAAAACATATTATACTTTAAGCTGTTTTATATTGTTAATACGAAAAATGGTTATCAGATTCGTAGTGTATTTAATTTAGCGTAGTTAATAGTTGTTATTGTAATAAAAAAAGTATGAATTGGACGGCGAAGTCGGACACGAATTAAAGAAAACTACTAATTTAGCAGGTAAATAAGTATTTACTAATAAATAATTAAATTTTCGTCTTGACAAGCTTATATATAATTATGTTGAAAGAAGATGGAAGTTACATTTTGAAATATTGACTTTACAGTTTACACTTAAATTATATATTTATGAAATTCAAAAACAATATGTGTGTCTTAAAAGATAGACATAGAGATATATGTCAACTTTTTATTATAAAAAATAATCATCTGTCTGATAAAGAAATATGGCAGAGTTATTTTAGTTACAGCTCTATTCGTTACTATTAAAAAACTTTGGCGCCAATGTAGTTTCAGTTGAGATGAAGTGGCGCATGAATGAAAACCAACCAACTGTTATTAGAAAGGGTTCTCAAATGTCTAAGGGCAGATTTTTATTTTTATATTATCCTTCTAATATTAACTAAAAGATATATTAGCAAAATAATTAATTAATAAAAAAATAAATATTTATTTAATAAAATACTAGGACTAGACTCTAATATTCCTTAAGTTCTGATATTGTTTTAAAAAATATCGTTTCTTTTTAATCAAATAGGATATAATCGTCATTTTCTGTAGAAGATTAAGCTGAAATGTTCAATATTATTAAACAATTACCTTTAAATTTAGTTGTTCAACAACTTTACCCTTTCGACAATACTCAAAAAAGCTACACCGATATTCTATTTATAATTATATTTCAAAAATACCATATGACATTATTAGTTTGGGTCAATACAGACACGGTTGTTTTAGCACTGTCAGTACGATGTTACGCGTTGTTAACATTGCAATCGTGCTTGCCGGCGCCTGCATATGTTGACTGCATAAGGAGAATAAGAAGTAAGAACCAGATACATGAAAAAAAACGTTACTTCTACTATAGATTTCTTATAAAAAATACAAAGATATTAATTTCCTGGTAGTTTTTAAAGACTTAAAAACAGGCAAAAATCTATTTGTAAACGTTGTTGATTCGACTTCGATTCGAGTCGACTCGAAGGAATATTTAAATTGTTTTCATTTCTCTCCTTTCCGCCCCTTAACGCGCGAAATCTCGATTTTAGGCGGAAAGTGGAAAACGGAATGTCCTAAAATTAAGTTTTCTCTGCCTTTCTCTTTTTTTTAAAATTTCCTAACTTTCTCAAGATGATGACTACTATGATACTTGTTAAAGGACTTTACATTGATAAAAATTATGATCACTTATCTGTATTTAATGTCTTTTACCATTAATGGGCTTTTAGTATGTAGGTATATTATTAAGTTTATCGTTTGTACTTTACTCATGATTTATTTCATTTACTTAAGTTAATACGATGTAATATATTTCTTAAATAGTTGCATGATTGCAATTTCATGGGAATTAACTATTAATGTTCTCGGCTAGTCGATGACAAATTTTATAAGTTATAAAATTTACTTACTAATGGTTTGAAGATAAAGTTACACGTTACTAAGATTAGAAGTAGTTTGTAGTTTTACAGTAAAGTTTAAGTCGATTATGTTAAATTTAGTCACTTTTCTTCCTCCTTATCTAATACCATAAAATTTTAATTTGTATTATGTTAATATATTATGATTGATTGTCTTACGCAAAGGTGCTTGGGAATATAGCAAAAAATCTGCAACTGGATTTTAATTTGTGCCTAAAGAGGCATATCTATTATCTAACGAGGTATTTTCAACTGTAACGCAGTTTCGCGGTTTTTCACACATAACATAGTAGTCAAAGAGAAATTAATATCAAGACACTACGTTCTCCATTTTCTATTAAAAATCGAGAAATCACTCGAAAAAATAAATTATTTAAGTATACACATACATTCCCCTGAGTGAAATCGTACCTACAACCAAACGTGTTCGCAGTAATAAATAGGCCCATTGCGCCACTATACTTCCAACTATCGAAAATGAAGAATTCTATGTATTTCCTTTTTAAGCACTAAGCAAAACAATTTGCAATAACTTAAAGAATATTAAAAACTGTTGGTAATTAAGTACCTGATGAAATATAGTTTCAGTTTTACATCTTAAGTGAAGCGGCTAATCTTTTATGCTAAAAATACGTTAATACCTATATTACTGTCATGTTTACGATCGAGTAATTCTCTATAATATATTACCACACAATTAACTTTTAATTTTTGTTTTTTTTTAGCTTCACGCTGTATCCCACTCACAGCAGGGTAGGCAGAGGGAACCTAGTGTTAAGACACTCCGTTCCCCACTTTCCGCCGAATTCGGAGGCTTGCGTGTTAAGTGGCGGAACTTAACGCCGCGCTTTACCTCGACACCAGAGCGAAGAAAATGGAAATATAATTTCCACTCCTCGAGTGGGAATCGAACCCACAACCAGTCGTTTACAGTCACACGCTTATGCCACTGGGCCGCGACTGGCCACTTTTAATTGATATGCAATTTTAATAAATTTAACATCAAAATAAGGCCACCGAGTATCCTTTAATTGACAATTGGTTCTGTGATTGCAATAAGCAATATTTCATAATTAAGGATGTGCCTCGAGAGATGTCGACGAAACACCAACGAGTGTTTGATGTTCTTTTGTGATTAAAATAAATACTTGCCAGTAGACAGCTGCTACTCGCGGGGATAATTGAAAATACGATTTATTCACCCGCCAAATTTATCGACATCGTCGATTTATAGCGGCTTGACTTAGTTACTGCAGACTATAATATGTACATATGTACATTGTTGTTTATAATAAAACGAGAAGAAAATCATTAAATATTGTTTTTTTATGTTTTCTGGTCTAGTTAGAGGCAAATATGTATAAGTTAATATGTAATGATGACATTAGGTGCTGGTAGCTACGAAATATTTAAATAGGCGAGTAATAGAGACGCAAAGTAGCTATTTCTCATAAAATTCGCAGCATCTACTTTAAATTAAGTAAAGGAGATACGTGACAATGAAATAAAATTTTTTTTAGCTTCACGCTGTATCCCGCACACAACAGGGTAGGCAGAGGGAGCCTAGTATTAAGATACTCCGTTCTCCGCTTTCCGCCGAATTCGGAGGCATTGCGTGTTAAGTGGCGGAACTTAACGCCGCGCTTTACCTCTACACCAGAGCGAAGAAAATGGAAATATTAAATATTTCCACTCTTCGAGTGGGAATCAAACCCACAACCAGTCGTTTACATTCGCACGCTTGTGCCACTGGGCCACGACTGGCCACACTAAAATTAATAAATGCTTTTATACTAATATAACAGTCGTTACTATATTTTGCTTGCTCCTAGCACTAAAGAAGTATGGTTGTGTTAATTAATAAATCAATAAAATCGCAACTAATACTATAAATTATCCGATACAAAAAAGTAAATCGATTATCGAATCACAATTATGAAATCGATGCTACGCTCGAAATACGATGTTACGAGTAATCCGATGTCACACCTGCCCATGAGTTTATTTAATTACCAATGTTAAAATTTCTAAAGCAACACGTTTTATAAAAACCTTTCTAATGTAAATAAACTATAATATGCTTATGTAGCTTCCCTTTTTTCCTGCATATTAGAGAAGTCAGAGAGAATCTAGTGTCAAAACACTCCGTTCGCCATTTAGCGCTCGAAATGGCGCCATTGCATAGTGGCGGAACTTACCGCGTACCGCCTTAAATACAAGAGCGGAGAAATGAAAGCTATATAAAATCATTACCCCTATTGGGAATTAAACCTACAACCGTCGCAGTTAAACTCAAACGCTTTTACAGTGGGAACTCGAACCATAATATAACAACATTACTTAATAAATAATAGATATTATACAAGCGGAAGTAGTTCATTTGACGCGAATATGCAGTGAATCTACATACATAGGTACTTGTTGGACGTCGGCTGTAAAATTATTATCGACTTTTTATACGGAAACAAGTGCTTTGCTAGTAAATTGAACTTTTACATGAATTCACTTTTTATTTCTGTAACTGCATAATTTACTGTAATGGTCTATATTCATTGTAATGTTATTAAGGCGATAGTCTGTCTGTTATGTTTTCACGGTTAAACCACGGGCTCGATTTGGATGGAAATCTAAAGGAAAATAGTTGAAGATCCAAGGTCAAATATATGTTACTTTAATGAGTTAAAATAATGAATGACAGTTTGTATGAGAAATTTAAAAAGCTTGACTAATTTGTTAGAAATTTTCAGGAATAACGTTAACGACGCAAAGTCAACCGTAAGGCTAGCTATTTTTACAATTGTATTAATCATGTAAATTTAGTTTAGTATTTGGGTAGATCACGCGAGCAAAGCCGCGAGCGGGTCGCTAGTTCATTTATAAAGTCGAGAAGTTGTTAATGAACCAATAAACTAATGACGTAATGAAAATGGCGCTAGCTAACATAAAGCTCACCTTTGAAAAACAATTATGGATAACAATAATTTATATTCGTTCTGCCTCTGGCGTGGAACCTGAACCTGGTCCAATTAGATGTCGAGTGAGTCCACAGTAAATCTCATACGGCTACCATGCTACACTAATTCATACACCGCCGCCGACGAGAGATCGTAACTGTCGACATCGACACAAGCTTTAACAGCTTCTTGATTATCTACAACTGGGACTGAGCAATATAGGTGCGAATTTTAATTTTTCAAAACAATTTAAGATATTTCTTCTATACTCTGGCACCTAAGACAATACGCGGTGCTGAGTTCCGGCAATCAACACTACCTGTTGATTGTCAAAGTCTCGATTTCGACCTAAAAGTGGAGAACGAAGTAACGGTACCACCTAGGTTCTCTCTGCCCACTCGGCCATGCAGAAAAAAGGTTTAAGCTTTTATATTAGTATTCAAACTATTCATGGTGTACTTTCTCTCAATGCTTACATTTCGGTAGTTATTTATTTTGACTATATCTTGACTAACTTATTACATTAACATTATTAATACTTTAACGTTGTGTGTCTATCTACCCTGATATTTTTTATACTTACGTTTGATACACATTTTATATGCAAGTTTCTCTTTTAATGCTATCTATTAATTTCATAAATTTTAAACATATTAGGGAAAATACATATACTTGTTACTTTCCAAAAACCAAAAATTACAAACTTATTAAAATATCAGCTGCCATGTCAAATTATCCAGTAATTAAATTTATTACTAGAAGTTAATTCATTAGACATTTTCGGCAGAAGGCAATATTTTTACAACAATTTACTGTTTCTTTAATATAATCATGTTTCTCTTGGTAGTAAATGGGCCGGCGGCGCGTGCGCTTGTGAACAGCACCTGCTTCTAAGACCCCAGTAATTATTCCACCACTTATTATATGATTATAAGGCTTTTTTGGTGCTTTCAATCAAATTACACCTTGGCCTGGCCACTTCGAACGAATGAGATGTCATAAAGTTTTTTTTGTTTCGTTATTACGCACGACGGTTTCGTGGTAACGGTGTAAAACGGTGCGACAATTATTATTTCAACTTATTTTTTTAGATGGTCGATTGGCTACACCTTTACGTAATTATAATAATTATTTTTTGTTTTACTTGAAAAATACTCAAAATTTAGTTAAAACAATTATCGTCATTTCTATATATCTTCTTTTAATACGTAGACTTTAAAAGAGAAAGCCTAAACGCAACATTTAAAAAGCTTTGGTAAAACAACAAACAATCTAAAAAGCCAATCCGCAATTGTAATAGCAAACTATTGAAGTGATTTTAGAACGTACTGTCGCTAAGATCACCCAAATGATAACACCACAGATCCGTTCTAAAATTGTTCTTATGAAAATACGCAGTTTTGCCGCCGAGCGCATCGATGCTATGATAAGGAGCCGTAAATAAATAATTAGATGGAGACCAGAGGAAGTTAGTCGCAGGGGAGTGAAGGCAGGGGGTATACGGATAGTTCTTAGATACTATCTCCCGCAACCGCGCTTTGTGTCAAACGTCAGATGGTTATCTATAAGATGTTTACAGATGTACCGGAGGGCGACCGGCCCGAAACTCTGGCGGACGCAATCGAGCGATACTCCAATATGGTTGATATGCGAGTTAATTACCTGTGCTTGGTTAGAACCAAGTTTGGTATGTGAGTTATGATGCTGGGTAAAATTATTAAATGTTTATTGCGCGAGTTACATTAAAATATGATTTTTGATTTGTTTTTGGATGTATGACATCATTGTCAAATGTTAAAACCATGATATTAAAAGGGTGTAATTGATAAAATACTATTTTTCTTTCACTAGACTTATCTAAGCCGTGTTATATTATCTACTAACGCACTTCAATTGATAAACAAATCAGTGAAATCATTAAACTTTGAATTTTAGCAGTTTATATCTTAAGATAACGAATTTATATGCGTCATTAAATGTTGTTTAATTAAAGAAAAAGTAATAAAATAATTGAATTTTGTCACAACCGTGATATTAATAATTTCTAATTTCTGGAATTATTGAAATTTTCACACTTTTTGTCACTTAGTGTCACGACACTCCGTTCTCCACATAGATTGAAATCGAGACAAAGCAGTTTCAAATCTCAGAACCAACACTCCGCTTTCACAAAAAATACATAAAATTCATAAACTATCTAAATCCTTAACTCCTCTCTTTTAAGCATTTTTAAAGTGTCATTCCACACTTAGGAAATTGAAAAAGACATTTAAAAAACGTATAAAAATTTGAACGCAGCTGGATTCGAACCCGCGTCTCCTGAATACCGTTCAGGCGCTCTCACCACTGAGCCATGTTCAGAGGTGAGAGCGCCTGAACGGTATTCAGGAGGCGCGAGTCCGAAACCCGCTCCGTTTAAATTTTTATACGTTTTCTAAATGTCTTTATCTAAATTCTTTTCAAATTTCATATATTTAATGTAAAGTTTACAACAAATATAAAACTGCAATATATTTTCGAGTCGCCTCAATACAAGGTTATTTCCGCGCCGTAGATCACTCTAGATGTCGCCGATAGCGCGGCCGATCGCCAGATCTGCGATCATCTGGCTTGCTGTCTCTACGCCTAATTACAACATTTGTAGATGTTTTATCTGAACAACATTTTTGAAATATAATATAAGTAATAATAATGAACGTAATTACTTTTTTATATAAGATAAGCTATAAGAAATCGTTATGTAATTAACATATTTTTTGGTATATTTTACTTTGAGGTATTTTCTGCGTTTTGTTTTATAAGTAAAGAGAATCAGTAAGTAAGATCCATCCCAAAATGGAACCCATTAACACATAATTTAAGTCTAAAATTATTGTTTCAATGTTTTAAATATATTAAACTAGTGTCAAGTCAAGTCAAGTCAACTAGTGTCACGGTACACTCCGTTCCCCACTTTCCACCAGAAATTAAGGCATTGTGTGTTAAGTGGCGTAACTTAACGCGGCAAATTAATTTATTATGAATAACTATTTACAAACAGTACATTATTTCAATAACAAGAATAAAGTTTATAAAAAAAAACAACGTTAAAAAAATATATTTATAGAAGTTAAAATATAATGGCAAAAGGCGAAGTCGGCCATTTCACAAATCTCTCTATGACCTCAGCGTAATTGTTTTGTAAGGACAGTCATATCACGCGAACGATCAACTAACGTGCAGCTGCCATTACGTTCTTTTTGTATGAAAGTTTATGACAAATGAAAATAAATATATTTTAGTGACTAACTAACGCTGTCATTTATATAATAAATATTTATAGCATTTGACTACATATAAATGTGATGGTTACGGGTTCTAGTCCACTCGAGGGAGTGATTCCTATTGTCATTTCTCAATTAGTTAAGTTTCGCTTTGAACAGGAAGTGGAGGGCGGAGTGTCTTGACACTAGGTTGTCTCTGAGTACAGTGCTTTGCGAGAAAAAGCGGCGTTTTGCTGTATTATTTCAACTATTCCGGTGAGTTTATAATGACCAGTCAGTAGATGAGTGTCATTGGGTCCCGATATGGGTATTATAAATAATTAAGCTGAATACTGTGTGCAGAGTGAATCGTCACTAAGTTTTTTAACGTATAGCGAACAAATATGCATATATTATACGCGTAGCATAATTAAATAGATACCATAAATTAAACCGGTAAATTATAATGTAATATAAGAATATATAATAATTTATCTCTAACGTATAACAATTTAATGAAATTATACGTTTTACGTTTAACCAAGAATTCAAATTTTAATCTACTAGAAACTTGAAAAAGTTCCTTGCACGGAATATATTCAAAGCTTTCTTGTGAACACAAACGTTCTTCAGTTTCCCAAATTTATTACAAAGACAATAAATCAGCTGAGAATCGCTCGCTAAACAGAATGGGAGCCTCATGAATAAAAACATGCTATTTAGCGCTACACACCGTGCCTTCAGCTTGTATAAAACGGTTTTATATCGACGCCAGGTGCTCGAAATATAACTCTAAGAAACGGTGTCAAGTGCTAAAATTGCATATAAACTTTATAAGACCTATTACCGTTGAGCTTTGGACGGCAGTTCTACGCAAACGCATTTCCGGCCCAACGCTGCCGGGAAAAAGCCATTTAAAACAAAAAAAAGAAAAAAATGGTAACGCGCCGCGCGCCGCGCTCGGACACTTCCGGTGGGCGCCATTTTTTCTGTATTGCCAACAGATAAAATCTTTCCGTCCTACTGCACAAACGCCCACTTTTATTTTTTATTACACAAAAACGATGCGTTTGGCAAAATATGACTACTTAAATTACCTGTTTACATTAAATAGATTTTAATAAAAAAGTTGTTTAAAAAAAAGTAATATGTTTATTACTTTAACATCTGCCAGAATTAAACATTACGGTGACATAATTAGGAAACGAACGACATTTTGCATTGCCACAAAATTCAACGGTCGAATCTATGTAAATGGGCTCGCTGTTCGATGTTGAATATTCAAATTGATGTCATTATAACATTCGCCCAAACGTACTGGCCGTTTGGCGACCAGCCAGTTGCATGTGTAATGTAATGTAATGAGTAAATTAAACCCCTTTTTATCTTAGCCGCTAGTCAAAATTTGGTTAATTATGCTATTAATATAAAACATTTAATTTTATCATGCCAAAAAAGTTGTAGTATCAAATATTAAATATAACAACGCCCATTTAAATGTATATAAAAAGAAAAACAGAGGACAAAACAGTGACTGTCAGATTCCCTCGGATGTTGGCTGAACAAAACAGCACTTTAGACTAAATAAAAAAAAACTACTAGGAGAGCGTTCTCAATTCAAAAATTGAATTGATCGCCCCATTGTATTCGAAATGTATCATTTGAGCTGTTATTATGGGCGCTCTCTAGCTTCAATGCAACCTGGTAATCCAATACTTTTGTATGGGAGGCACTTAACGCCGCAATCTAGTTACGAAACGACTGATGTGTTGTTAATACATAATTTGTTTAATGTTTTATCTCAAAACGTATAAGGATGGGTTTGTTGCGAAGCTTGTTAATGATACCAGTTATTTATTATGAAATTTGTACAACCGATTTCAATTGATGTATATTATGCTTAATGTAGTTGTAAAGATTGCAAATAAAACGAGATACGTTTGTAGTACAGGAAATTGTTAGGTTTCACATTCTTAGTAAACAATGTGAGTACTACTAAATGTTTCTGGACGTCATGTACTATTTAGATTATTAGTTAAAAGTAAGTTGCACTAATATTTACTGAGTTATAGACTACAGACAGTCATTGTATTAGTTTTATTTCTTCTGCTCTTGTAGCCGAGACAAAGGGCGGCGTTGAATTCCGCTACATAATACTAATGGCTAGATTTCAGGATCAGGCGGAAATTGTAGAATGAAGTATCCTGATACTAGGTTCTCTCTGGCTACCCCACTTTGTGGGAAAAAACGTGAAGACAGTCAAAAAAACGCACAACAGTAACATGTATTGAGTACACCTACGGAAGTACTAAAATGAGCGTGATAAATTAAATAAACAAATTTATAAAAAGCTACAAACAGGCGGGTAAGCTTTTTGTTAGAAAAATTGTGGTTAGTAAGCGCCTTAGTTGTAATCGTTGAACGAAATTAAGTTTTATCTTTAATAGAGAGAGAGTTCAATATAATTTAAACATTGAAAATACCAATTTCACCGCATTGACTAACGAGAATTGAATCCACGCACCTACGATAATCCTATTAACTGGCTTTTGTGGTTACCCAAATAAATAATTTATTTTAGATTGCATTCATACTAAAGCCCGAGCGGTTATTGCGAAAACGCTTTTGTAAAAACTATTCGTTTTAAATTTTAAAATAATAATTTTGAATTCTCAGAAAATTATATAAAGTAAAAGTTTACAATTGTTTTAAAATAATACTAAAATTACATTTATTATATAATAATAGAGAAGAAATTTTGATGTGAAATTTTACATTGTTGTGAAATTTTACATTGTGTTATAAGATTCGCTAAAACAAAAAAATAAGCTTTTTTATATATATTTTTTGTATTAATATTATTACATAATATTATTATTTCAAAATTACGAAAGGTTTCACTTTAGTCTTACAAAACCTCAGGCACTTAAGTCATCATTCATTTCATAAGATTCGTTCCCATATCAATCAAGTAAACAACACAAGATGTATTACAATAGCCAATAAAATGTTTTTATTAAAAACAATAATACGTCGTTTAGCGGCATCGTAGCACCGTATTATTTATTATTGAAACAGTATAATATTAGTTGGGGCAATTTTGCTTCTCAATTGGGACTCAAGAACCCTGTTTAGAGTAAACACTCGTAGTTTGAGAGGTGTAGTTTACTAAACAATTTTGGTGTTAGTAAAATAAACTTGAAACTTATTTTTTTAAATTACTGACGTTACGAAATCATAAAAAATCATTATTACTCTTATTGTTTTACGAATATTATGTCTATAACACGCATATGTTTAAAATGTCGGAAACGTAGAAACATAAATCATGACAAAACTTAACAGGAATCAAATATACCCAAATTTTCATGATAAGTCATGTTATTAATACCTATTTTTTATCTTTCAGCTTCAGGTGGCTTTTCACGTACTGAGGAACGTAGAGAACGTAGCTTCAAGAGAGTTAATTCTCCAGTTAGTAGTAACTGTATTTTATGTTAATATTTTAAATATAATGTATCAAGAGCAGCTCGGTGCTGTGTAGGCGGCGGGTGATACTTGTGCATCACAATGGGCTCGTGCTTTATTGTATGAATTGCATTTTTTGAGTGAAATCGATCACGAGCCCGAGCCTAACATTATACTGTATTTATTTACGCATTGTTACTAAATGTCCCTTTACAGTGCCGGTCTTTACAATACAACCATTTCTCTTTCAAATCGTCGATATCTCACAAAAAATAATCCCCTACAAACGTTAATATTATGCAGTTAGCAGTAAATTAATATGTACTTAATCCATGTAATGTAAATGCAAATAAATGCGCATTTCAGTAACTAATAAGTAACTTGTAGACTTATCTTACTGGTGGAATTACTTCTATATTTTAAACTAGATTCTTACATTTTAATGTGTGATTGATAAATGAACGCTCCAGAGGCCAACGCTGGAATGTTTACAGACCTTTATAAATATGTATAAGGAGGCGTTCCCTACATCTTGACATCGCTACTGGTTCAATTTCTTATTGTACTCCTGTCATTATGCCTTCAACTTCTGAAGTGGTTGCCTCCTTTGTAGCTCCTTACGAATAATTAGCCTAAACCGTATTGTTGCTCGAATACTTTGAGCGGCAATAAAGTATACATTTCAACAAAAAATCTCAAGTATTCGAGGGTCGCATTGACTGTTAATTCTTGTCATTGTATCACTCCATTCCGTTACGTTTGTTCTTTTTTAAAATAGTTGAGTACGGGCTGTGTAGTGTATAAGGGCGCTCTACGTTACGGGGCTGTGAGAGTCGTGAGAATTGTTCTCAGTTATGTTTTAATAAATAATTAAAGTAAGGATTTATAATTACAAGCAAAATTGTGGAACCTTTATCGTACTTTTGTGAAACAGTCATTTTACGATTGTATGCACCTAAACTTAACTTATTTATAAAATACGTAAGTAAATTGTAATAACACTAATAATTGTTACTGCTTTAATACTTAACGTCTTTTCATTTTTATTAAAGAATTTATTTTCTATCATATACGTATATCCTATATTATGTTCCAAAAATATCCTATTTTATTTTTAATTTTTTTACCTTAAGGCATAACTTTTGGAATATATTTTCAATCATAAGTACCTATTTGAAAACCTAAGTACGTTTTCTTCCTGTACAAGTATTTAGTTTCATAATAAATATAGCATATAAGTGTTTGATAGTATAATTTCATATTCCCATGATTAAAGCCAATCGGTTTAACTGACACAATTGTATGGGTGTTATGACACATTACTCGCAGCAGGGTGCGGCTGGACCCCATGCAAGATACAGCAAATCATCCTTGGGGATTATGCCCCCTGAGATATGTAATAGTTAATGTTTGGTTAATACTTTTTTAAATTAACTGATTTTTAATTTTGTTTAGTAGTTTTATTGTGATTGTAGTAAGGATTTAGAATTATAAAAAAAATTATAACCATATCGTACCATCTTATAAATTTCGTTTATATTTCTAATAAGTAACAATTTATCAATTTACACTTTACTTCTAAGTAAGGTTAAAATACGTAAAGAAGATAACGACCCACATTCAGAACTCATATAAGAAATAAACAAAAGCTTATATCTTGATTTTCAAATGAAGTTTAAAAGGAAATAAATGCATTATAAAAGGAATATAAACATATAAAAGTATCATTTGTTTTCGCAATTTTTGGACATGTTGTACTGATAGTTTCATTTTTTGAACGAAATTGATCGCCTGTGACCATGGACTTTGCAAAATCTTCAAAACATCCAATTCTCTATCTAATATCAAAATATACACAACTAACCCGGTTTCAATGGCTCCATCCATATTATAAAAAAATCGTGGCCAGTCGTGGCCCAGTGGCAAAAGCGTGTGACTGTAAACGACTGGTTGTGGGTTCAATTCCCACTCGAGGAGTGGAAATATTTAAAATTTCCATTTTCTTCGACACGCCGCACTTTACCTCGACACTAGAGGGTGTCGAGGTAAAGTGCGGCGTCCGAGGTAAAGTTCCGCCACTTAACACGCAAAGCCTCCGAATTTGGCGGAAAGAGGGAAACGGAGTGTCTTAATACTAGGTTCCCTCTACCTAGGCTGCTGTGTGCGGGATACAGCGTGAAGCTAAAAAAATATATATAAAACAACTTACATTATGAAGTTTGTAATAAAGTCCGCACGCGTTGCACACCGGCTCCCCGTTCTGGTTGCGTCGCCACAGCGTCGTCGTAGTCGTCTTGCAGTTCGCACAAGACGTGCCAGCTCGCCTCGCAGCACTCTGTAGCGACTGGAAATATGTTGAATTGTGTTAATTGTATAGAAAATACATGGTACATCTATTGTTTATGTTACTTTTTCTTGTTATCTTAGATCTAGGTAAACGGTTCTCACGTTCATAACGCTTTTTTACGTTCAATTATAATCAATAACTTTATTAATAAGCTATATCGGGGCTTTGAGGCAGTTAATATGTTTCAACGAGGTTATAAAAAGACAATATTTATACGAAATTATAATTATTGATACATTACTTTCCAGTAATACTAAAGATCTATGAATATAATCTTTAAATTTCGAGTTTAATTCTAAAATGTAATATTAAGAATATCGCAAAACGTCTCAAACAATAAAAAGAGTATATTCGAAATAGTAGTAGAAAAAGTGAGTAGCTATCGTAGGGCCCTCTTACACACCTGCCCATTACTACCCGTCAATCAAACAAAAAAATATCCACGGCATGCGGGGGCCGATTTATACAGTCCACAAAAGTGCCTCACTCAATTAAAAATGCATTCGTCCTAAACCGACACAAAAATAAAATGGACCGCACAATCCGACTCATAATAAATCCATTAATTTGTCATGTCATTTATCGAACAAAAAGTATTGAGGTCGTAAAATATTACGAACAGACTATTCGGTACGTCGGCTCCGATCGATTCCCAGTAACTATATTAGAATCAAACAGTCATAAGATTATCGTGACCGCACCAGTGTATTGTCCGGTTTAATATTGTAAGTGACTGTATCTCGTTCTCTCAGTACTGCTGTGCTCGAAAATATAAAAATATACTATAAACAATACGTATATATACAAATATAGGGTAGTAGGGAAGTAATATATATATGGGGTATTCTTTACATTTTACTAGTGATTTGCTCGCGGCTGTGCCTGTGTGTAGCTAAGCGGTTTATATTCCGTATATCAACTACTTAGGGGTTGATTTTTGAAAAAGAATAGGTAGCCTATATTTGACCTAATGTCATCAATCATCTTTCTGAGAAAATTAATCAAAATCAGTAAAGTAATTTGGATTTTTCATAAAAACCTATATCTTTTTCAGCACTATAGGGTTTTTGAAAAAAAATGTCCATATTTAAATCGAATCTTACACTATTATCATTATGAATTTCACCTAAACCAGGCCAGTAGATAAACCATGAAAATGTAACAGACAAACAGACTTTCAAATTTATAATATTACTATAGATTTCCTACAATAATTATTTTTATACTAAATAAAACCCATATAACACAATAATCGTGATCTTTAGATAAGATACAAGATTTCTGTACTTTACACAAATATATTTATGTCAAACGCTAATGCAAATGTCATGCTTATTCCGTTTAAATAATATTATTTCATAAAATAAATTATCATTGACATTGTAAGCAATTACAAAGTTAAGTTATTAAAATCGTGTACACGTCAGTACCGAAGGCTGCTTGGAATACCTAAATATTAAATGGTTTGTGTCAATATTCGCCGCGTCATGGCATCTCCTTTGTGCCAGAATAAGATTAGACCCGCCATATTAGCTAACCAACAACCGAAACTTTTTGACCATCGTAAAAGGATTTAAGTCACAAGTTATTTATGTAATTTCAAATAATATTTAGGCACATTTTAAGATATTTTTATAAGCTTCACGCTGTATCCCGCACACAGCAGGGTAGGCAGTGAGAGCCTAGTATTTGGACACTCTGTCCCTCATTTTCTGCTGAATTCTGTAAGCACTACTCGTTTAAAATACGGAACTCAACGCAACTTTTGCCTCGACACCAGAGCGACGAACATGAAATATTTTTACAGTCATACTTCGTACTTCTGAGCCACGACTACCCTCATATTCAAGATGTACACGTTTTCTATTATATTTTTATTTATAAAAGCAAAACAAATCCACATAGACAGGGCAAAAATTAACTTCAGCTTTTATGACTCAATTACGCGAAACCAATTTTATAATCTGCAGATAAGGTTTTCTCATCAAGCCATAACACTCGCTGCATTGCTCTGGTCCCAGGGGTGTCAAAGCCGGAGGGGTACCGGTTAAGCCGATTACAGAAGTCAACTGGTCGAGGGGGAGTCTTTATTTTCTTAGAAAAACCGTCTGTTTATCGTGATTTTATTATCAAATAATTTTTAATAATAAAGGTCGTATAAAATATACAAAATCATGGTATAGAAATAAATAACAATAAAAAATGTATTAAGATCTACTGTCGAGGCCGCTTTGACGTAGTGGGTCAGTGTCATTGTAAACGCGATTGGTGCGGGTTCTATTCCCACTCGAGGGAATTATTATTTATTATTTTTGTTACTCCACTCTTAACTAAGACAAAGCGCGGCGTTGAATTCCACCAATCAGCACGCATTGTTTCGATTTCGAGCAGAAAGTGGAGAACAGAATATTTTGACACCAGACATGACCTGACTATCGTGCTATGCGGGATAAAACTTTAAGTTTTTTTTTTATTAAGTAAAATCTTCATAATTAAACGTAGGTAAACCCAGCATTCCAGAGCGGGATGAATAAAATCTCAAGCATGCGGACACTTGTTCCAGACACCGAAGAGTTTTATTAATTGTTAAACCCATTTCACTGTCAACAGCATTCCTCCGCGATCGATATCGCGGCCTTCCAAAAATAACTATAATATAAAACAGACCGACAGAGATAAAAAGCTTCAACAAACAAACATACCAAGTTCACTCTTTCTCAATTGTTATGATGCTACTTTAATTTTCAGTGTAGTGTAAACTCAAAGGAACCAGCGCAATGACAATATCAGGGCGTCCTTTGTATTGTGACGTAAACAAAAACGGTTCTATTGTTATCATTTTTATACTGAATTTACGGATAAAAGACATAATATTGTGCTTACGAGTGGACAATTTTAACATACTGCTATTTATCTAAACAAAAACTTGTCCTTTTTGCTTTCATACTGCCAAAAGAAAAGTAGCTCTTGAAATTGTCAATAATTACATAACGATTGTCAATAATTAAATGACGCGATTAAGCAAACATTTGTTTAATTATTACCAGCAAACACCCAAACAGATTAGGTTCACTCCAACTCACTCAACGTCAGCTAATTCAATAAGCTGCCCACATTAAAAACATATTTCTATGAAGCTTGCCCTCCCGCTCGCGATCCAATCAGCCTATCTCCCCGACCCTCGCAAACACCTCCTAATCAAATCAAATCGCAGCCTCCGTCTTCCTTAATCTATCCACCTATCTACACTCAAACATAAAATTATATTACAAAAAGGGATGGTTACCTAGCCCCTCGTATATTTGCAAACACTGGCAAAATTTAACCCATCGGAAGCGTCCCTATTACATCCATATAACTTGGTAGCCGGAAAACACAAGCCTAGCTGCACACACAGATGGATTCGTTACCAGTACACGGGCACACATACCCGCGTATCAGCATATCTACGTCATCTAGATGAGAACCCCCAAGAGGGAGGCAATCCATTTACCGAAGAGCTCTCACTACTGGAATTCCTCCGCTATATAAATATGCTAAGAGATCACAATCGCATAGCAGGAGCACTGTTTTTAAAGGTTTACACGGCCCCTAGCAGTGAAAGCGCGGAATCGATGTTGTAGCCTTTACCCCCCGCCCCGCACCAGTTTTTCCGGCGCTCCGTCCTTATCAGACCGGAGCGATTAGATAAAGAGAGATAGAGCGTGAAAATAAAGATTTTCATCGTGTTCACTCACACCGAGTCAGTTTCAGCTGAACAATAATAATGCAGCGGTTGTTTTGCATGTGTGCTCGATAGGTATTGGGGGAACTTATGTGGGTTTATATGGAGTGACTTCTTAAATTATATTGAAAACTAACTAAGCATAGTATCTATAGATATAGACATTAGGTTATTGAAATATTGAACAGTATGCTTAAATATTAACTAAAGTCTTGCCATAAATCACAAACAATAAAAAGAATACATATTTTGTTATAACTTAAAAACACTCAACGCAATTTCATGTTGTATTTCAAAAAATAAAAGCTTAGTTTATTGACCTACACCGTCCAACATTAAGATTGCTTAATATCAAGTAAAAATGACAGTAGGCGAGTCGGTACTTGGTATTTGATAAGAGCATAGGCCGAATTTCATAAATATAAATCCGTTAGGATAACAAAGCGCAGCGGTTACCCAATAGGAGCTATCGCGATAGTATCGCATCGGATTGACACATCAAGCCGCCCGTACAAGATTACATCGTACATCGTAATCGACGCCCGCGTCACGTTGCCTCGTCATCCAACTTATAATTTTTCTTTTTATATAATTAATTGTGTAACATCATTGTTATTTTGAACAATAAATTATCGCGAAAATGTCAGATTGATAGGTTTTTGCAATTTAATAATAATAAAATAAGTAAAATGTTTTTTAGACTGGATTTCAAATATCGAATGAAGAGTGGAGCCAGCCGTGGGGCAGTGGCACAAGCGTGTGACTGTAAACGACTGGTTGTGGGTTCGATTCCCACTCGAGGAGTGGAAATATTTAATATTTCCATTAAGAAAATGCTCTGGTGTCGAGGCAAAGCGCGGCGTTAAGTTCCGCCACTTAACACGCAACGCCTCCGAATTCGGCGGAAAGTGGGGTAACGGAGTGCCTTAACACTAGGTTCCTCTGCCTACTCTTGTGTGCGGGATACAGCGTGAAGCTAAAAAAAAAATTAAGAGTGGCGGAATTTAACAACCGTATTGTGTCTTCTCAGAAAAATACGTAAATAATTCAAATATAATCATTACCCTGAATCTAAATTGAACTTATAACAAAATAAGTACTTACAATCTAAAAAAACAATGCAATCAACATTCATTTGCAATAAAACAATTTTCTGTCAGCATTATACCTATAGAGAAACAATTAGTTCGTAAAGCTTATTACGGATAAAAAAGAAAATTCACAGTAATTAATTCAGACGGACGTTGATGGATAGCGCCACTAGTCTCCTATACAGTAAATATAGCACACACAAATAACTAAAGCGTAAAGCTTTGATTATTCATTTACTGCGCGAAATGAAATTATACATAAGATTTTTTTAAAAATACATATTTTTGTATATTTTTATATGTAACATTGTAGAAAGAATCAAATAAATATTTTACAATAAAAAAAGTTTTTACAACACATATAAAAATTTGAACGCAGCGGAATTCGAACCCGTGTCTCGTGGCAAACGTTCAGCTTCTTGGACGCCATCCAAGACGCGCGGGTTCGAATCCCACGAAAAATTAATATTTTATACGTTTTCTAAGAATATTGATCAATTTCTATATACCTAATACTAAAAACTAAAAAAGTTAAAAATATTTTAAAATATATTTGCTTAAATAATTTTTAAATGAATAACTTACATTGCTTTCAAATCCACGATAAACTGATATCGTTCGACTTGATACGGTGTGCGTAAATACTGATTATCTTATAGGATAAGAAACGACATTGAATATACCATTTAATAAAGGTTATGCAAACATTATATTGCTTATATCATTATTAGTATTCTATTTTTGTATTATAGTTGTTATTAAGCTTTGAAGGATTATACTAAGTTTACTGTTTCAAAGATTCCAAATTTAGAGGCCATTTTGACTCAGTGAGGCTTTTTGAAGGTAAACGCGGTGGTTTTGGGTTCGATTTGCAATCAAGACTATAGTCATAGGTATTATTTTATTCACTGATAAGACAAGAGAATATGAAGAATGCGTAAAACTGCTTTTATATTGATTTTAGCATTTATGCGATTATTTTCAATACCAAAAATGAGGATGAACAATGTGAATAGATTCTAAGAAGTCATAAATATTTTTTTTTTAGCTTCACGCTGTATCCCGCACACAGCAGGGTAGGCAGAGGGAACCTAGTGTTGTGACACTCCGTTCACCACTTTCCGCCGAATTCGGAGGCTAGCGTGTTAAGTGGCGGACCTTAACGCCGCGCTTTACCTCGACACCAGAGCGAAGAAAATGGAAATACAATTTCCACTCCTCAAGTGGGAATCGAACCCACAACCAGTCGCTTACAGTCGCACGTTTGTGCCACTAGGCCACGACTGGCCACATAAATAAATGATTGTCAAAAAACATTATTCCATATAAATGACATACGACGCAAAACAATTTTCCAGAGGCGACTAAACGTTGGTAATTCAGCGTCGGATCGCTTCTTGTAACGTGTGAATTTGCATTGAATGGTAAAGGACAGTGCGGGCGTTTTCAAATTAGATACAAGGCGAGGCCGCTAGTTACACTGTTTGTTATTCCTTTGGAATTGTATGGAGTCCTTCTAATGGTTTAGAACATGATGTAGACTGTGATATAAGTTCTTTGATTTTTGCGATTAATTTTGAGTTTTTAAACGAATTCTGTTTTGAATGTGAGACCATTTTGGCGCAGTGGGATAATGTCTAACCATACACGGTACGGTTGCGTGTTCAATCTACATTTGGGGAATGATTATATTCAATACGTTTCTCTATTTTCTATTTGGTAAAACAATTGTTCTTGATATCTGCAATTGAAAACGCTTTGTCCCGAAAATGTGCAGAAAATATACAAGAGATTGTATTTTTAGAGTTTTTTATAACAAAATATTTTGATATACAAATTCGTGGAGCAGCTCTAAGCTTTTTCTAGCTTAGTTAAGTGGTTAGAGAGAACCTAGTATCTAGACACACTGTTCTCCACTTTCCGCCCGAAATCAAGATAATAATATTCCGAGCTTTAATTTAATATTTTTTTAGCTTCACGCTGTATCCCGCACACAGCAGGGAACCTAGTGTTAAGACACGCCGTTCCCCACTTTCCGCCAAATTCGGAGGCATTGCGTGTTAAGTGGCGGAACTTAACGCCGCGCTTTGCCTCGACACCAGAGCGAAGAAAATGGAAATATCAAATATTTCCACTCCTCGAGTGGGAATCGAACCCACAACCAGTCGTTTACAGTCACACGCTTGTGCCACTGGGCTTTAATTTAATATTATAAATATATTATGAACCCGACGTTTTGAGCATTTTACGTGGCCATAGGTACACCATACGGCTAGAAGCCTGATGGAAAAATCAATACTTGTTATAATAACATAGCATTAAGGGTTAGCTTGTGTTACTTACTTCAATGACATAATAAGTTACAGTTGCCTTTAAGCTTTTATTTATGGTTTCGCCACGTAAACTATTAATAATTTTTGTCGTTATACGTTTATAGTTCTTAGTTTATAGGCAAATGGCTCATGTTTTATTAATATTCTTGGTTTTTCGTCCCCGATATAATAAGCAACATTGTAATATTTATTACTTATTTTGTAAAAAATAAACTATTATTGACTCATGCACCAAAGACAATGTCAAAAACTATTTTTATATCTTAAAATATGAATAAATTTATAGAAATTATAATAACAATACAAAAAATAGAAAATATAATAAGAATACAAAAAATATTTACTTATTTTTTTGTATTTTATTGTGTAGAAACGTGTGAACAATCCGCTATCTAATCTTTAAAAATTATCCCAGTTCCATAACTATAATAGTCGTTTACTCACATCAATACAAGTAAATTAAAATCATAATAGGAATACATTATATAATATTTCATTACTTTCCAAAACCATTTTTAACAATTAACATACAATACACATTGAAACAAAGGCAGCTTTCTACCAACGTTAAGGTGTTAAACCAGACCGCTATGTAAAAGAATAGTGATTAATATAAAACAGGTGCTCAACAACTGGCACAGAAAAGTCGAAACCTAGAGGAAAGTCAGGGGAAGTCGTAAATAGTGGCAGCTGCCCTTCTACATAGTTCAATTGACTTTTTTCTATATTTGCATTAGATTTATAAATTTATAAGTATAATTTACATTGTTGATAAGAACTTATAAAGTGATTAGGTAGATACTTAGTAATTTATAAAATCATTAGGTAAGTACCAATTTGAATCTTTGCTTTTCTATTTTTTAAGTATTTTGAAATAAAGCTTTGTCTAATCGGTCACAGGTAGATTTCGTGTGATCCTAGGTAACTGTATTCAAAACTTCAGGTTTTCAAAAAATGTATTTTCAAATATCATTTCTTATATGCAAAAATACGCGAGTAATCCGGTGAAAAACAATTTATTTGACAAAATTACTAGGTACTACTCAGTTGTCTTAGAAAACGAATTGCAGTAAATAAACTATTAACATAACTTAATAACATAAACACGTGAATAAAGACATAACAACCATAAAGACATTGGTACAAAACAGATATCTAGCCGAGCGAAGTCAATAAATACCATTCATTGAAACAAGATGTTTCATCGATAATACTGGCTAGATGGCCAATATGGAGAGATTTACGAATCGAAGGGCGTAGTGTGAACGAGGTTCGTTAGGGTCGCAGGGTCAATTCGCACAGTTTAGCACCGCGTCATATTTATAATTACTTGAAGCATACACGCGCACTGGGCTCACCCGAGCTGCGCCTGCGCATCGATAAATCAAAATTTTAAATCACCGGTGGGCGGGACACTCCGCTTACCCAGCGCCGAATAAAATGAATTAAAAATAAAACAACAAGCCCTCCGCGCGCCCTGAGAAAATTTAAACATATTTCGCTTTAGTTTTTTTAATTAATACCTTGTTAAATTTTAATATTGAGAGCGTTATTACAATGGGTGTGCGGGAGATTTTAACTGGCTTTCGGTAACTTATTGATGCCCCGCTTGACCCTTAATTGGATCATTTTTAACGAGATATTATAAGCTCCGTGTAAGGATGACTGCGGTCCGCGTACTTGCAAATTAATTGTCAAAATATTACGAATATAAGTTAGGAGATGTATTCGAAGAAGTGTTTCTTTCGTTCCTTCATAAATTTTAGTGACCTAAATACTTTTAAATTATGGTCATTTCGAAAGCAATCACATAAAGTGTTAGTACTAAGCTGTCCCTCTATTATTTCAGTCAGCAGCTGCCACGAATGGTAATAAAATACATTTTACAATTACGACTGTAGTTAACGGTGGACTGTAAATACGAGATGCCAATTTATAAGTTAATTTCAAACGTTTATCATACTAGCGCCCGCTTACGGTATCGCCTGTCTAAATTGATGTTTTAGGCAATTAATTAAAACAGTTGTATAATAGCAAAGTCGAACAAATTTTAAATTGTTGTTACTTTTATATTTATGGACCAATTCAAATAAAACAAACACTAAATGTCAATTGACAATTACTAGAATAGAATCATCAAAATTGTAATTGAATCGGTTAAGCCGTTTTTAATGTTAGTTTGAACAAACAAATAGGCAAACAGAAAAAAGATCAATAATCATTGTTTTAGGTTGTACCAACTACACTGATATACCTCCCTAATAATGTATTCTCTCATATATCTACGATGTACGGACATACAGACTTACATTTTTATTATACGTATAGATATTGTATATTTAATTTAAGTAATACATAATTTTTTAGAATTACTAAAATTTCCCACATGCTAACGTACGTCTAATCTATCAAACCCAAGTCGTGGGGTCAAATATTTTCAACATCTGCGATTGCCCGAACGCACGTCAGTCGGACGGTAGTGGACGGACGACGGTAGTCAGCCACGCGTCACTTAGCCGACAGCTCTTCATTGCCGCGACGTAAAGTTGATTGGTGCGCCTTTAATAATTCCTACGTAACGGCTACCCGCGTCGAAACGAAACTAATGAGTAACTGCTTAAGCTTTCACTGTATAAAAAAATATTTTGGAGTTTAGATTGTTGGATGTTATTTTTGTGGTGGTGATAGGAATTTTTTTTTTGGTAATTTTATTGATGTTTTCAATATATCTACTATATAGTAATTGCTCAGAACAATTTCTTTTTTAAAGAAGAAAAAGGAATATTTTTAATAATTTAACATTACTTAGTCATCATAGCCTTATGGAGACTGGAGCATCGCAAATAGATTGAAGTAAAATGTTGCAAACATTCTAAGGCCACTAAACATATACATAAATGCTCAAATATATAATTTAAAAACAAATTAAATAACTAGAGTAAATGATTTAATGTTATAATTATGCATAAAGGATAGAAGGTAAAGAACGGAGTGTCATAGCACTAAAATCACTCTTTCAATACAATATAACTCTGCAATGCAGGAAAAAAATTAAACTGAGTCAGTAATAGTCTATTATTTAATTACTACATAGAACAACGAAGTGTTAAAAGTAGTCTAATTAAATATCGTATATTTATTTCAAAGCTTATTACGCGAGAGACTAATGTGTGCTATTGCAATAATTAATGCTAGCCTTCGCAAGCCCTAAGTGACCGTGAAATGACATTCATAGTATGCAATCGTGGAACTTTTTCTGCAGCAATTTGCTCGTTTGGACTTTTTGCAGACACGTGACTGATGCGTCGTAAACTAAGTCTATGAATATGTAATAAGCTCACTCTATTTACTTTTTTCTTATCTACGCCCGGCTTTGGCGTCATAATAGAAAAACGGATACAGACATTATAATACGTTTACATGTCTTTTTTTTTATAAAATACTTATTTAAATTTTAAATTGTAAAGGATTTGTTGTTTTAAGCTTATTCTTTCACAATTGAAAATAGTAATTTTGAATAATCACTTTAAAAGTCAAAAATACATTCTAAAAGCAGTCTTAAGATCACATTTAATTAGCAATGTTTCTCACGATCAGATAATTGAACGGTGACAAACGGCATGGATTAAGAGAAATTCAAGAAACCTCTCAAGCAAGGGTGGCCCTACATATAACAATACGGATTAATTATCGGCCAAAATCGACCACTCAAATATACCTGTCACCGCTGTGAAACAGCGCGATCGAATTTATATGGACCACGAACAATGGTAAAAGCGGTAAACACAATGGAACCGCGCAAAATGAACAAAACTGACTGAATCAAAATGAACTCTCGCCGCCGGCCTCGCTAAGATACTCCTATACCAACTTACTAACTATTGTTGCCCAATAAATTTTAATATATGTTATTAAAATAATACATAATAATAAGTGCAGAAATTTGATATTTTTATGTTTAATATTTCTTTTTGCATTTCCATTCCATTCTGATGGTAAGCGATTTCTTGTATTTGAACTACGACAATGGGACTTCAGATAGAGGTAAGTAAGTATATTTGTGCAATATATCATATCGTAATTTATTATTTGACTCGTGATGTGCGTATTTTATCTATATTGAATGTTTATGTAAATCAGGAGGGTTGAACAGAACCGCGCACGCGCTGCTGACGCGCGGACCACCGGCGGCTGTGTCAGCCCTGATTCACGGCCCTGCTATTAGGGGTGTACTTTTCGCAATATCTACTAAAATATGGCGAAATAAACATAGAAATTACTATTAATAAGATAATGGTTAATTATTTGTCTTTTGCGTTTTTTTATATAAACAAGATAAAATATAATATGTTTTTTTAGACACTTGAGACTAATTTAAATTATTTATTTATGTTTTTAATATATTAATATTACCTAACTTATTAATTGTCCTTGAGACAGATAATACAATACGTGACTATTTTTAAAGATTTCATATTGGCAAGCTTAAAATTCTTATTCATACAGCTCCAAGCATTCCAGAAAAAAAATATTCGAGCCAGCCCTGCACCACGACTGCGACAAGCGTAGCATTGTTAGGAAGAGGCCGCCCTGGCGGTATAAATACATTCATATTGCCACTCTAAATATCTCAAATAAGCCTATATCTCTTGTACTGTGGAGTAAAAAATACAAAAAATACTGTTTTATAACATACTGACATGAATATGTATGTTCATATGGGTAAAAGGCATTTACAAACCGGATCCGCATTAATAAAGTCACTAGTGTTAAGTACATAAATAAAGCGACGCTAAAAAGCTTAGTGCAAGGAACGAAACACAATATATAGCTTAGTTGAGTCCAAATCGTTAACACTAACAACTCATTCCTATCACACCCCGGGATTTAATCGCACAAAATCTACCGCAGTGTCTCACATTCAACTCATCGGAATGCGCAGAAAATGGAAAAAACATGGCGCTAAACCGCGAAACTGTATGTATTTAAACGCCGAATCCAACATTCTGATCCTCGAAAAACCATTTAAATTTTACCAAAACGTGAACACAATGGAACAGATTCAGAAAGTTTGCCTTTTTGTTTCATTTTTAATTTTAAATCTGAAAGAGGAATTCGGTTCGGCAAAGGCTGTCACATCATTCCAGCGCTGCTAAGTGACGCCGGACGCACGTCAGTCTCGTGGATGCGTTTTATTTTATACGAATTCAACCGACTCGCCTCGTTTTTTGTTATCATAGATGTCGGACTCACGTATACGATTAATTTTATAACCGTTTATCGATCGTTTCCCTTATTTTATCACCATTATAAGTTAAAACGACAAATTCAATAAAGGAGGTGTTTTTTATTTATTCAGTGGGAACCGGTTGCATTAAATGAGTAGGTTGCTTATAAATAGAATGTCATTTAAAAGTTTTTGTAAAAGTTTTTGCTCATACACATACATCATTTAAATATATTATTTAAAGTAGATTATTAGAATGTAACGTAAATAGACAGGAGGTAATAAAAATAGACGTTAAAACTATCTATAAACTTTGTATGTTTTCTTTACTTATAAATAAGTAAAGAAAACATACAAAGTTAGTCCAAAATTGACTTATCTACATTAGTATTTCGTATACGTATATAATTTCATTACAAAAAATGGCGAAATAAATAATTAAACAACTTTGTACTCAATAACCTTTGCATATTAGAGCACTTTCCATAAACGACGATCAATTATTGAAATTATAATAATTACGGCATAGGAGCCGCCGCGGGTAAGAGTATCGCCCAAGAATAATAAGGCTTGTCGCTCACCGCCGTTGGCCGACTCGCGATTGACGTGCGTTGGGATGACGCTAAAAGGTCTATTGTATACCAAATGCTCGTTACTTCCAACCAACCGGTCTTTAACACGTTTAAACAATGTGATTACTTTATACATATGTAACTATACTTCTGAGAACTGGAAAAAAGCTATTACAGTAAACTTTATTTCTTTCTTATCTGAGCTTATTATGCTAAGTATCAAGTTTTAGGTATATACCTACTTGTTGAATTAAATGTGAATCTTTGTATAAAGCTATATATTTTTTATTATTTTGTGAACTGTGCCGTGAAAAGAATCTAGTGATTTATAACTTCGTTCTGTAGTTTCTGCACATTTTGGCAGAATTGCATATTTATTGTCTGCCCATCTATATATTCCTTGCCTAAACTGACTGAGAAAATTTATTTATTTATAAAATGTAAACTTTCTCTTAGCTAAACAGCAACTACATCGCCTTGATGTCAATATAAAAATCATAATTTGAAATGTTAATAAATGCGTTCATGTTTTTCGTATAAGTCAATACAACTACTTTCTTAACCAATATTGTAGTAAATATACACATTAGTTGAATTTCCAAATATGATTGTTATTATGGTCACACAAGCAACTGATGCTATCTTAAATATATTTTCATGTATTTATTCAATAGTAATAAAGTCGTAAGTCAACCAGCGGCCGTTTAATGTAAATGTAATTACTCCATTGCGTTCTTTTATAGTGCAATTAATCAAAGGCTGTTACAATATGCATGATTACTTAAACAAATAAAAGCAATTATGTAAATACTCGGCACATTTAACATTTAACGTGAATATTGTTGGTAAGGCTATCGCGTCGGCGCGTGATCTCGCATCGCGGATAATATCGGTTTGCGTCAATTACGACTGATCTGCCGCGATCGGGAGATACATATGAATGTATCGTATACCGACCTTCATATTTGGTTTATAACCAGTTCGATGCATATAAAATTACCTTTTCTATTATATAACTATAGGGAAAGGCTTCGAGTTTGGAGGGAAGTATGATGCAAATCTAAATTGATAAAATATTGAGAAAATAAGTGCCAGAGTTAAGTTGATACGGTTAGCGTACAGTTGGAAAGTGTTTGGCTGTTTCAATAAAGGACCTCAGAACATTGGACCTGTATGGAGGTGCTGCCTGGAGGATGAGACAAAAGATTATTTCTCCGATCTTGTAAGATAAAGAATGACATTAATTTTTGGTTACAGAATTATAGTTTAATTGTTATTGACTGCAATTTTTAAATCACTAATACTTTTTTACTTTACATTCTAGCGCTAATAAAAATAATTATTAAACAAGAAGTTAATATATATTATAAGAATTATTTTTTTATGATTTAACCATTATTTAAGTAAAAGAGCAATAATATAACAAGATTAACTGTAAACTATACAGGTAGAGGTTTAACGCGGAAGTAAGCCGGGAATCAAAGTGGTGGCTTGTACGGCGCGCGCGTGGGTCGTCCTTACACCACAGTTGACAAAACGTTACAAAGTTAAACAAACATTTTGCGATGCATTAGTAAGATTAAAGTTTACGAAAATAAATTCTTACGTGAACCTTGATTTATATTCCTTTATTACACTCTTTGTAAATTTATGTATACTTTTATTTGCTAGCTTTATGCTTTCCTGCATAACAGTTTACTAAGCGAGAACCCAGTGGCAAAACACTCCACATTCCGCTCAAAATAGTAATACGAAATGTCTATTTCGTGTTAAGTGGCAGTAACGTCGTGTTTTGTCTTAGATGAGCAGAACAAGAATATATAGAGAAAATAATATATGATTATTTCCGAGTGGGAATCGAACCCACAACAATCGCGTTACAATCAGACACTGTTCTACTGCGCCATGATGGCCCACGACGGCCTATGTTATTCTAAACCAAACATTATTAAGGAATTCAAACCAAATCTATAAAATATTCAAACATTATCATAACGCGTTACTTTTGTGCGGGACTCGAGTCATTAGTCACTGAGACAATGCACCTAACAATTTGAGCTCAACGAACGCACCGCTAAATTGCAGCCTGCCATCGCATCGATATTTATTTATTTGTATTTACTGCACGTTGTACCTAATTATAACAGCGTAAGCCGTGATTCGAGCACTTTTTGAACATTTGGCGCTGACGTTCTAATGACAGCTGTGGTTTCCTGTTACTTAATTGCTCAGGAACTGCATACTTGCGCATCGAATTATTTAGTAGATCGACTTTGGGTCAGGTGTACGTCACGATCGGTAGCTGCACTTACGGTCTGTCAGATCGGACGTAGCTAAGCCAGATTATAACGTAACACGGTAGTACGCCCGACTTTGATGTCATTCAAACGATTGCCTAATGCTCTTAATTGCTTATTTTGGGAGCAACAACATGAAGAAATATGATGATTGGCGTTTTGAAGACGTACCTATAACTGCGTGAGAAGTGAAACTCTAGTTTCGTTCTTGTAAAATGATTCAGTAGAAATGCTAAAAATATTTTTTTTATTTAAATCTATACTTATATTAACATGGATACAATTAATTATGTTAATATTTTCTGTCTGTTACGCTTTCACTGCTAATTTACCATCCCGATGGAATGATAAAGGTGGAATTCGGATAAAAATAATTGAAAACATAGGCTACTATAGGTTTTTCCTAAAATCAACCCTTAAAGGATGGAAATAAAGGGTTGAAACTGTGTATAAAAAGTTATGCAGTTACACAGGCGAAGTTGCGAGCTGTCGCCAGTATTAAATATTATTGCAATACTTTCGTACTTGATACGCTACAGCCTATGCTTAAATATAAGTCGAAGATCGAGAAGCACACTCTCATAACTCCGAGGCATGCAATTTAAGGCTCTAAATCAAAGGCGTCCTCGGACATACAGCGGCTACCGATAAATAACTCTGTGCGAAACGATTTGTGTAACACGAGGATCTTTCACTTCGAAAGATGTTGCTCTTATTAAGTTATTACTCGGTACTTTATTCTTAGCACTGCCTCTATAATGAAATTGTTCTACAAGGTATAACTCAACATTGATAGCATATTTTCATGAATTTAAGTTACTCTGGCTCATCTATATTTGACAAGTGTTACTAAATAGTTCTTGACGTTAAAAATCTAATTGTTAACACACTACAACTTATTTTCTTAACAATAAGGCTTTATTGATAGGACGTAACGCGGCACAGGTTCTCAATTGAGCTCATACATGTGGCTGGCAATCGATTCTCCTCGCTTCACGGGTGAAATCGCTCACACCGCGCTCCAAACCGATCCGTTTAACCGCATCACTCGATTACACGAGCCTTCTATATTCTATATAAACTACCTTCACTATTGAACGCCTATTAAACGGAAAAGAATATCATCTGTGTTTTGACAACAAAACGAAACAAAAAACTTCCACTCGTATTATTTAAATTTATTATCACCAAAAACAGTGTCCCACATTATTAATATCGGCATTAATATGTTTCCAATATCCTGTCCATAAATGTCACAGCCACTGGCGCCTATTACAGGTAGAGAGTCTATAGAAGTAGGTACATAAAAACGTACAAGTCCCAACAATGAACGGTAACTAAAAAATTGAAAATTTATAACACCTCCCGCTACCCGGCCACCGCTGGAAGGACCTGAGAATTGTAATTTTTCTTACAAAATTTAGTGACGTGTCAAACCTGTTCGACGTGGCAAATAAAAATGTACAGGGAGATGGTGAAAAAACAAACTAAAGACTTTGGGTTATTGCTAAAACAAGGGAAGGTTGCCATATCAATCAAGGCGTTGACAAAAGTGGAATTTTTTTCTCGGGCTCGGGCCGTGGGATGAAAAAAGGGTCCGTGTTTATGGAAATGCAATAAAAGAGACGCGAGTACTGCTGAGGCACAACCTCGCTTTGGGTAGTGTAGCGTCGAAAGATATTTATATAATTTATATTATATTAAAAATCTAGACTTAATTGTACAAATTATAAATTGGACAAATTGAATTGAACAAATTATAAATTTTCGGTTCAATGTTAGAGTGTCAAATAGTCAAATAAAAACAGAATATGAAATCATTGAAAAAATGAATTGATAGAGTTTTATTGTAAAATTATATGAAGAGAAGAAACTTCTTAACATTCTATGGGTCACCAGGCTGATGCTCATCGCAGATTGCCATTGAAGATATATTTTTCTTCTTATTAAAGCTACAAACAAAGATTTATGTTGAACTAGTATATTATAAGCCATTTTGTATTTTCTTAAAGCATAATTCAAAAATTACAATTTCCTAATGCTAAATAAATCTTTGAATATCAATTTAAAATACATTATAAAATTGTAATAAGTACGTTAGCAGGTGCCTTACAGGTTGCGCAGGTAAGACTTTTGAGCTTTGAGTGAGATTGATAAAACGGAGTGCACCCCCGCCGCGAGGCCGTGTCACTCACCGGCCATGCGTGAGAACCTATTGTACCTACTGCTAAGTCAAATATCTTTAAAATTTCTTATATGAATGTTATTTAACCAATTTACCAAAGAAATTATTGACTCCACGAAAATGTTATCTACGCGTGACTTTTTTATTTATTTTATAAAAAGCTGCGCCATAGCGCAGTGGTACACGCAATGCTTGTAGGTTCGATTCCCACTTGGGGAAATGATTATACAATAATTGCATTTTTCCGACCCATTGATTGTAAAAAACGCAACATTGAGTTCAAAATGCATTAAAATCTCGAATTCAGACGAACCGTTAATATAAATAAATAAATAAAATAGCATTTTTAACTACTCATAAACATAATATATATACTCGTATATACTTTCTAATTATAATTTCAAAGTAAAACAACTTTAATCTCTAAATCTGTTGACCGCAAGACGTGAATGACCCAGCTACACATGAGTGAGTCAAATGAATCACGATACTAATTCACCTTGCATGTTATTTTCATTAATTTCACCTATAATTAAAAACTTTTATTTGAAAATATACATTGAATTGTAGAATAAATAATGTTTTTTTAAATATTTTTTTATAATATTACAAAAATTTACAAATTCAAATTCAAAAACCCTTAATAAGATTAAGATTCCAACATTTTCTTGTATTCCGTTCTTTATAAACAATACCAGTATTACCTATATACATTTTTATTACTAATATTTTGTTTTTATGTTAATATCAACTATAATTATATATATTTTTTTCGCTCATGACTTGCACCGAAGTCCAGAGCAAGATTTATTCGATGGCTCACAGTGATCGATGAGCGGCGAACGGCCCCGTGCGACACCGACAACGGTCACTACCGTATGAACAATAAAACCTCCTACTCAAAATATAATTAATAAACTATTGACATGCACGTTTAATGGTATAATTTATTTATAGAATCAATCAATAAAGTAACTATCTGAATGCATTTAAAAATATTCACTTTAGACATCGTAGGTTCAGTTTCTTCGTATTATGCGTAATATAAAAAGTCTATCGTGGCGCAGTGGAATAGCGTTTGACTGTAAATGGGATGGGTTGTGAGTTCGATTCCAACTCGGGGGAGTATATTTGTTAAAGTTATATATTCGTTTCTCTTCTCTTGTACCTTTGACAAGACGCGGTGTTTATTACTAAAAAAAGGCCTAACTTAACATAAATCATTGTTTATTTTGCAACCAAACATTTCGCGTAACACAAAATTTAAATAAAACAATCGTTTTATTATATCTTTTGAACATTCCTCTCATGACGTCATGGGCAGGCACGTAAGGCAGACAGTGTGGGACCGATTCATACATAGGCTTGGAGCTATAGAATTCTTATTGTAATATTTATTTGGCACTTGTCGGGGCTATGAATGCCAAATAGGCAAGTTCTATGACCGCCCGCCTTTGGTTCGAATTGTTCATGCATATTACGAGGATGTTGAGATTTAGGTGTGTGATAATACTATATAGTACCTAATAATTGAGGCGTTTGCAAGCCATCTGGGCAGATTAGATAGCGTGGGAGATTTTAGATTTAGATAAATAAGAAATAAATTGTTTTTTGTAGTGTCAATGCTTCTAATTCATTAGTGGTTTCGTATTCAATTATACAATACGTTAGTTGATGGAATAATAGTGCGTAATTTACTTTTTTTTTATCTACATACTTATATATTTATTAATAAGAAAAAAAGGTTAAATAGAAAGATGAAATGAGGCATGGAAGTAGATTATAGTTAGTTGTTGTCCTCTAGGTATGGATTTTTGAAGTGCAAAAGCGCAAGTTTGTATGAAAGATCTACATTTTTTACTATTTACATGAAATTTGGCAAAGAAATCTATACTCTATAGCAATACGAACGAAATTGGGTACAACAGCGAGTTACTTATAGTTATGATTTTACTATGTGTGTATGTATATATCATTATTATTTAGAGATGCTTCTGCATGTAGCAAAAAATAATAAGGTTGTTTTTTTTAGCTTCATGCTGTATCCCGCACACAGCAGGGTAGGGAGAGGAAACTAGTGTAAAGACACTCCGTTCCCCACTTAATCAAAATAATGTTTCTAATCAAATTCAATAATATTCTTCTAAATTAGTTTAGTTTTAAATCTTCTAAAATAAAAGTCATTGAATACTACTTGATATTTTTTAAAACCACGACATAGTCACAGTAGGTCGTATAATATGCTCGTTATAATATGCTTACTACATACAGCACGAGAGCGTCTGTTCTGTAAGTCTAGACTTTTTGTATTTATCTTTCTTTACAATGTCTACATAATTTATTGTATTTGTAAAATCTACGAATGGTATCAAATTATGACCATAGTATGTGAAATCGATCTTTAACTGTTTAGATTGTAATTGCATTCCAACAGTATTTTTTTTCATAAATTTTAATCATAAAAACCAAAAAATAATTATTGTCATTTATTTTAAAATATGTATAGTTAGTGAAGAAAGTAGGCGGGAAGTTTCCAAAAGGAGCGGGTTCGAATCCCGTTATAATTTTCAAACATTTCTTTTTTTTATATATATAAAAATTATAATTTCAAAAAGTGTAAAGCTATTTCGAGAACAAAAACATTATGTTGATTTTTAAAATTAAAAACACAACATTTAACAAACGTTAAAGTACGTTTAAACCTGAACAATAAAGCTTATCGCACACCCATCTCCGCTATAAACAAAAGTGGCGTTCGTATCGCTTGCTTCTGAAAACGAACTTGTATGGCATTTGCATTTATATTTACTTCTTTATGTAATTATATACACATTTTAAACTAAAAATATTATCATGTGCCAAATTCATAATGTGTGTAATGTGTATGCGTTATATTTTATTATACCTACTACATAAGATTCTTAGATTATTTTCTGTAAAATGAAATAAAATAACTATAAACTGGTGATATATGTAGAACTGTATATAAATATGTTAGAACGATTTATATTTATTATGATCAAAGGCAAATTGTATACAGAGTCAATAATAAATTAGACTAAATTATCTTTTTTTCTTTTTGTCAACTATTAAAACGTATTTTTCCCTTTACCAGGATAGAAAGAAACAGTAAGTGTTGAGACACTCCGTTCTACATTTCCTGCTCGAATCCGAGACATTCCTTAGCTAGGCTCTTTGTCTTGACACTAGAGCGAAAAAATGAAAATAATCAACTCCCCAAGTGAAAATCGAATCCCCAACTATCGCGATTATAGTCAGGCTGTCACTACTACTACAATGATCTACTACTGTACTACAATGATCACATATAAAATTAATTCAAAAATATATTACACCGCATCTACGCGAACAACTTAATCTCTATACTCGAAATATTTTTTTTATTACACAACAAATTGAACAAAGTGAGTTATCTTAATTCCTTAATTAGCAATTACGGCCATTAATTGTTTATTATAAAATTGTCCAACAGTTTCATTGTCTCATTTGCGTTGAGCCCCCAATTTGTATTGTCAAAAGATTCCCACTTCTATTCCCATTCGTGTCAAGTGCGTTTTGGTAATTAGTCTATTTTATAATGATTATTGTTTTAACTATTTAATTTTTTTCGTGTGCTTCGGACTGGTTAGTGTTGTCAAATTATTCGTGATTTCGTCAAGGTCTTTTCGTAAACGCTGGGTTTCATAACGAATTTGTAACTTTAGCAATAATATTTTTAAATTAATTACAGTTATTTGCATATATGTAATTTATTAAAAGTAAACGTTTTTTTTCTATTATTTATTTTCATTTTGAAAGAGAGACGCTTTAGACTGACTTATAGCAAATCAACATATAAAAATTAACAAAAAACGAATAAAATTAACTTAGTTATGAAGATATTCTATGAAAAACTAGTGCCTTAATCCACAATTACAGTAAACATTATTAAAATGTCTCGTATTTTGTAAGATAACATCCAGCCGTTGCTAGTTCTGTTTTAAAGCGAGCATTGTCTTAAAATTACCACAACGAAATTAAAAGTGAGAATTCAATCTCCAGCAAGTTGCATTAACGGTATCACTATACAGTACACTGACTTCATATTATATTAAAACTACGTGAGTATCATTACATCCGGGTTTAAAAACCATGACTCAATGAGCTACTCGTAGCTGAAAATGTTTACAACGGCCAAATAATTGAAATTAATATATAAAAAATATTTGACAACACGCTTTAACTATATGTTCCACATATATCTACTTCAAGACTAAGGCGTAAAGTATATTCTAGCCTTAGAATAACATCATAATGTTTGGACATTATGTAATTTAGCGAATAATAGCAAATATTTCCAGTCGTCCGTCTAGTTTATGTCAGCGAGAAAGGTATTAAGGTAAATTGTACAATTGTGGGCACGGGCCAGTCGTTAGCCGCGGACGAGCTGGGCCGACGTGACATCTCAGCAGCCATGTCGCATTGTTTCAGTTTTATGCGTGCCCGACCTTAGATTAAACGTTAACTGGGAGATTTATGGCGGTCATAGAGCGGCTAGTTTCGTGAACGGAGAGAGATCTTTCGACGAAATACTCAGGTTTCTTAAGAGCCCAATTTGTGAGAGCGCTGTCGTGCTCGCATGCATGCCCCGCCTTTTTATTACTGCCCCTAACTGTAAACAACACCCATTCTGGGTTTGGTCTTGCCGTCTCTTGAACTTGTATTACATATTATGATAGAGATAAACTTGCTGCTAGCTTGTTATTAAATGATATGTTCATTTTTAAAACTCGAAATATTACCACGATAATTATTCTTTAAGTATCATAACGTATTACCTAAATATAAATAAATACTTTTCCATTATTTGGCATATATCCTAAACTATTTATGACTAACTTACTCTAATGTTCCATTTGAGACATATAAATCTGATCAGCATATCCAAATCTCTACATTATATTGTATGAATGGAGGAAATTGGTCGGATTCTTACACTCACCAGTCTCCGCTTGGGCTTGATGAGTGGTCGGTTCTGTCCGTTCATCTTGTAGTAGAGTCCGCAGGCGTTACACAGGTAGTGGCCGGTGCCGTCGCGTCGCCATAGCGGCGTGCTCGTTGCGCCGCAGTTCACGCACTCGCGGCCCTCTGTATACATAATGCTTGGTTATAAATTATTTATGTACTATATAATGATAAACTAACTAGAAAATTAAGGGGTAAATTAATATAGAAGTTTAATATTTTTTGAATTGTTAATTATATTTTATAGATGATTTTATTTCTTGCAATAGATTTTACTAATTGATTGAAATCATAGGAATATTACAATTTGAAAAAACAAAGCAAATTAACATTATGAAAGCAGTTGATAATTTACGACATTTTATATGATATGCGTAGTTGTGAGGTTAAAGTTATTTACCTGTCTCCTGGCAGGCTGGGAAAGACCAGAGAAAATCACATTCAGAAACATTACATATCGAATATTACTATATACTTTAAGCATGCACAATAAAGCTAACTATTTATAATTTAAATATCCTGCTTACAATTATTTAGCTAAAATGCAATTACTAAGAAAATATAATATATTCGATTAACAAGGGAAAGCGAGTCAAGTTTCACTCGAAGAAAAATATCAAGATTTTTTACACGCAAGGAGAAACATAGAAAGTGACGTTGTTCATTAGTAAAGCGAATTACCCTATAATTAACATAAAATAAACTCTTGAACAAATTCTTGAAGAAAAATGTATAGAATATAAAACTTAATTTGGCTGACGTTTATAACAATAAGAACACACACAAATAATGTTTAAGACATCACTAAATAATCCATAAAAGCTATAATTAATACTAGTGTAACATTAATAAACAGTAAGTATTAATTCATTCACAGAAACGAACAAAAGCGAATTTCTTAAAAAAAATGTTGCAAAAACATTCAAGAGCGATATAACAAACAGAGCGTAAAGGAGCCATAAAGTATTACCTACATGCTAATTTTCACTATGTGTAATTGTATTATATATACACAAGTTATAACAATTGCCAACGCAAGCATCTCAACCGTAAAATACATCCGTCTAACTATAAAAAACAATCAGAAACTAATTTATATCAGTTGACGTCTAAGCGATTACTCAGTCTATAGCTTTTATTAAAATAATTTGAAATTATAGTATGGCATGCGCTAATATAAAAACATGCAAAAATTTAATTTTAACCCCAAGACGAGTAGCCCTCCAGGGAAACAATTACGACGTATGTATGTAACGTAATATTACTTAAAAAAATATTCATTAAAATTCTCATTTTATCGTAATCCGATTGTAAAGTTAATAAGCTTACATATACGAGTTGTATAGATTTTACGCGAAATTAAATTCACACGATTGTTCATATAATACTTTTAATAAGAGCATCCGTTCGTTTTAAAAGAGCGATCCGCCCCTATTCTTTCTCCAATGTCGATTATTTATCGGGATTAATTTAAAAATCCATTTAGTTGTGCCATAACCTATTTTAATATAAACTCAATAACGCTTTGCTTTATTATATTTATATATTGTATTTTGGTATAATCACGTACCGAGAAAAAAATATTTGTTATGTTATTTTAGACATTGTTAAAATGTTATTACAGCAGCTTTTATTAGCAAGGAAGTCAGAGATAACCTGGTGTCAAAACACTCCGTTCTCCATTTTCTACCCACAATTAAACGTGCATTGCGTATTCAGTGGCGGAACTTAACGCCGCGCTGTGTATGAGGTAACAGAATGGAGAAATAAAAATAATTGAAATATAATCTTTTCCCCAAGTGGGAATCGAACCCACAAACGTTATGTATACCAATTTTTAAATTGATAAAATATCTAGGACTTTTGGCAGCTATTAAACACCCATAATTTAATGTTAGCTATAAAACCGTATCCCACTTTAGTGTGTAAATATCAATTTAAGCGTAAGAAATTTATTGCGATAAAGATAAGATATCTATATCATAATCGTATGTATCTAGATCTGATTATCCAAGTCCCCGGGTAGACGCCGCGGCGCACTGAATAAATAATGTTTCCCGCGCAGGAATCTAACAAGAAAGGTGAAAGTGCTCGAATATCCCATAGAAAAAACATCAGAGCCCAAACCAAAACGATCCCCAAGCTTAAGGCAGTCGGCCATTTATCTTTTTTATGTAAAACCAGATCACAACCGGCAATTAAATCGCCCGGACCTTATCGAAAACTTATTGCGATCGAACCGACAACTCACTTTTTGGACTAACCCTTTATTTTTTATACGTCGATAAAGCCTGTAATTTGTTCGGAGATTTCTAATAAATAAACACCAATAACGATTATTATGAAAAAATAACAGGATATTACAAGCAACATGGAGTTTTATGATAGTGTCTCTCACGAGGAACGATCAAATTCAATACTAACATCTCTATTGATAAAATATTTGTGAAAGTCGGTTCGGCCGCGGGCGGCAGATGAAGATTTACAGCCTTTGCCACTCGATATATCGAAATCACACATATTATTTAAGATACCACAATTTTGATCAATTGTTTTTGAAAGAAAAACGTGTTGTTCGTTTAGTTTGTGACGGCGGCCGCCATTTGTAGACTCATTTAGGTACTGCAAGAAATTTGTTGCTTTATTTCTGTTCTCGTTTTGACTATCGACTGATCTAAACTTTGCCGCTCGCTCGGTGGACGTGATTCTGACGTGAAATAAAGATATCATTTAGTGCGCACGTAACGGTGCCTGTCCAGCTAGAGATAAACCTATCCTGAACGACTGCAGAAGTCGGAGCGAAAAATTCCAGTGTTTGCTCAAAATTAGAATGCGGCGCGCTCTTTATTGCCCGGAGTGACGTGCGGTCGTGACGCGGCGATGCTACGTGACCGCGATAAAAGATTTTCATCTGCCATATTTACGTAGGCGAGTGGGTGGGTGGTTTTTATTTTTCGAGAGTCTCCAAGCGAGCGCACTTCGGGCTCGAGGACAGCGCGCAGTTTTCACACGGCTTCGTACGCTGGGAAAATACACCGTTGCAGTCCCGCAGGGCCGCTGACAGTGCGAATAATGAACAAACCCGGCCGTCGACGAACTATCGATGCGTTCAAAATAAATGAAGACAGTCCGTTACTCCTGAATGAAATCGCGCCCGTAAAAACTGGTACATAGTCACGTATAGCGCTTATACAGAACGGGGTAATGTAATTTAAATGAAGGACTAATTTGCTCCCGTGTACCGTGACGCGCTCTCTCGGCGCATCGCCCATCAACACGTAACGGTGTGGCTATTTTGCATACAAACCATTAAATTATTGCTTAAAACTTATTCTTTGTTGCGCCACAGAGGCTGTTATTACGCCTTAATTGTACGTCTGCATGCAAATAGAAAATTTCATAGATTCCGATGATTAGTTTTATTTGAAAATACACTTGGTTGAACTGAATTTTATGTTAATCACATAAATAATTGGAAATTTAGTCAAATATGTATTCTATGAGACGAAAACATTTAAATGAAATTTCAAATGAAGTCATTTTTCACAGCTAATGCAGCGGCGCTCATATTTGCATTGGTTATTATCATACGGCCAGATAATTACGTGTGACGCCAATGCAACGAGCGGTTGCACCGAACCCTGTATAATTATACATCGGGGATATGACGCCAGCTTAATAAGACGGCTGGTCGTGCCCACGAGATCTTTTTCTAGTAAAAGAAATTATGGATGCTATTTGCAATTGTACATATATTATAAAGAGTATATGCAAGATTTGATTTTAAAATTACTTTGTAATTCAACTTCACTTTTTTCTCCTATAACTGGGTAGTCAGAGAGAACCTAGTGTCGAGACCCTCCGTATTCTACTTTCCGCCAAATCGAGACAATACATTTTAAGTGAAAGAACTTAACGCCGTGCTTAGTCCTAGATACTAGAGTAGATAAATGAAAATAATATATAATCCACCGAGTGGGAATTGAATCGTTGCATTTACCGTCAGACGCTATTCCACTGCGCCGCGACGGTCTCTATATTATTTCAACTCTTTCCACAAATATTGCTCAGTATTTTATACATAACACGTACCAACTTAATTAAAAATGCATATAAAATATATTTAGCGGTCTGCAAGTACATTTTTATAATGAATTAATCACTGAAGTTCCGCCGAAGTCATATGCAAATTTAGAGTGTTGCAATTGTATCCCACACTGTAGTGCTGTACCGGCGGACCATGACGACCACTGTATTGTTACCTTCATATTGTTAGACAAGAATATTTAACACAAAATTATTCATTAGCAGCCGGTTTTCAAATAGTTTGGTAGCGGTTCTCTTTGTATTCTCTAAAAAAAACTATCAAAACAATTAATTATACGTTAAATTTATTTCATTTGAGGCCTTTAACCTCTAAAATGGTGTACACTGTGTGCTGATGTTTTTTTCGTACTATGCTAATTATATATTCTGAGAAGTAAATTAGTTATGTATTAGTTATACCAATTTTATATTAGAAATTTATCTAAATATTAAGTAATATTGTTATTTTTAGCGCTTACTAAATAAAATTAGATTGTTTTAGTAAAAATTCAGTCGTTTTTTGGTTGGCCATGGACCATCACACAGCACACAGACGTATTCAACGCAAAAAAATATATTTATAAATATTTTAATTATATTCAAGAATAGCAAATACCTACTAACTGACATATGATTATGCTAATATATCTTAAAAATTATTACAGTATAATTCTATCATAAAAGAATTGCAAACAACAAAAATAATAACTCACTATGAGCCGTCCCTCTCAACCGCCGGCTTCATTCCTCTTAACCGGCGGTCCGTGGCGTACAATCACACACGTCTAGAAAACTTCTTCAATTTATTTATTCTATTATAGCATTTATATCTACGGCATAGAGGCCATAATTATATTCGCTATTTTAGGCAGTCATCAGAATTTTTACGCTAAACATATGACTCCACTAATTGGTTGCACAACTTTCTGCGAAACATCTCTGTTGCTACAACTCTACGTGATTTGCACAGAAACAGTCCTGTAATATGAAATGTAGTTCGGATAAAGTGCATTCGATTGTAGGACATAAGACCTTCCATTAAGAACTAGAGCCTAAAAGTGCAATGCACTGAAGGTACGTCGCATTTGAATTATCGTCGAAACACTGGGATTGTAGTTTAAATTAAATGCCATTTAAGTGAACGTACCGTTGTATTGTTTTAGAAAGTAAACAAAGAAACAATTTAGAAGTTCGCCTTTAATGCTTTATGGATATAACAGTTCTAGCTGGTTATTATCAATCTTTTATTATTTGAGTTGCTTAACAATGCAATATCAAGAACTTAATGTAATATTTTAAGCTCAAAGGGAATTGCTAAAAGTCTATTTTAATAAATATTGTATTTGCAACTTTATATTTTTTCCGCATAACGGAGTAATCAAGGGGAATCTAGTGTCAAGACACTCCGCTTTCCACTTTTTGTTCGTAATCAAGATAACGCTTGTTAAGTGACGGAACTCAACGCCGCGCTTTATCTTAGGCCAATGAGTGAAGAAATAAAAATAATCTAAATATAGTTATTTTTCCCGAGTGATAATCGACCCTGAAACCATCACCCACCCAGACGCTGTCCCATTACGCTTCGAAAGCCTCTATATTATATTAAACAAACAACAATTAAACACATCTGTAATATCTGATAATTGAAATATAATAGAGATTAATAACATTCATGGGATTGATTTTTTTTTAATTTCTACTAAAATCCGCTTGTTTTATGGCATAGCGAGGTCAGATCGGCAACAATGGAATGGGCCACATCCGGGCAGCCGCATTATCATAATATTGCTTCCACCTCAGAACAGTATCGTAAAAGTGGTATATATTAGTATACTTCAGTAGTTTACTATATCTCAATATTAAAAGTTTTTTTTTTATATTAACGTTTTTCATTCAAAGTAAGGAAAAAAATATTTTTTTAAATTTAATTTGTTAATAAGTAATAACATTCATTTTACTACTATTTATAGTAGGTGCTTCTAGTATTTGTTCTAAGGTAACTTCTAAGGAACTGCCTCACTTTGCGATATAGCTACGTTTACGCCTATAGCCACAATTTATGCGCCATTTGAATGTCCCTTTAACTCAATATTTACTTTCGTGGTTTACCGGTTCCCCGCAATTTATTTTATAACGTTGCATTCTTTTGTATCAATTTTTAAGAAAAATATATGAATATGTGTATGTTTATTTAGTTTGTATATTATCATTTTTATTCTAATGACTTTTTTAAGCTTTAAACTTTAAAAATTGCTAAGTACAGGTTCAAATCTAGGTAAGTCTACATTGATTATTCATTTCACCAATTATTATACATTTGATTAACTTTTCTAATAAACATGTTAAGTAATAATAAGAACATGTTAGATGTCAGCTCCGACCTTGTGGATAGACATCCTGCTAAAATCGAACGAGGCTTTCGTGGCGTTTTCCTTGAACCTAGTTTTAGAGGTCGGTCGGGCGTAAATACTGAGAATTCCACACCGATCCAGATTTATAGGTTACTTAAAATTAATGCTAATATCAATAAACAAACAGATTATGGTTAATTAAATTAATAGATATATGAATTACTAATTAATATGATATTTTTTGTGTATCAATAATAAGATTTGAGGTCATAGCGCAGTGGGACATCGTCTGACTTTAATCGCGATAATCATGGGTTTGATTTCCGCTCGAGGGAATGATTATTTAAAATTTTCAATTCTTCGCTCTGGTACCACAGACAAAGCGCGGCGTTGAGTTCCACCACTAACAGGCAATGTCTCGATTTTCGGGCAGAAAGTGGAGGGCGGAGTGTCTTGACACTAGGTCTCTCTGACTACCCTGTTATACGGAAAAAAGCGTGAAGCTGCTCTATAATAAAATTTGTATTCATAAAAAGCTACATTTATGAATACGCCTATAGATAATTGCTTAAGGATATCGCTATAGTAATAGTAATAGCTGGTCTTATGTCCTAAGTACTTCTTTATTTTACTAAGTATATCTATCTATACAAGGCCATGACTTTGCAAATGTCAACAGAAACATTATTAAAGTTTAAGTTCTAGTTAATACAGGTATTACTAAAGTACACTAACAACAATGTCGTCGAGCTATATTTAGAGTCAATGCATATGCATTACCTATGCACATTCATGTATTTCAAATTTTTACTTATAATTGTTTTATCTCAATTTCAAATAACCTACATAAATAAAAAAGTAATAAATAAAGAATGTCTGTTTGTATTATTAAAATAACTGTTTTTAACTAAACGCAAATGTCTGTGTACTCGGTACATATACTAAAATAACTTTTTTTAATTTGTCTGTCTGTCGGTTTGTTTGTTTGTCTGTTTGTTCCAATTAATCTCTGGAATGGCTGGACCAATTTTGAGGAGGCTTTCACTGGTAGATAGCTGATGTATGTAATAAGGGGTGACTTAGACTATAATATTTTAATAAATTTCACGTGAACAAAGTCGCGGGCATAGGTAGTATTGGATAAAATTTAAAACGACCTACAATATCTTTTCACAAGCAAAGGCTTTTGTGACGATTTCCTTGAACTTTCGGAGGTCGGTTCGAATGGATTTGCCTAGAATTCTGCAGCAAAAATCAACTCGGAATGAAACAAAACAAAAATATAAGGTCCTGCATTAGTCATTAGTTTTATATATGCAAGAATATTTAAATATATAATTGTTATCAGAACTTAAAATCATTTTAAAATTGTTTTTAATTGTGTCATAGAATGCATTAAAATTAAGTTCACAGCAGGATGTCATTAATGCATAAGGATTATCATTTAATAATAATCGATATCGAATTATTGTAAAAATTATGATAATGATATTTTTAATAACATAATTTTAGTATAGCAAAGTAAGTTATAAGTGCCATGTAAGTCTTTCCAATTACTTAAAAGGAGGTAATGTGGTTTTTTACAAATGCTAACAGGAATGAGTTCAGTCGAGAACCGGTTGATAATGCTCATTATACAAAATTATTATAAAGACCGCAATAATAATTTAAGTTTATATGTACAAGTTAAATAAATCCACTTGCTTAATTCAATGTTTACTTTTTAAAATACAAATAGCAGTGTATTGCAGGTCGTCATCTGAACATGTACTTAGGTACATTATATGTTAGCAGTAAAAAAAACTTCATTGAAAATTATTAAAGTAATGCGAAAAATTTGCTTGGCTGTTTCTCATTACTTATTCCTCATTAACTACTGTTAGCTTTACGAATTGTGATCTTTAAAAGAAAAATACCAAGGTAATGAAAGAGAGAGATAGTGTTAAGACACTGCGTTAACCACTTTCCGCAAAAAAATCGAAATATTGTGTGTTAAATGGCGGAACTTAACTGCTTGGGTTTTTACAGTTGCAATATATACTTAGCAGTTAATCTATAATAATTAATTATCTAAATGAATGCACAGTGGAACGGAATATGAGAAATTGCATAATTCTACCTATTCACAATATCAACGAGATCCGTAATTTTAATATTCAATGCCATATTAATATAACTAGCGTTGGTACTTCGTATTCGTTTGTATGAATAAAATATTTTATAAGAACCGCGACTTCCGGTAGCGAGCCAACTTATGATATAAACATGAGCCGCCTGTTGACAACATAGTTCCACTTTTTCTCGCACGCCGCAATTAACGCTGACTTTTTCTCTATTACTCTAATTACCCATGAGAAACCCATCCAAGAGGTGGATCTAATCCACCCGATCGTGAGATCGGAAATTTTTCAAAGGTAAAAATTTCACAAAATATTGAATAATCATAATTGCTACCAATTGAATGTTGGCGTTAGCATGTAAATTTAAGTCCGTAATGAGAGACAATAAACGAGCGCTTTTTGTTCTCTTCCATTGTCAAAGCTTAACTATGAGAGTCATAATTACATATTTATGTATAAAATAAAGCGCGCGTAATACAATTACTGTTGAGTAATTCTCAGTTATATGAATATTCGTCATATTATTGTGCTGGTTATTGCGAAAACTTGCTCCAATTGTTGGGGTAACAATAGTCGCATTAGCGGCAAAGGTCAGTAGAACAATATTACGCGAATATAACTTTTAATTATTGCCCCGAATTTGTTGTCTATACTATTTATGTAGCGAATATATATTGTTGAATACTTATTATATATAACAATAGGTTTAAGTGTATGAAACGAGTTCAATGCCATACCATCATGTGTCCAAATAATAATTATCTTAAAATCATTAAAAATCCCTTGCTATAATATAATGTTTTATTAAAATACGTATTCTTTTTAAAAAATAATTGACTCGTTACAACGTAAGTACCCGAGTCGTGTAATTAAAATATAAGTAGATTCACGCTGATTAACTCTTTCATATTTAAATTTAAAGCAAACACAGATGAGTCGACGGTTTCGTAAGCGAGCAGTTTCGAATATTGTCTTAAAAATTAAATAGAAATCCGCTTAGAAGTAAATACTCACGTAAAAACAATAGCTTCGCAATTAGGTAATGGGAAACGGCGGTTAAGAAAAATTGTCAGGAATTGTTCTTCTATGTAGATTTATAGTGTAAAGAACTTAATTAAGCTTTAGTATAAAATATATAGGTATATCTCCGAATTACCTAAGCAAATTATCTCTATATAAAATGCCGAAAATAGTATGTTTTATTTTTAAAAAAATAAATAGTTAATTATATTTTGATACGGTTCTGAACTTAGCTGTGCAATAAACTGCATGTAATTGTAAAAGGCATCCGGATTTGAAGAGCCATAATATTTCATCACAACGTTATTTATACATATTTGAATTAATTAACGGAGCTACATTTTGAATGTATTAACAAAAAGAAGGTCTTAATTTAGTGTTAATATGAGTTATAAAGCGAATTTTGGCGCCTTGTTGTTATTTTTGTTAGATATTCAGTTCAATTAAATGTATTGTTAGTAACCTCCACCGATTTAGCAATTAATCCAAGCGTTATTCGTGATACCAAGAACACACTGCGATGTACAAAAACCGTGTAACCATCTCCAGTGCATCCACGTTTATCAGATCACATCACACTATAAAGTTAGATAGAGAAAAAATAATAAAGTATAGATATAGATCAAATAAAATATTATGTTAGAGATATATAGAAAACGTATAAAAATTTTAACACAGCGGGATTCGAACCCGCGCCTTTTGGTAACTGTCTAAGCGCACTGGCCGCTAAGCCATGCGTTTCATTTTTTCAACTTTCTTAAGTGTATGTATGAATAACAATTTAAAATGTTAATGGAATATTATGTTTTCATTAAGATTATAATTGCAATGAATATAACAGCTGCGATTTGAAACGTCGCTATTTTTATGCTTATTAAACGACTATTATATAATGAATTTTTGAATTACCAATATTTAGAATATAAAAATCTTTAAAAGTGATTTATATATTATAAATAACAAAAAATAAATAGTGTATAACAGTGACCTGATAAACGTGTGATCAGTGTGAGTGCGAGCGTGTTAATACTGCGTAGTGCGTAGTCCGCGGGGACTCACCGGCGCTAGTTCGCGTCTTGTTAGGCCGCGGTTTACTCTGCTGCTGACCACTATAACCCTTCCCCTGGTAGTTGTAGTAGTCGCCGCCGGCGGCGTTGTACTGCGCGTTGTATTCCGCAGAGGGCTGACCCTCCTGAGGGCACGAGTCTTGCTGCGCACCTTCTCTTTGCTTGGTCGGAGGAGCGCCCATCATGGGCTTGACATCGCACAGCGGTAATTCCTGCTGCTGCATGAACGCGACGCTCATCGCTGTAGCATGTGCGACGGCCGCTTGGTAATCCTGCTGGCCAAGCGCCGCTGCGGCTACAGAATCAGGAGTAGAATCCTTGGGAGGTGTTGGAGGGAAGGAAAATAAGGGATGGGGGTGAGGATGCTGGGCAGGGGAGAGAGGTTTATCTGAGGGCGCAGCGTCCTGTTGAAATCCGCTACCCCAGGCGCCGCTACCCAAAGCTTTGGAATCGAGCCACGGGTGCAACGGCGTGTGGAAATGCGGCCTGCACACCTGCCCGCTGCCGCTGCTTAGCGTCCGACCTGCATACAAAAAATAAATATTTTATTATGAATTAGAGATATATGTGAGATAAAATATGTTTGTTTAAAATCAAATTATTCGTAGGCTTATTATAGCCTATTAACTTCTTATTACTCATAACTGCGACAAAATCCTGTTAACCAATAAAAGTTAATAAAATTTGCATATAAACTATTTAAGTGATAAATGTCACGTAATTAAATAGTAAATAATAAAGCTTTTTACAAGTGCTTTTAAAACAACTGAAAACACCGGCTGATGGGCAGTCATTTTACAAACTAGCGTCATTATACCGGTCGATTTAGAGGCGTTACAAACTACTTGTAACATAAAAATTAATATCATTTGGATCCAACGAGTCTTTCACACGACATCTCTATTCTTTAAATTAACATGGCCATGAATATTCTAAGCTTTAATGCGTATTTGATAAACAAATAACCGCTATTATTCCGTAGCGGTCTCGTTGGCTGCGTCCGAGAACAAAGGCGGGCTATTCCGAAATGTTACAAAAGTCGTGTCACAACACCGGCCAATTAAAATAGTGGGCCAGCTGGAAATTTCGTTAATTAAACACTCAGCGTCCGTACACAGCCGTGATTTGTTTAATATCATACAAATTTATAATTACCTGGGCCAATTTACAGTAATTTTTGCATGACAAACATTTAATATGATAAAAGTTTAGTATTCGAATATCCATGGGGTCAGTCGTGGCGCAGTGGTACGAATGTGTGACTGTAAACGACTGGTTGTGGGTTCGATTCCAATTCGATATTTAATAAGCGCGGCGTTAAGTTCCGCCACTTAACACGCAATGCCTCTGAATTGGAAAACGGAGTGTCTTAACACTAGGTATCCTCTGCCTGCCCTGCTATGTGCGGGACACAGCGTGAAGCTAAAAAAAATACTAGGGCCAATTTGCATGACAAACGTTAAATATGACAAAAGTTTAGTATTCGAATATCCTTATGTATATTTTTGAAAACGAAATAGTTTAACCTCTATATTTTCTCTTTTCAATTTCAATAGCTATATAAGAATACAAAACACATACACCTTAAATAAAGCTCACAGTCACCCCATTCAATTTAACATTCAATAATTATTATTTATAAACGTGAGCTCAAACATATGTACCAAGGGTAATGATAATTGTGCGTAAAACCCGTGGATTGGTGGATCGACACTAGGGGACCATCCCTAACAAGTAGAAATAAAAAGGGGAAAAGTAGGATTTCGAATGAAAAGTGAACTCCTGTGGCGCACTGCGGGTTTCAAAACTTAATTTTACATTGAAACCTATATTTAATTCAATATCGATGAAAAAGCAATAATAATTTGTCATTTCTATAACAAACTTTCATAAGCAAATGTTGCAGTGCTATTAAAATTATACGATAGCTTCAGTTATTTTTAACATATGAAAGGATTGACGATTTTATCTTTTATTATTATAATAATAGACTAAATGCATCAATCAATGTAAAACAATATTTAATGTTAAAAGTCTTTTTTTATTTTATACATCAAAAATATTTATTAAGTACCTTACCTACTAATAAATTGTAGCCAGTTATGAAAATGAGTAAGGTCGAACGTTCTTTATCTTAATTATTTGGTTTGTCGGTAATTAAATTACTCAACTATTTAAAATGTATTTTGTTGTCGTAGATATATAAAAAATATGTATTCAATTAGACAGTATACTAAAAGAGATATAGAAGAGACTTAGTAGATACTAAAAAAGAAACGAACAAGTAGGCAACTACCGAGATTTTAATTCGGCTTAAAACTATCGCGCAATTCTCCATTTAAAAAATATATTACAATTTGTTTTATTAATATGTATAATTTGAGGGATATTATGCCTCTTTCATTCTATATGTAATATATTGGGAAAATTAATGCGCTCGCTTGATATAAGCTTCTCGAAATGCGGATGACCAGTCTTCAGAGTAAGCTATTATATCATATTATTAAAACAAAGTAGTCAGAGAGAATCTAGTGTCAAGACATTCCGTTCTCCTTTCCGCCGGAAATTGAGACACACATGAAATGGCGGAACTCAACATTATATTATTAACACAAAGCTATTCAAATATCAAGTTTGCTACCGATTTATTCCGCTCACAGTAGAATATCGATTTTACCGTACAATACCTACACGGTTTTATGTATTACATACGTGGGTACCTACAACGTGCAATACATCGTGCCCGCATCATGTGCCCAGGTGCTTCACAGTGAGATTAAGAGATGCTTATCAGAACCCGTAGTAGAAAAAGTGAATATCAATTAGTCCTAGTTCGTATATTTGGACTTTTTTAAACGTATAACACATTTTGAGTTTTGGTAATAGATTTAGTGTTTTGTATTCTCTAATTATATTTATTTGAAGCAGCTCATAATAGACCTAGGAATTTGACAACTCTTTTTAACAAAAAAAAAGTTGTAATTCTAAAATAAAAGTAGCGTAAATTACCTATTGTAACTTTAGCTATTTGCCAGTGAAAGTCCAGTCAAAATCAATACAGCCTTCCCGACGCATCCCGAACAAAAGCAGATCAATGAAATGTTATTTTGGTTATACTTCCATACACACATACGCATTTAGAAAAAAGTGTTAATTTAAAATTACAAACAGATAATCCAACTTCATTAATGTGTAAAATAGTAAGATGTAAAAATAAGATTTAAAGACACGATATACACAATACTAGTAGACAATCATTTGTGTTTGTCAATCATAGACTCCCAAATTTCGTCTATAATACACCAAAAACGCGAACCATCACATTCAATGATCTGGTTAATTCCTTGATCATAAACAAAATCGATGCTCAACCGATGTTAGCACGGAATAAAACACGCAATAATCCGCGAGACAGCAGGTCACTCGGGCTGGCTCCGCTACAAACGTTTTGACTGTCCCGGCAGCC